>OZ023156.1:34330209-34625209 GCA_963678695.2 Diplodus puntazzo
AGAATTTCAATGTCATTATTCTGGATATGTATCTGTAACTACCGTTTTAACTCATTTCAATTTTGAAAGACTGATGAATCTAAAAAACCAAATACAGTCAGTTCTGTTTAGTATGTGTGTGTGTGTGTGTGTGTGTGTGTGTGTGTGTGTGTGTGTGTGTGTGTGTTAAAACAACAACAACGAGTGTGAAGCGTGCCAAAATAAAGAAAAGCTGAAAGTGTGTGTTTTGTATAAGGGTGTGTGTTGAGCCAACATTGCCTGCTGGTGTATCTCTCTCTCTCTCTCTCTCTCTCTCTCTCTCTCTCTCTGTGTGTGTGTGTGTGTGTGTGTGTGTGTGTGTGTGTGTGTGTGTGTGTGTAGAAATTCGGAATACCTTTAACATTATTTTTTGATTTCCCAATAAATTGTACTATGTTGGTAATATTGTCCACTGTATATAAACTGTAATTAGTTTAACAGCACAGATTAAATGTTACAGCTGAAAAACTAAACTTAAAATTTAGAATATTGGAAAACATTTTTAAATATTTCATCTTTCTTCATTTGGCTGTTTTCTCTCATTTTGCCACGAATATATTTTCCTCATATATTGTTCAACATTTTTTATGAATACGTGATGAACAAATGTAGATGCAACAGGTTTAAAGCAGCCCCGTCGTCGATGTAACTGAACAAATAAATACATGCATAAATATAGAAAAAGCTATAATAACCTAAAAACAATTTTGAGAGCAAAGTCACGTTAAATTTGATGAAAACATACAACACAACGTTTATAATATGTAACTGCACCCCTTAAAATCAAGTCACACACATTTTTCTTTACTCATTCACTCACTCACGCACACACACACACACACACACACACAACATGTTGTTCACTGTACAGATCGTAAAGCCCACTGAGGCAATCTGATTGCGATTTAGGGCTGTATGAATAAAATTGATTTGCTTTGATTTGATTTATGCAACAGGTTACTGTTGATATGGCTTGGAAGAAAATTGACATTCATTCTTTTATTTCACAAATGGACACCCTATCACTCTGTTAGCCAACACACCAACACACATGAACATAAACAAGTGCTTCTGACATTTTATAGTACACTGAAATGTCCTCATTTCCTGTCCTTCAACGAGAGGATCAACAGAATAACATGCGCTCACTTTGGACCACTTTACTGAACAGGAGACATGAGATGGAGCATGATGCCTCCATTATACAAAGGAAGTTATTTAATGTCTATATGAGCAGAAGCAGAAGGGGTGAAAACTTTGCAATATCAATACTTTGATACCAGCAACTCTTTCGCCAGAGAAGATCGCATGAACATCAGGTCATGAACATTCAACTCACTTGTTTCAGGTTTTTCTGCTTACACAATCAAGGCCAAACTTTTTGCACTACTACTACAGTCTTACCCCACGTTAAAGTCGGTCACACTAACATATGTTAGCTATATATGTTAGTGTGACCGACTTTATATAACACATCTATAGCTATATATATATATATATATGTATATATATGTATATATATATATATATATATATATATATATATCTATATATATATATATATATATAAATATTCACAGTCTTATAAGTATTTTAGTATTGTTTGTGGTCTGTAGGTTTTGCACCTACAGAAAACACCAGCACACTACTGTCTTTTATTTGATGTGGATCTGACTGATCTGATTAATTCAAGTATGGGTGGTCTTCTTTGGGTAAAGGTGAAGAGTTAAACTTCTGTATTTATTTATAATGAAATGTCCGATCATCATCTCCTGATAAGATCAAATGCCACATATACACCAGGACAATACTCACAGTTTGTATTTCTTAAGTGTGAACAAAAAGTTACATCATAATGATACTCTATTGAGTTAAAATGATTGTGTTTCCTATATTATATTAAGTAAATTAGCAGATTGTGTGTATGAGCATAAAATACTATGTCTGTTATGCCACAAAGTAAATATAAAGAGAATAAACATGTTACAGTGTCCCTAAGATTTGAGGAATCCAGTACAGAAGTCCCAAGTCCCAGTGTGAAATCTGCGCTGTCCAATCACGTGAAGACAATGACATTAGAGATGTAGCTACATCAGTCTGTTGTCTTTCTGAAAATGTCTCGTATCAGATGACTCATCTGACTTCATGTCTTCACTTTTACCTGGAGACCCTCTGTTGCTGAAATATTACATCACTAGTTTTTCTTTGTTTCATGTGCATAAGTTGCTCTCTGCTCGCCTCTTCATCAGGCTACACAATGAGCTGAGCTGTTTTGAAGCATGTGCGGTGTGTATCTATTAAACATAATACAATAGAGACACTTAATGCTCTCTGTCAGCTCGCTTCTCTGTTGACTTTACAAGGCCCGTCACCATGAAATTCAAGGACTATGTGCTTTTCATGGTGACTGCACATGGGAAACTCCAGTGATTCTCTAGCGCTGGAGAAAAAAACCATTACGATTCCTGTAGTTGGACATACAATAGAATTAATGTTACAAATCATTGAAGTCAATCTGAACGTGGACATTTTTCTAAAAATCTTTGTATTAAAATATATACTAAACTTTATATATATATATATATATATATATATATATATATATATATATATATATATATATATATATATATATATATATATATATTAGGGCTGTCAAAGTTAATAACGCGTTAACGCAACATCCTCTTAACGCCGTTCATTTTTTTAATGCGCGATTAACGCTCAGTATATAAATTTTTTTTTTAAAAAAACGCGCATTGAATGATTTACGGCCGTCGGCGGCAGCAATAGTGTTGATACAGAGGGTGGCAGAAGAATAAGAAAGGGAATCAGAAGAAGAAGAAGCAGGGTTGGCGGTTCGTTAAAAACACGGCGGACTGAAAAGCAGCACTCGCTGCAAACTCCTCATCTCTGCTGTCACTCACGGTGGCGGACATTTGTTTCGCCATCACCCTGACCATTTTGTGGGACACTCTCTCGTGTTGTGCCCGTTTGCTGATAACTCATCCCCACATGTTTATCTCAGGCTCCTCACTAGCCTTCTTCCTCCCTCCAGCAGGCAGCCTGGCCCTGCTGCTGTCCTCCTCGGACAGACGCTGAAGCTCCGTTTCTCTCACTCTCTTGGGGTCGACAGAGAAACGTCTAGCGGCTGCTTCTCCTGAGTTTTCCTCTGAATATATCACGACAGAAGGTTTGAACTTCAAGTCTTACTTTTTATTGTTTTGCTGCACCGGAGCCATGGCGATCATCAGTGTGATACTGACTGACAGAAAGTAGCACACTGCGTGAAAAAGGCGAAGAAGAAAAATGTGCAGTGTCAGTGGACACCACTTGCAAGCCAAACACACGGCAGATGCAGAGAGCCCGTCGCCCCCCCTCGCCAAAAGCAGACAACCCTGGATTTATTTTCCTGCATGATTTGAAGTGTTGAATAAACATTTTCATAATGCAAGCATATTTGACCTTTCTTATGTTGTTAAAAGTATTAAGAACATGAAAAAAATACATTAAGGTACATTTAGAACAGAAAAAAATGTGCCAAAAAAATTGCGATTAATTTGCGATTAATCGCGAGTTAACTATAGACAAAATGCGATTAATCGCGATAAAAAAAATTGATCGTTTGACAGCCCTAATATATATATATATATATATATATATACATACATATATATATATATATTTATATATATATATATATACTGTATATATATATACTGTATATATATATACATATATATTTATTAAGTTTAGTTTAGTTTAGTTTAGTTTAAGGTTCTTTATTTTGCAGGGCGAGTGCACATTAATCAACATCACTGTAAATGTGCCAATGTTAGCCAGAAGGCAAATTTTCGACTGAAAGTTAAGCTAGCCATTAAGATATATATATATATATATATATATATATATATATATATATATATATATATATATATATATACTGTATATATATACATATATATGTATATAGATATATATGTATATAGATATATATATATATATATATATATATATATATATATATATATATATATATATATATATACATATGTATATATATATATATATAACATTTTTTTAGAAACAAATTTCCAACATAGTTATAAAAAACAAAGCCTAAAGCCTCTGAGTGGGCATTACCCTTGGCATCAGTTGACTGACAACTGAGAGTGGGCACTGCTTCGAGACGTGCTGTCAACTTCTTTTGTGTGTTACTGACTGCAAAAATGCAACACTTGGTAAATTTTTCCCCTTTTTTAAAACAAATCCACATAGTGTTAGTTGAAACCATTAGCACTTAAACATGTGTCCTTGTTTTGGGAGGGTAGAGATTATATATGTCAGCTAACCTTCTATCTTTCATTGGTCCTAGTGGTCCATGTGGTGCCATTTCTCCCATTTGCCTACACAAGCCCCGGGATGATGTGTTGAAGTAGTTTAATGCTGCTGGACTATGGATTCGGGTTGGATTTTCCGTGTAAGTCCAAAGCACTTGACCTTATGCACATTCTCAAGTGCATTGTCTCAGATACTCTCTCCACTCCTAACAGAGAGCAGCAGCAGCTAATGCTAGCTGAGAAATGGAGTCGACTAACACAAACTAACAAGCACCCTTTAATATGGGCTTGTCACAAGCCAATAAGAGCCTTGAGAACAAGTAAGAGGACTCAAGTCAATTCTATACTGTTGATACTGGGAGCCAGTGCAGGTTAGCTAAAACTGGGTGACATGCTCTCTCTTCCTTGTACTAGTTAAAAGCCTGGTGGGGTTCTGAATTAATTGTGGTTTATCAATGGATTGTTTTGTAAGACCAGTGAAGAGAGCATACTGTTGTTGGGTTAGAAAGGTGCCTTTGCAATATTTCTAAAAAGGTAAGACATGCATGTAGAAGATACAAAGAAAGGAAGGGAGCAGAACCCCATATTATATTTATTCTCATACAATTAAGGCAGTTCACTTTTATGAGCTCATTTGATTCTGAAATGTAAAGTTAAATCTTGTTCCCAAAGAACTAATTTAGTCATGATGCATGCAACCATAAACACAGCCTAAATATTTTATTAATATATACATCATCGTTATCATTGTCATCACACATACACAAAAAAAGCTAATGATATAGGCATCATCTCCCATAAAGGTTAATGGAGTATTGATTCTGGCATAGAGGCTACTGGCAAGTAGATGTGGATATAAAGTGTGCGTTATCCTTAATCTTTAATGCTGCTGCTTTTATTACATATTTACCTGGTATATGCAAATGCTATGTATCTATCTTTGAATCTGGGAACATACACATGTATGTGTACCAGAGTACAAAAGTCTCAGACCACTCACATCAAAATACTTGTAATGTGGATTTTGTTTTTCAAATATAATAGTTTTTTTTTTGTTTTGTTTTTTCCAGTTGAATCTTGCATGCACTCGAGCTGCCATGTCAGTCAGGACTCCTATACTCTTCATGAAGTTCTTGCAAAGCTTTGAGGTGTGTTTGGGGTCTCTCCAAATGAACAATGGGTTAGAGTCTTCAATTATGCTTCATGGTCAAAGGAAAGGGTTGTTATTTGTCTAAACCATGAATAAAACGGTAATCTATCCTTATCCTTACCCTTGCAACACATTTCTAAATTTGTGCTTAATAAAACAGGCAATTCAAGTCAAAACTGAAAACTATTGGGTTCTTCCATAGGCCCTTATGGCCATGCCGGGTCAAAGTATTACATGCTGATTTGATCTTCAATTATCAGTTTAACATGCCGAGCTGAGCTGAGCTGAGCTAAGCCTGATGCATCGTCTCTGAAATCGGCCCAGAGCACATTGGTTTGCCTCCAGGACAGGTGCAGTGACAACGTGGCCTCACCCTCAACTGTCAACATTACATTTCATTAGAAATTACAAAATTTCATTTGACTCCAAAATGTCTCTAATGGTGATGGAATGACTTCTCATTGTACAGAGTCATAATCATATAGATCGACATTCACAAGTTATATTTCCAGCTGTTAATGAAGATACATAAAGCTCTGATTCAGTTCCGTATTCTTAGAATAAGTCTAAGTTTCTATCATGTAATAGCATACTGTTTCACTTGACATGTGTGTTACTTGTATTTTCAGGACCTCCATGGAAACTGTTTGTTCTGGATTTTCCATTTCAGATTATACGTCTCTAAAGGAAGACCCTTCATGGAGCAGGGATATGCAAATATTTTCACCAATTAAATATAAACACCAGTGAGGAAAATGTGGGCTTAGATTAACCCATTTTAGACCCAAATTCCCTTGAGAGAAAAGTTTGATCTCACTGCACAGTTTTCTTTTTCTCTATGTCCATTCTTCCAGCAGTGAGGCTTTTCTAACACCAGTGTATTTGCTGGTACCCCCCACTGACACACACAACGTTGCCTCTACTCTCCTCAGAGTGTGTGTGGTATGTGTGTGATCGATAGAGAGAGGGGGAAGGTGTGTGCCTGTAGGTTTCAGTGCAAGTTCAGCTTTTCCCGCCATTTAAACACCCTGTGTGTGTGTGTGTGTGTGTGTGTCTGTGTGTGAGAGTGTGTGTGTGTGTGTGTGTGTGTGTGAGTGTGTGTGAGTGTGTGTGATATGGGTCCCTAAGCTCTTTCATTTCATTGTATGGAACCCCTACTGGGCAAGTTCACAACCTTAGAGTGAGAGAAGAGAAGAGAGAGATGGAAATGAAAGAGAAGTATAAGAGGAAGTCTGGGGAGAGGGAGACACAGAGAGAAAAAGACAAAGAGAGTGAAGAGAAACAGAGAGAAAGAGAGAGAGAGTGGCTTAAACAAGCCAACTGGTGAATTAAAGAGGAAAAAAGCGATGAGGCGAGAATTCTAAACCGGCAGAAGGGAGGGAAGAGAGGGAAGAAAAGGGGGCTTTCTCCGTTCTCTTAATCCTTCATTCAGTATGTAGGGATTTCAGTCGATGGTGAGATAATATAGCGTAACTCTCGTTGTTGTGGTGTGTGAGTGTGTGTGTGTGTGGGTGTGTGTGTGTTCCACTCTGAGTTGGGACATTTCAGCCTCCTGGCCAGATTACAAAAAAAAAACATTATTCATTTTTAGCTTGACCAGTGCACTCTGTAGCCGTGTGTGTGTGTGTGAGAGAGAGGGCATCTTCTAAAAATGTGTGTATAAATGTGTGTATGTGTACACCAATCACCCTGTCAACCCCCGTGCAGCCCATTCTAAATAACAGTCATTATTAAGATCACGTGGGGCTGGGCTAAAGCATTTAGGATAAACAACGGCAACCTGCTGTTCTACCCACCTGTGGTTTAAGTAGAACATACTACAACGAACACACACACAGGCACGCACGTACACAAGCACACACACACACACGCACGCATGCACGCACGCACGCACGCATGTGCAATCACACACACACAGAGTCAAATAATGTTAAATAAATAAAAAAGCAAATTTAAGGCCACACAAAGATGTATTTATTGAACATATCCAACTATTAATGGCACCAAGATAAAGAACTGGGTGAAAAACTGAATCCATACACCTCACTGCCTGTGTTCAAAGACTCATTGAGGTGTGCTTGAATGTCACTGTCACCCCTCTCACACTGGACCAGACACCTACTAAACCCATAAACGTCTGGCTTTTGTCTTTAATGTGAAAGGGTACAATCAGCACTTGCTCTGGCATTTACAAGCTCTGGCACCGATCGGCCATGATGAATACACAACACCCGGATAGACACACTCATATTCAGCCCTTTGTCAGTTGTAATGCTATGGTATGCTACTAGTATCGTGACACAGCCTTTTCTTTTAATTAGTCACACGGTTTCATTGACTTAGGTCCTGGCAACTGCTCAGTGACAAAGACAGCCATGCTCATACAATTGTAACAGGTTTAGCTTTGGAGGGTGAGGTCTGTCACTCAATATAAACTCTCCATGGCAGTTAAAACACAATGGCTGGCTACGTGTGAAAAGGACACATATGACAATACATGAATTGAGAGAGAGGCGAGATGCGAAACTATAATTTTGCTGTTTTATGTATATAACCCTTTCAGGTTGGGTACTGCTCACATTCAAACTGATACCAGCGTCAGTACCTGGAATTCTGTATCAGTAGCCAACATTCTTTTTCAGTACTTAACAAATTGTAAAAATAAACATTGCTTTATAGGGGGAAGCTGTTGAAAGACCTGGTAGCAGCCGTAGAAACTATTTCTAATAAATTTAAAATAAAGACGAGTAAGAATAAATTACTGTCCAAAGTAACATTAATTTCAAACAGTAGAGGGCAGCAATACCCTGTTGCAGCATCTAGTCTGCCTAATCCAAAGAGGAACAAGAAACGCTGGCATGTTGTTACAATCGCAGTTCTGCATAGTGTTAAAAATGCCAGTAAAAAAGTTTCAATTCCCAGACAATTGCTTTCATACTAACGTTTCAGACATACTGTGGCAGAGTTTTGGCTAACGCAGGTAAAAATGCTAAACTATCGTCAATTAAGACAGTGAAAAAAGTCAACTTATCTGCACTAACAACTTATATCAACGAATATCAGTCAATATGAAGTCCGGGACAGAGGCCGAAGAGGTCGTGTTTGCTGGTGGGCCTGCAGCTTGTAGGCTGCCATATCAGTCTGCAAGAAAAGATGACATTATCACAGCCACTGTGTGACTGAACAGTGTTATAGGTGGAATAGAGCTGGCCTGCACTGTGGTGGGATCCATCATTTCTTTATAAGTGTGAGTAGCATGGTGATTGTGCGTCTTAACTACACACCTATAAAATGATGCTGATGATGATTTATGATGCTGTTCATGTCATTCGTAACTTGCCCCTTTATTGAGGGATATGACAGGCTGTTTATGAGCCGGCACATATTCTTATAGGCTTTCCATTGGTTGGCATGTAATGCATACATGTGAAACTATCATAATAACATTTTATTGAACAATTTTCTTTTTGCTATTGATGATGTGTCTATCGCTGATACATGTCACTGACATTTTATCGCCCAGGCCTAATGAATATGTTATTGAAGTTGTTGACACCTCACCTAAGCTTTTATCAAAATGCTTAAGACTTATCATTTGGGCTTTCACTGAAATGGCTAAAATTACCACTAAACAGAAATTTATAAAAAATGTAACAGATGCTCTTTAATATCATGCCACAAAGAGCATTTTATACTGTATATTTATACGGTTTGTGCTGTATGCATACGATAGATCCCACACAATATAGAGACACGTACTGCACTAAAAAATATACATAAACAGTGTAGGTGTGAATAGAAACAAAATATTTCTCACACACAGTGACACTCTGTCTCTCTCTCTCTAAATAACAGAGTGTGTATGTGTGTGTATGAGTATGTTGCTATATCCATGTTTGACAGAGAAGCAAGAAGAGGAGCGTGAGTTTCCAGTTAACCTGAGTCGTTGACAGAAAGGGGAAACCCCGAGAACCAGAGGTAATGCAGAAAGAAACAGAGCCACCATTTCATCCATGAATATTATTTTCGTTATAAGAGATTCTCTTCCATCTACTATTGCATATTTGATAATGGGCCCTATGCATGGACCACTTGTACAAACAGTTTTATTCTTAAGTGCCACAGAGGAGTGAGAATTGCATTACATTTCTTGTTCATAGAATTTTAGGTACAGATGGAATACAAAATGCAATAGGATCCATGTACAGAATATGTCTGAGTCTGGTGAAAATAACTGTTTAAGATCCATCAGAACTCATTTGAAATTTAATATGAGACAGACATTTAATACAATAAAATAGATAAATAACTTATTGCATAATGAATATTCTGTTCAACATATAACACATTATTGGCAGCTGTACTACTCAGAGAGAGTGAGAGAGAGAGGAGAGAGAGAGAGAGAGAGAGAGAGAGAGGGAGAGAGAGAGAGAGAGACAGAGAGGGAGAGATACACAATGCCAGGTGGTAAATACAGTAATAGTATATCTATTACACACACACACATATACAGGGGCATGGCCCATATTAGGTTATAATGTAGAAGAAGGCTGAACAAGTATAAGCGGATTACAAATACCTTGAGTGTGCAAGATGAGGGAGATAGGACCAGAGAGAGTGGGGTGGTGGGGGGTGATGGAGACAAGGGGCCGAGAGAGGGAGACAGAGAGAAAGAGAGCTGGAGTAATAGAAAGTGCATGACTCATTCATGAAAATTGTTTCACCTTCCTTTCACACAGGCTTTTGATTTTTTTTCACTCCTTCCCGTTCTTCTCTCACTCTCTCCTTTGTTCTCTCCTTCTCGTTGATGTGATTAGTTAAAAGCCTCCATCCCCTCATCAAGCTGATGGAGATGGAAGCAAAGAGGGCCACACACCCACACCCCCTATGTGTGTGTGTGTCAGTGTGTGTTTGGAAACCTCATGTTGCTCAAACCACTAACCTGTCATCTCTATCTCTCTGACACACAAACACACTCTCTCTCTCAAACACATACACAGTTCCATAGCGAGCTGGTTTGTAAAGGTGAACAGGGCTCTTACTTCTCAAGCAGCTCTGAAAAGTCATCAGTAACATTTCAAATTAGTAACACAATTAAAGTCATGTTCTTTAGTAGTTAATTGATGTTGCTGGCCAGGTTAAAGGTTACTATGTGGTTAAATGTTTCATAGATCACAGTCATGACTTCAGTTTGTTGCCTTTCACAAATTGACATCCTCAAATGGTTACTGTCTGTTTATTGCTTCCCAGCCAACACCCTAGGAGAACAACAAAGATTTTTATTGTCCTGAGTAAAAATAGATGGATGCATCTGGGGATGATAGGGTTTGTTAATCAATGTGACTCAGTGATTACTTTGTGTTTAAATATCTGTTCAGTCCATATCTGCTACTAAGTGTGTTTGACTCTATCTCCTCTATATTACCCTGAATTCTCATCACAGATTCACATGTTGCTTACAGTACCACATGTGACTGTCTGTATGTCACTGTGTTGATACCTTGCTGTATGAAAACACACAAAGACTGAGCAGTACTGTATGATATAGATACAGCACATTACTGGGATGAAAGTTAATCACCAGCCTACCTTTGCCAAGAGGCTTTTAGAATGTGATATGTTCAGTGATGTTTGAGATTGCTTTGAACGATAATCTGTTGTATGTTGCTATCTGACTGTATTGTATTAAGGATTCCCATTGTCACCTTGAGGATAATTGTTTTGTAAGACCAATTTAAAAATCAAGCTGAAATGAATTTTTTTCCCTGGATTTTTTTCTTCTCATTTTTAGGCGGCAAAGCCGGGGAAAGGTGTGTGGCATGTGCTATCTACGTAGGTTATGCACACACCCTTACAATGCCATGTGTCTAAGTGAAATAATTACAATTTGACATACAGAAGTGTCCATAGATTTAAAATGTGTATCAACATGAAACAAAATAATATGATGGCAGTGTTCAGTATTGGGACCCACAGATGAAGTCATTCATTGTGGATTTCAAAATGGACTTCCAATCTTCTCCTGCAACCACCACCACCACCTTTTCTTCAAAGACTGGTAACGTTGAACTGGGCTTAGATAGCAAAGCATAGCAGGGCTAAGCACAGGACTTTAAACTCTGGTTGATGTAATGTGTTCAATTTATGTGTTTGTTCACTGTTTTGGTGTTATTGTGACCTCAAGTCAAGTTATTGGTCGTTGGTGGAATTATGCTTCACAGACTCAGGGTCTCTCCATGCAATTAACCATCTTTGATAACCTGGCATCACGTCACACACACACACACACACACACACACACACACACACACACACACACACACACACACACACACACCTACCTGTATATAAGTTGGTTAATTGGATTGAGTGCTTTCATCTTTGTGTTGAATAAAGACTAATGCGGTGGTCTAATGCAAATTAGATCATATCATTTATCATAATTAATAATTATTCCAAATAATCATTAATTATTAGTGATAGCCAAATTCAACCTAAATCTCCCTTTTATTGTTGCATAAACACTACTTAATTGTGCCTCGTATAATGCAAGGCCCAACATCAGTTTGGCACAGGAGTAAACATAAGAGAGCTCACTCGCAAGTTGTGCAGTCTTTCTGTGCACATTTCAATCTTCTGGCTCCATTTGTGATAAAGCAAAAAGGGGCCTGATGGAAGACAAGAATGATGAAGAAGAGAGCTTGCCAGTGGACAGATAACAGTCCTTCTTACAATGAAAGCTAGCATTCATGACAAACACATATTTGTTTGCCTTGCAGAAATTATGAATATTGTATTACCCTGTTACCTCCCCATTCGAGAACTGTGTGTAACATGCATATGTTTAGTCTAAGTACATCACATCCACATTTTGAGCTATGGGCAGTAACTGACATTAATCAGCCGTGAGTATGACTGAAATACTTTTGTCGAAATGTATTTACTGCTGCTCTATGTATTATAGTAATCCTACAAGGAGAGAATAGGTGAAAGCAAGGGAACAATACTTAGTGTCATTTTCAAGCTGGCTGGTCTGAGAGACAGACAGACTGGCCTACCCACTCAACAGGCCTGCATGTACACACACACACACACACACACACACTTTCAGCCTTTGTTAGTGTCATAATCACATTTAGTAGAAGCCATATGACACTAGAAATAGCTGCCAAGGACAGACAAGGCGATGTGGGAGTGTGAGTTTGTATCTGACTAATGGAGATGAAAATAAGGAGAAAACAAGGCTCGGTGTGAGTGTGTGTGTGTGTATGTGTGTGTGTGAGTGGGTAACTGTGTGTGCACGCATGGGTATGTGAAGTTTCTCAGTAAAATCACCCATATGCTGAGGTCAGCCACACTATCACTAGCTTTCCACACTTTTGGGAAGGCTAACATGTGCGCTTGTTTGTGAGAGAGAGAGAAAAAGAGGGAGGTGGGATGAGATATTCAGAGAGTGGTGGCTTCTCTCCATTCTCTTCATTTACATTGAAAATCATTATCTCTTGAAGCAATTAGTACATTGGATTCAAGTCACCTTGTCCTCATTTAAAAGGAAGATCCTGTATTTTTGGCCCTAGATCCTGTATTTCTGGCCGATATTTACATGTTTGGGTGTGTAAATAAGTCACACTTAGCAAATGTTTTGGAACTGGTCCAGTACATGTGGCTAAGGAGGTAGAGTGGGTTGTCTAGTAGTTGGAATTCTGGCGTAAGGTCGTTGGTATTGGTAATTTTTGGTGTTCTTGGACAAGACACTGAATCCCAAATCGCTCCTGATGAGCAGGACAGCACCTTGCATGGCAGACTCTGTCACCAGTGTATGAATGTGCATGTGAATGTTATGAGTGCTGTAAAGTGCTTTGAGCGGTCAGTAGACTGGAAAAGTGCTACAGGAATGCATTAACATTTTAGATTGACGCAACATGGCTGCAATGTAATCCTTTGGGGCAGCTATAACCTTCAAAGTTATGTCCACTAAAAATACTTTTTTTGTCACCGACAGGCTGAGGTTGTTATTCTAAGTGTCTTATGGCGGTATGGAAATAGAGACCATTGAGTGAAATAATAAGATCCTTTTTGTTACCAAAAACACAAGTCTCTGTCTTATTTTAGCAACATTTCGTAGTTTAAATGAAATTGGATTGAACCAATTTATTGACCTGATGTTCAATCTTCAATTGAGGGTCGAATATAATATTTGAGGAGAGGACCGATACGCTGTCTAATTAACAGGTCTGATAACAAGAAGTTCACTTTCATCAGAATTCATCTGAAGAACATAATGAGACATCCAGTTTTATATAGCGGCCAAACATTTCTGCAGAGTGCCTAGGTTGCTGTATTAATTTGGATTCATGGAGACATGTAACCGAGTATCATCTCCAATAAAGTGATAAGAAATGCAACCAAAACAATTGATTTTCTGTCCCAGGGACAACATATATAGGGATAAGAGGATGGGACCAAGGATTGACCCCTGAAGCACCCCATGTAACAGTGGAGCAGGTGACTACACACGGTTATCCATGGAAACAAAAAAAATGTCTATTTGATAAGGAGGATTCAAATAATTTTAGGGCCCTCCCTGAGATACCAACATAAGGCTATTTCAGTGCTTTGTTTTTGGCAAAAGCCTGAATGAGATTCATCAAAAATTTTGTTCAAAGTAAAATGGCAGGTACAATGTCAATAAGGCAGGAGGACAGACAGACATGAGAAATTCTGTCAGGTCACGCAAGGTAATGGGGGTAAACCGAGTGAGGATAGATTTTTTTTTAAACCAGGAAAGGTGACTGTGATTTTGGATTTGATAGAGTTGATCTTATTGACAAAAAATGATAAATACAATTCACAATCTTCAGCTGAGGAGGGAGAAATAGCAGTGAGTAGGGTTATGTCTATTACCATTAATTAATTCTGAAAAGTAAACTGTTCTTACACCTTGATTTCTTGGTTTAGCAGACTCAACAGTTTACAGCTTTACAGCTTTCATGTGTAGAAAATTAACCTCAAGTTCTGCCTTTTTCTCTCTGCACACTGCTCGTCTGCAATCCTGTTTTCATCTACAGATCTCGTAATTTATCCATGAAGACGATTTAGTGGCTGCTACTAACCTGGTTGTCAGAGGGGCAGTAGCATCTAATGCCAAAGAACACAGATTATTAAAATCATTGACCAGAACATGAATATCAGCTATATGAGTTTGGCATTTAAATAAATCTAAGAAAGCATGAGTCAAACAATATACATTTATGGTCGGATGCAAAATCTATTACTGTAAAGGAGTTAATAGACGGGCCAAAAGTAAACACAAGTTCCAGGGTGTAACCTCAGCTGTGAGTTGAACCAGTGACATGCAGCTCCAAGTTGAAGGAGTCAGTTGTGTTTCAGAATTCAGAAGAAAAGTGGTTTGATGAGTCATTGACATGGATATTAAAATCCCTTCAATAATAATGCTGACATGATTGAGAACGATAGAGGAAAGAAATTCAGAAAAATCTGTGAAAAAGCTGGCATTTCATTCTGACAGTCGATTATAAACAAATTTATGAATAATGTTTTGTTTACAGTTAAAAATATTTCTGTAGGCAACAGCAATACCTCCTCCATGACTGGCACTCATTTAGCAGTTAAATCAGTTGTAGTTGGTTGGGCAAAGTTCAACCAACTGTAAGCAGTCCCCTGTCTGTAGTCAGGTCTCCTTCAGAAGTAAAGAGTCCAGGGGGATGGCAGTGTGAGTGCTTACACCGCGAGAGTCGGACACCGAAGGCATGACCCAACATGGCGGCACCCTGTTTGCTGACAAAACACCACAAACTTAAAGCTTTAAGTGTACATTGTAGGAATTAAAAGATTTTTTCGAGTTAAACTACATCCATAGCCCATCTCCCACCTCCAACCTCCATCTCTGTGGTGGAGGATTTAATAGAACTTGAGGAATTCATCGACAAATATTGCAACTTGCAGACCAATATGGACCCAGACCCATCCCCAACCCCAACAAACACAAAAACACAGATTCGTCCACAGACACCAATGATCTATAAACCACTGAAATCAAGGTTAGTCTACTGTCAAGCATCAACAAAAAACTTGATCACTACACAAAGAAATCAAAGACATACGCAATAGCCTTGAGTTTAATCACCAAAACATCACTACACTTCAAAAATCAAAATCATGACTTGCAAACAATTGCAAAAATGTCAACTGAGCTGAAATTTCACCCGACATTATCAAAGATGAACAAAAAGAACAGGTCAAAAACAGAGGAAGGGAACTGAAAAAGGCACACCATTCAGGCTGAATGGGGAAAATCCACGTGTAATCAATGAAAAAAAAGTAAAGTTTCAGATGCTGAGAGGGGATACAGTTTTGCTGCAGCTCTGATGTGCCTCCGGAGGTAGCAGAGGCAAGAAGGGTCTGATGGTGTTCACAGTCTGACAGCTAAATAGATCCTTCACTCATCATTTAAAAGAGAAATGACCCACACTTTAACCTGCAAACAATGCTGCAGGACCAAATGACGGTAATTTTGCAACTGGTTGTGTCTTTGGCAACTGAAATGAGGTAAGAAAATCTGCAGTCATACGTGGAAAAGCCTCTGTCATTCTGTCTGTGCTATCGACTCTTCGTCACATTTCTGCCAGAAGAACTGGGTTTGTCCTCCTTCCACTACTGTGTTGCTGTAGTTACTGTCTTGAAACAAATCACTGTGATGGTCAGCCCCCTCGACCAGACTTCAGTGAACTTTACCCCAGACACTTTCCATGATGCATAGTGGGTCAGGATCTCGATCACAACACATTATCACAGCATCCATATGATTATAAACAGTCAGCGTGTTTAGATAACCAGGTGGAGACCGAGGGAAGCGCATTGAAAAACCACACAGATGTCAAAGGTCATGATGTGGACCATCAAGTATTTTTTGGATCTCCATGAGTGCTGTATGAATTGACAGCCTGGTGCGGCCTTACGCCAGAGCTGCTTGGAGCTGCTTCGCTGCAGAAATAATGTGGAGTCTCTGTGTGAGAAGCGCTAATGACTCACTCGGTCATTCCTCATCTGATTTTGTGTTTTTGTTGTTGTTTATGTTTCGTGTCTTCACCACTCATTTTTATGTCTACTTATATGTATGTACATTGTTGATTATGGTATATATGCAGACAATCTAAGACATTTAACGCTGTCAGCCCCAAATCCAACCAGCCCTGTCCCCTTTCTCCCACCATCTGCTCATTTCTACCTTTTCATTCAAAACAAGATAAACGTAACCCATAATCATCAAAGTCTTTACTTTGTGATATGAAATGTACGTGGCTTTGGAACACAGACGAATCACAAAGGATAAAAATCATCAATCATTTTATAAAATTTAAGGCTGATATATGTTTTATACAAGAAACCCACCTCACAAACTCAGAACTACAATATCTTAGATTCAAACAATTTGATCAGATATTGTCATCCATACTCAACAGTAAACAAAGAGGCATCTCCATAGTAGTCAATACAAACATCTTGTCTGCCATACTTGATCTATTATTGATCCACAGGGAAGACTTATCATCATTACTGCATTTATCCAGTTTCCGTATCAATAAAAACTCAAGCTCAGCAACCCAACTTAAAACACCAATTGAAACCATTATACACAAAAAGACACAGTATGTCATCCAACAGCTCAAATATGAAAACTTTCAATACAGTTACAAATCAAGTAAATATCTGTTAATCTACTGCAACTCAAAAAATAAAAAACAATCATCCCATCCAGATTCAGGAGCTATGTTGTCCGGGGCCTAATGCCCCTGGTAGGATCTCCCAAGGCAAACAGGTCTTAGGTGACGGGTCAG
This sequence comes from Diplodus puntazzo, assembly GCA_963678695.2. NCBI lineage: Eukaryota > Metazoa > Chordata > Actinopteri > Spariformes > Sparidae > Diplodus > Diplodus puntazzo. The sequence continues at coordinate 34,347,576 of OZ023156.1, forward strand.
ACTAAGAGCAGTTCCCAAGTCCCTGATGAAAAAGATGACAACAAGGAAGTGTACGTCGCCCAGAATGGCGTCACCGGGGCCCCACCCTGGAGCCAGGCCTGGGGTTGGGGCTCGCAGGCGAGCGCCTGGTGGCCAGGTCTTCGCCCACAGGACCCGGCCGGGCACAGCCCGAATGAGCGACGTGGGCCCGCCTTCCAGTAGGCTCACCACCCCCAGGAGGGTTCAGAAGGGGATGGTGCGGTGTGATTTGGGTGGCGGTCGTAGGCGGGGGCCCTGATGACCCAATCCCCGGACGGTGACTCTAGCCATGGGGACATGGAATGTCACCTTGCTGGGGGGCAAAGAGCCTGAGCTAGGGGGCACTAGCGAGCAGGCGATGGAGTAGGCAGCACAAGCAACCTGCTCTGCTGAATTTCGGTTAAAAGTTCTTTTTTAGGCACCTTATACCAACAGAAAAATACGACACATCGTTCTGAGTTAATTCTTTTTCAGTATATTATTTTTATTGTGACGCCGTAGCGCGAATGGCCTACAATTTGTGAAAATTCGAGTTCACCAAAGGAACTAACGCAACTGGGCCCAAAGCCTCAAGCTCGAGTGATTCACCACCCAGGTGTAACACACATGAGCCTGAAGACCAAATGGATGTCGCGGACCTGACAGCAGAAATTCCTCACAGAGTTGAAAATGGACATAGCTATGCTGCTCAGGTCGGAACTCAAGACCGCTCTGGCCCAAGATTTTGAAAACATCAAATCCGAGCTACAGGCAGTAAAAACGGAGCTAGCAAACAATACCGCGGCGATTCGCTCCGACGTTGAGACGATGAAAACAACAGTAGCACACATGGAACAGGGGCTCTCGTCATGCTCGGACGACGTGACTACATTGCTAACAAAAGTGGGGAAACTTGAGACAGAGGTCGGCAACCTGCGGGAGAAATGTCTTGATATGGAAGGAAGAATGAGACGCTCCAACATCCGAATACTAAATGTCCCAGAGACCCCAGGCTCAAGCACACCGACGGCTGTCTCCAAATTATTAAGAGATGTGCTAAAAACAAACAAAGAAGTCCTGATTGATCGGTCCCACAGGGGTCTACAGCCAAGAAGCCAAGACGGTAAACCCTGTGTCATCGTGGCAAAAGTCCACTATTACCAAGATTGTGCCGACATCCTTCGCTGCGCCAGGGAGTTCGGGCCGCTCCGGTTCAAAGGGACCGACATCTCCATCTTCCCGGACTATCCCCCGAGCGTCATGCAGGCCAGATCAGCCTTCAGCGAAGTGAGACGACTACTTCGTGGACGAGATGGCGTTAAATACGGTCTTCTCTTCCCAGCACGGCTCCGGATCACGCATAACGGAACTGAGAAGCAGTTTAAAAACGCGGGAGAAGCCATGACCTACATGAAAACCAGAATCCTACCAGACTCCTCCAATGACTGACCATGACTTGAAATGCGTGAGAATAGTTAAATTCACTTTACAGAGCCAAATGGCTCCAGTTTGTTCCAGATGGAGAAGTAGAGAGCACCTAAGGTATTAAAACTGTACTGTTTTTTTTTGTTTCACTATTTTATTTTTGTTTATAACAGATAATAAATATATAAATAAAAATTCTGTCTACTCAGCACTTAGATAACAAAATAAATATTTTTTTGTCTTTAAGGGGGAAAAAAAAGAAGAAAACTTTTGAATTTAAAACATTTTCCAAGGGTTAGGATACAAAACTATGTTCTACAGCAGAGCTTGTTCTTTTAGAGCTAGTGTATCCTCACACAAGCACTTAAATGTGTAGATACTGTTGCAAGGGGTTTGGAAATCACCTAGTTTCTTTGGGTGAGTGTTGGGGATTTGCTGTACCTGGGTTTACAATATTGTTGCAGGGATTGGGGGGGGGATCTTGATCATTTATACTTTTGAATTCATGTACTTTGTACACTGTCTTTCTATGTACGAATATAAATAAAAAGACTTGGAGCAAAAAAAAAAAAAAGAGCCTGAGCTAGTGCGGGAGGTTGAGCGGTGCCGGCTAGAGATAGTTGGGCTCACCTATATGCACAGTCTGGGCTCTGGAACCCAATTCCTTGAGAGTGGCAGCACTCTCTTCTACTCTGGAGTTGCTCGCTGTGAGAGGCGGCGAGCTGGTGTGGGCATGCTTATAGCTCCCCAGCTCAGCCGCCATGTGTTGGAGTTCATCCTGGTAAACAAGAGGGTCGCCTCCCTGTGCCTTTGGGTCGGGGATAGGTCTCTCACTGTTGTTTCAGTTAACGGGCCGAAAAGCAGTGCAGAGTACCCGGCCTTCTGGGTCTAGGAAAAGTTCGGGGAGGCCATGGAGGAGGACTACCGGTCGGCCTCGAAGAAATTCCGGCAAACCATCCGGTACCAACACTGTTTACAGTGGAGGTGGGGAGCTGTTGACCTCGACTGGGGACACTATCTGGGGGTGGAAGGAATACTTCAAGGATCTCCTCAATCCCACTGCCACATTTTCCACAGAGGAAGCAGAGGCTGGGGACTCAGAGGTTGACTCATTCATCACTCAAGCCGAAGTCACTGAGGTAGTCAGGAAGCTCCCCAGTGGCAAGGCACTGGGAGTGGATGAGATCCACCCTGAGTACCTCAAGTCTCTGTGGATGTTGTTGGGCTGTCTTGGCTGACACGTCTCTCCAACATCGCGTGGCAGTCGGGGATAGTGCCTCTGGACTGGCAGACCGAGGTGGTGGTCCCCCTATTCAAAAAGAGGAGGACCGGACAGTGTGTTCCAACTATCGGGGGATCACACTCCTCAGCCTCCCTGGGAAAGTCTATTCCAGGGTACTGGAGAGGAGAATTCGGCCGAAAGTTGAACCTCGGATTCAGGAGGAACAATAAGGTTTTCATCCTGGCTGTAGAACACTGGACCAGCTCTATACCCTACGCAGGGTGCTCGAGGGTCCATGGGAGTTTGCCCAACCAGTCCACATATGCTTTGTGGACTTGGAGAAAGCCTTCGACCGTGTCCGTCGTGGCATTCTGTGGGAGGTGCTCCGGGAGTACAGGGTCGGAGGCCCTCTGCTAAGGGTTGTACGGTCCCTGTATGAACGGAGCAGGAGCTTGGTTCGCATTGCCAGCAGTTAGTCAGACTTGTTCCTAGTGCATGTTGGACTTTGGCAGGGCTGCCCTTTGTCACCAGTTCTGTTCATTATTTTTATGGCTAGAATTTCTAGGTGCAGCCAGGGGCTGGAGGGGGTCCGATTCGGGAGCCACTTGATTTCATCTCTGCTTTTCTCAGATGATGTTGTCTTGTTGGCTCCTTCGAACCAGGACCTCCAGCATGTCCTGGGGCGGTTTGCAGTCGAGTGTGAAGTGGCTGGGATTAGAATCAGCACTCCAAGTCCGAGGCCATGGTTCTCGACCGTAAAAAGGTGGCCTGCTCCCTCCGGGTTGGGGGAGAGCTCCTGTCTTAAGTGGAGGAGTTTGAGTATCTTTGGGTCTTGTTCACACTTCCAGTTATCGCCCCCTCTCATTAATCAACCCTTATTTAAGAATTATTACAAAAACACTAGCAACAACAATAGAGACAGTCACCCTGCTACTTATCCACCCAGATCAGACAGGTTTCATCAAAAACAGACATACTTCAGACAACTTAGACTTTTCAATGCAGACTCTTCAATGCAATCAACATATCACAACAAAAACAAAACAAAACCATACTCATATCATTAGGCACAGAAAAAGCATTAAACAAAGTAAACTGGACGCTTTTTATTTAGCAAGTTCTGTAAATTTGGATTTGGAGAGCAGTACACCCACTGGATAAAGGCACCGAGGGCCACAGTGATCACAAATGGGATCACCTCACAAAGCTTCACATACCAGACAAGGATTCCCATTTTCTCCATCTTTATTTAAAACCTTTCTTGAACCACTCTCAGCAGCAATACAACTCACCGATAATGTCAAAGGAATCCAAGATGATAATTCAGAACAGAAACTAAGCCTTTATGCAGATTATTTATTATTACACTTTCAAAACCCCTCTACTGTCATGGTCCTGGGTTTTGTTGTTCTGATATATCCTGTTTTATTATTAAATTTTATGCTCACGTGTTGTGTGTTGCATTTCAGTTCCTTCCACTGTGTGATTTCTGTATTTTTTTTCAGTTCTTTTCCCTCAACTGTCCTTTTCCCTGCCTCACTCCACCTGCACCCCATCCCCATGAAAGTGTGTGTGTGTGTGTGTGTGTGTGTGTGTGTGTGTATAGTCTTTGTACTCCCTATTGTCATTGTCAGATGGTTTCCGTTTTCCCCTGTGTTTCGGCCCAGTATTCTCCAGTGTTAACTAGTTGTCCTCTGTTTGACCTCATAGTATGTAATAGTTTTTTGTTTCTTGTGTTTTCATTGATTTGTAATTTGCTTTTGTCTATACTTTTAACAAATGTTTGGTTTTCCTGGATTCTTGTTTTTTTTTGTATCATTCAGCCTTTGTTTAATAAAGCTTGCCATTAGTTCCTGACTCCTTTCCGCCTCCCAAGTGTTTCTGCATTTGGGTCCTACCCTTCTCTCATAACTGTAACGTCTACATCCCTAAAAGAGATGTTCAAAATCATTTTTCTCTTCAATCTCACACTTCACAATAAACTGGACCAAATCCACTATTCTAACATTGACCAAAGACGCCTGGGACCCTGCAGCCCATGATTTCCCTCTCCCACTTCACACTGGCAATATCAAATATTTAGGCATTAATGTTTCCTCCAGGCTGTCAGAACAATTCAACCTAAATTTCACCCCTCTCCTGAAAAATATGGGAGACACGCTGGACCAGATTATGCAATAGTATTGCAAAAGTCAAATTGAAAACTTTAGTCTCACTGCTTCCCTGACAAACGTTCATAACAATAAATTTACTAACTACTCAATTTTACAAAAAAAAATAAATAAAGAGAATCTCACCATCAACATTACAAAATGCAAAGTCACAAGGCGGCCTCGAAGCACCAAACTTTCTTTACTACTTTCTGTAAAATCAATTACAATATGTATTCAAATGGATTCAATTATTGATTTGATTAGCAGAAACATGCAATACATTCATAAGTTATCTCAACCCCAAACACAATACAACCTAAAACCAAAACCACGTACATGACCATATGTACCCCCCATGACTTACAAACATACTGTAATTCCTTAATCGCTGCATCTACCTTATCTCCTCTCATCCACCTTCATCTACCAACACCCATCATTTTATGCACACATATCAGCCATTACACATATGCCATGATGATGATGATGATGATGATTGTTATTATTGTTATTATTATCATTGTTATTATTACCATTAAATATTTTTTTCCCTCTTTTTTTGTTACCTGAAACACACATACTGACATTACATGTCAATGTGTTTTTGTGTCTTTCCTCTCATGTCTCTCACTGGTCCTTTGTTACATCAGTTAATAAAAAAGTCCAGATTATCAGAAGAAAAGGTAAAGAAAAGTAATTATTTGATAGAGACTTTGACAGAAAATTTTGGCCCGCTTGGCTTGCAGAGACACCGATGGCTTACGTTGAGATAGTTTCTAAAGCATGATCATGGAGGAGCAACATAACATCATGTCTGTCTACACAGAGTGCTGCCAGGATAGTTCTCCCGAGTCTTCCCCAATGTCCAAATTATATTTGGACATTGGAGGCAGTGCTTTAGGAGGCAGTGCTTTCATACATGGTTATCTGTTTAATAACATAGCAAGAGGGGTTATGTAGAGTCTCTCTCCTCTAGCCAGAGGACTAAGAGGTAAAATAGGTCAGATACACTCAGTCTGCTAACATAGATAGATCGAAGTCCTCCTTGGTTTATCAGACATCTGTTCTGTAGACATATCTACAGTAGCTTTGAGTATCTAGTTTGCAGAGACCATGAGAAGATTGCTCGTAGAGAAATCATCACTATCCTTATCCAGACTCTAACCTCTGTACAAGCTAGGTATGACCTGCTATTGTATGGAGACAAAATGACCAGGGATAATCATAAAGTTCCCCCACAGAAACTTTGTATTGAAGAGATCAAATTTAGGTGATTTGAACAAGAAAAAGACACACATGATTCCAGAAAAGATTAAAATTGTCAATGAAGCCTGATAGTTCTCTGCATGCTGACTGCAGCCAATAGTGTAGATTAAGGAGTCTGCTAAAATGACTGGCACAGCAACCAACAGTTGGTATGGGACCTGAGAAGAAGGTGGAGTTGCCACAGTGCTTGAAGACATTAAAAAGACTGTTAAAATCAGCCGAACAAAGCAAATCAGCATTGTTTGTTCCTACATGAATAATTATTCTGCCCAGGAGCTTATTTTGGATTTTTGGTGCTGTGGCACCAGGAAAACAGTGTGAGGCTGAGGGAGAGTTTGTTGGGTCATGTCTGGAGAATGCCAAGTGCCCTCGGCTTTCTCCAGACATGACCCAACAAACATCTACAAAGTGCTTTCCACCTGAGGATGGATACATGCACTTGGGGCCTGCTGTTGCAAGGAGGCAGCAACCCTCCCAGCAGCAGGTGTCTTTGCTGAAGAGCCCGACCCTGAATGAGGGTGGGCAATAACGGGGCATCTGACTCCGGAGATGGGGATTGTACTGATCCTGAAATCCTGCTTACCCCTGCAGGCAATAAAACAGGGCTCCTTCTTGCTTGGAGTGGAGCTAACCAGGGCCCTGGGCTTAGCTCCCACCTGCGCCCAGTGATCTGCAACCTGGGCAGTGGCGACTTCCAGACAGGGGACAGTCGGGTCAGGCGTAGGCAGCTGTCACATCTGGATGGCGAGGTCAGTGGAATCATGATTTATAATGAAGACAGATAATGCTGAGGGGACACAGAAAACAGCTACGGCAGCAAAATGTTTGTGTGGCGACTGAGGTTATGAAGTGATTAAGCTCCAGTCAGAGGTACAGGGCGACAATTACACGCCAGGACTCCACAACTACGTCCACCGTGATAACACAGTGGTCTCAGATTTAGGTTGGCAGGCAGTGGCATGTACCAGCATGGGCCCAGGAACTGTTGAGTAGACTGAATGTCCCAGCAGGTTCAGTGAAGATGTATGGCTGGCATTGGGTAACCTGGGCAGGATGATTAAGGTCATGGAAAAGAGTAGCGAGTTCTTCAAAAAACCAGGTGAGGGGTTGGCACAGACAGGCCTAGACAGACCTAACATTTCTGATCCAGGCATACAATGACTAAAAGCGTACGAATGCTAAAAACATATAATCAAAAATGCGAGAGATAGAAGGTGAATCCTAAGATTATGGCTAAAACCGGATCAAATGTCAAATTAATGACTTCTACCAGTAACAGACAGCTACCGACGCATGCACAATAGTAGCAGCAGCTGTGTGATCTCTCAGGTGTGTGTATGTGTGTGTGAGCAACTATAACACCTCATCTAAAAAAAAAACTAAAAAAAAACGTATAATTTAACACAAAGGTCTGTCTATCAGAATTATTTCTGTAATCCTACCAGACACTGAGAATAACAATTATCAGAGCCTATCAGTGACTAAAACAAACACTTTTAGTGGACATAACTTTGACAGCCGGAGTTGCCCCAAAGAATTACATTGCAGTCATTGCAGCCATGGTTAGGTGATATACTGGACCTATTCCACATCTTTTAGTTAGTTTAAATCATTTACACACTGAAACATGTAGACATAGGCACTGGTTTAAGACATACTGGAATTAATCATTAAATAAAAAAATGTTATTGCGTAAGAACCAACTTCTCTCTTGCTTTCCTCTCAGTTGTTAAACGTGTCAGTTTGAGACCGTTTCCTGTTAATTTGGATGTCGGTGGCATATACGTTAGTTTCAGGGTGGTAATCCTATAAAGGTTGGTTAATCTTTAAATAAATCTTAGCAGACAAAAAGGGCTTCTAACAAACACACACACACACCTGTCCCTCCTATACACTAAACACTTTACTTACCAGCTCCCAATGCACTCTATTTAATTATCTGTGTTTGCACAGGAACAACTGACGTGCCACCATGGTATAATAAGTGCTGACAAATCACATTGCCTAAAGTGACAGAATTCCTTTATGATGAGGGACTGAATCTTAGTGGTCACCAGGGACGGACCTACACTAAGGCCATATCAGCAGAAAAAAACATTGTCTTAGACAATTTTTAACGTCCTAATGTATCTTCAATAATGTACACATCATGTTTGAAAAGAAAGCACTGTGAGGATGAGGGGCTATTAAAACATAAATAATGAGCATCAAAGGAAATGTGTGGCAGGGGAAGGACGCACTGAAAGACGGAAAAAGCCACAGTGGCACTTTCCTAATGTGTAAATGTAAATGTAAAGAATCAAAAGGATAAAGAGAGAGAGAGAGAGAAGGAAGGAGTAAAGGAGTGACTGAGAGAGAGGGGCACATAAAAATCCAGAAAGAGAGAGAGAGAGCGAGAGAGGGCAAGTGGTAATGTCCTAATGATGGAGTGGCTGTCAGAGCATTTGCTTCAGAGGCCAAATGATCCTGTAAGAACAGCACAGTTATTGATCCAGCTATTACACAGAACCACCTACAAATGATTGTGTGTGTGTGTGTATGTGTGTAAGGGAGTGGGACGGAGAGAGAGAGAGAGAGAGAGAGAGAGCGAGAGAGATAACAATGTACATCAAAAAAGTAGATATCGTGTTCTTTATGAAAAACGGAGGAAAGGGGAAGAGTAGGTTTAGAGAGAGAGAGAGAGAGAGTGTGTGTGTGTGTGTGTGTGTGTGTGTGTGAGCCTGTGTGTGCAAATTCTGACACTTCATCAATACTCCCATTACAGTGTGACAGATATGAAATCCAATCTGAACCTGATCTGCTTGATATCAGATCTCAGTTCTCACCTCCGATACCTTCAATATCATCTGATCTAACCCACGCACACTCAAATACACCCCTACACACACGCGAGCAAACAACCAGGACTAAATATCTTTCCACTGTGCAAAAATCGCCAAGCTGGAGTGCATGTATAGGGAAAACAAAATCAATTGAAGACAAAATTTGACCAGTGACCATCACACGTTTCTTTTACAGTGTTCCTAATCCCCTTTTTACTTTCTATGTATCAGGAGAAACGTCAGAAATATAATCTCCGTACAATATAAAATCCCTATATTCAGCATATTTCTGAAGTCTGAATCAGAATCAGTCTTTTTCTTTCATCTGATAAAAATACAACTAATAAGTCTGATGCAATCTGTAAAGTAACAAGGGATGGATTTTGACTAGTCTACAGTTTGATGCGTGTCCAAATACATCTGGATCTAGAAGATTTATATATGTTTTATTTGATATTGGATTAGGCTTGATTGGGGACTTGTGGGCCTTGGTGGAGGTATGAACTCTACCAAGTCTGGGTTTGGGTTATCCGACTCAATATTTTTCTTTGTGATTCCACCCTTGAGCTGGGATTAGATCACACTATACGCTTAAAAATACCATATGCTTTATGCTGTTTATCATATCCTATTTCTATCTGGACCCAATGTTCTCAGGACAGGACACTCAGTAATGTTTAGGTGACACATTGGATTTCATTCTTAAATTTCAATCTTTAATTTCTAGTGTTGAGACAATGTCCCATCAGTGTCCACATCAACACTCTACTTTAATGGTAGATAAAAAACATGAGAGTTTCCCAGTAGGCACAGGATGCCTCCCTTGGACTTTGAATGGAAATCCTGATATGTTTCACTATCACTGAAAAGCAAGGCAACACTGAAATTCGAAATATTTGGAGTTCAGTGTGTTGTCTGCATTCAAGAGATAAAGTAGTTTGGGCAAAACACAAAGAAAAGCAGCTCAGCTGTGTTAATGTGTGAGGTTTCTGCGGAGCTGCAGCGAAAGCCTCGCCTGTCACCACAAGTAAAAAGGCCATCATCTATCAGGTCCCAATACTCAGTGAAACCGAGAAACCCTGCTGTAGAATTTATTAGGCTGAAAACTCTCTCTCTCATTCTTCCTCTCTGCCTATCTGCCTCGCTCATTCCTTCTCCCTCCACACTTCTGGTAATGGATTCTGCTTAAATGGGTTCTGCGAAACTCAAGTAAAGAGTGGAACAAGAGAGGAAAATAAAGGAAGTGAGGTAAGTGTAGGAGACTGAGAAAAGACTTGTTGCTTGAGTCCTTTTGTATTGTATTGTAATAAGTCATGCTATTAAGAAAACTCTCAAGATTATTTTGAAACAATGAATTATTTGTATGTTTGTATTTTGTCCCTATACATCTCATTGAGGGCGGCAATAGCTCAGTCCGTAGGGACTTGGCTTGGGGACTTGAAAGTCGCCGGCTCAAGTCCCACTCGGACCAAAAAAGAACGATGTGGACTGGCAGTTGGAGAATGCTGGTTCACATCCTGGGCATTGCCGAGGTGCCCTTGAGCAAGGCACCGGCCCCTAACACTGCTCGTTAGGCGCTGCCACACGAGCAGTGTGGCAGAGCACCTTCGCTCATCTCCTCTACACTGTGTGTGGGTGCTAAAGTGATCAAAAGAATTTCCCAATTTGGGATTAAAATAGGATATCTATCTATCTATCTATCTATCTATCTATCTATCTATCTATCTATCTATCTATCTATCTATCTATCTATCTATCTATCTATCTATCTATATATATATATATATATATATCAATCTGCCTGGCATGTTCATACAGTATTAATTGTTACAATGCTATTATCAGTTCTTGTTGACTCAGTCTGTAAGTTAATGTATATTTGCTATATATTAGCTGTATTTTAACAGAGAGGAAAAAAGATTGAATAAGATATTTTAAAAAGATAGGAGATAGGAGATAAGGGAGAGAAGAAGGGAGGGTGAAAAGTAAGAAACGAGGAAAGGAAGAGTGAGAGAGTGATGCAGTGTGGTGAATGATTTAATGTTAGCCACTTGATGGAATGAAGTGTCTTCTCTATGTAAGCGGCGCCAAAGTTAAACCCTCTAGTCAGTTAGTCTGTTATTCATTGATTTCTCTGGTCAGCACTAGATTGCTATTGAATATGACTGGCACCAAGACTGTGTAAGTGTATGTCTGTATATGTGTGTATGTGAGCAGTGTGCATCCTTTGAACTCATTTAAGTTGCTGGAGGAAAACGTATTTGTTGGTATGCACATGACCTCTCTGACACACATACACTTCTTGCACTGTATGAACATGCACACAATCGACTAGTTCTTGGAAGAGTGTGAAAGACGAGCCTGAAATACATCTGCAGTTAGTAGCTGCAGTCTTTGTGTAACAAACATACTCACTGCTGCTCTCCATGCCTCCTTGCTGTGAGAAAAGAGGAGATGTGATGCATTATTTATTCCTGCAGACTCTTTTTTGTTAATGTTACAGCACCGGCTGAGCAAAAACATAACCGGTATTATCTATGTATCAATACTGTAGAGTGGATGACAGAAAAAATGTCGTCATATGGATCCTGGTGAATGCACATGTATACTTCTCTCTATACTTACATATGCACTTTGGTTATTGCAATGATCTGTCTTCTACAGCACTTCTACTATAGTGAGTGTGTGTGTGTGTGTGTGTGTGTGTGTGTGTGTGTGTGTGTGTGTGTGTGTGTACCCCTGATAACTAATATATGAAATATGTGAAGTCTTTTTGCAACAGCAGGAGTAAATATGTCGTGTAAGTATGTAAACAATGTATTTGGGCCACCTGATATATGGTTTAATAAGCCTGCAATATGAATATTTTAAGGAATACATATTATTTTAAACTGCAGATGGAATTTTTCAGTAGACCCACACTCACATACACAGTAAACCACCCACCCACACACACACACTATCACGACCAAGGTAACCACAACAATAATTTGGACTCAAATGCACGACTCGACACAGAGGTAGGCAAGGTAATAGTCTTTACTCAGAAACAGGTTTGGTACAGTTCAGTTTGGTTCAGTCAGCGGAGGCAAACAAAGAGTGGGAACACAGGCTGTAGTCAAAACCAGGAAACACTAATAGACATTTGGAACAAAGGCTGGGACGCTATGCATGGGGGCAAAAAGATGAACTGGCAACAGACAGGGGAAACACGAGTACTATACACACACACACAACAGTTGAAGGTAATCAGGGCAGAGACAGACAATCAGGGAGGAGGACAAAACCACACGAGCAGGGAAGGGGGATCTGAAACGAGAGGAGAGGCAAATACACAAGACTAAAACAGGGACAAACCTATAACATGGACCGACTCATAACAGTACCCCCTCCTCTAGGGACGGCAACTGACATCCCAGGCTGGTCAGGGTGGCGGCGGCGGAAATCCTGGATGAGAGTAGGGTCCATAATGTTACTGGATGGGACCCAGCTCTTCTCTTCAGAACCCTATCCCTCCTAATCTACCAGGTACTGGTGACCCGCCGTTAAACTGCCAGAAGCTGCTTCACTGTGAAAACCAGATGAATCGATGAACCGGTGGGGTGGTGGGGGCTGGGACCAGAGAGCTCTCCATCACTGGCTTGACCTGGGCCACATGGAATGTTGGGTGCACCCTCAGGGACCAGGGGAGCTTGAGCCGCACGGCTGTCGGATTAACCACCTTGGAGATAGGGAAGAGACTCAAAAAGCGAGGAGCCAATTTGCGTGTTTCGACCCTCAAGGGGAGATCCTTTGAGGACAACCACACTATCTGACCAGGTCTGTAATAAGGAGTCGAAATTCTCCTACAATCCGCTGATCTCTTGGTCCTGGCAGAACTTTGAAGCAGTACTTGACAGGCCCCAGTCCAGATCCTGTGGCAATGACGAATGAATGAGGGCTAAGGCTGACGGGACGCTGACCTCCTCCTCCACGGCGGCTGGTAACCATAGGTGCACTGGAAGGGGGAGAGACCAGAGGAAGAACAGGGCAGAGTGTTGTGGGCATACTCATCCCAGATAAGATTGTTAAACCAGACAATGTAGACCGGTCTCCAGCTCAGTCTGGCCATTGGACTGGGGATGGTACCTGGATGTGAGGCTGACCGAAGTGCCCAGGAGAGAGCAGGAAGCCTTCCAGAAACGGGAGGCGAACTGCGGCCCCCTGTCTGACACCACGTCCTTCAGGAACCCATGTAGTCGGAAAACATGCCGCAATATTACCTCCGTCGTTTCCTTGGTGGAGGGCAGCTTAGGCAGAGGGATAAAAAGAACCATTTTGGAAATTCTGTTCACAACAGTAAGGATGGTTGTGTTACCTTCAGAGGGAGGCAAACCTGTTACAAAGTCCAGGGAGATGTCAAACCAGGGGCGATGAGGCACTGGAAGAGGACATAGGAGCCCTGCCGGGGGGTGTCGAGACCTCTTGTTCCTAGCGCACACCTGACAGGCGGCCACATATTCGCCCAATTCTTTCTCCATAGCGGGCCACTAGAATTGTTGTTTGATAACAAAGCGGGTTCTTCTGATCCCTGGATGACAGGACAGGAGGGAGATACGGGCCCAGTGGATCACCTGCGAGCAAAGAGAGACTGGAACAAACAACCGGTTCTGGGGGCAAACATCAGGCACAACAGTGTTAATATTAGCTTGTCTGACCCTCTCTTCGATTCCCCAGGTGTTTGCTCAACAGTGCACAATGGAGACAGGATACAGCTGGGAGATTTCAGACTGGAGTCCCGATCGAACAGACGGGGCAGAATATCTGGTTTAACATTCTTGGATCTGTGTCGGTAAGACAGGGAAACTTAGTGGACCGAATGTACTCCAAGTTCTTGTGATCCGTCCAACCCAGGAATGATGGTTTAGCACCCTCCAGCCAGTGACACCATTCCTACAGGGCTATCTTAAGTGCCAAGAGGTGAGAGTCTCCTGGACAGGAAGGTGCAGGGTTGCAACTTATTATCGGCCTGGGACTGCTGAGAGAGGACTGCCCCAATGCCCAAGTCTGAAGCAACCACCTTCACCACTTTTTTTCTTGCCCACTCCGCCGTGGCCCATGGTTCAGCTCTGCTGGAGAGTTGAGAGATCATATACACCACCTTGGCGCAGTCCGTCAGGAAAGAGGCAGCTTACATCTCAAAACGCAGCCCACATTGAACCAGGAAAGAGTGGCAGTTTTCGGAGTCCCCGGAAACCCGTGCTGGATTGGAGAGGTGAAGCGTCTGAGTAGGTGTGGAAGCCGGGACGGGCGGCGGAGCAGACAGAGGAGTTGGGATGAGAGGCAGAGCGACTGCTTGGGCAGACGTGGCTGTAAACAGGTCCCCCACTCGTCCGGACAATTGCTGATGTATCTCACCCAGGAAGTGGAGCTGTTCACCGGCGACGGCCTGGAAGCTCTGTTGCTGGCTGACCATCCCCTGGATCCCCATCATGAGTGAGGTAAGTCGCTCCTCATTGCCATGAATGTGACCACCTTGAGCCCGGAGCACATGCGCACATTGTCAGCGTCAGCTGAGTCCATGTTGATGGCCAGTTCGTACTATCACGACCAGGGTAACCACAACAATAGTTTGGACTCGAATGCATGACTCGACATCGACACAGAGTTAGGCAAGGTAATAGTTACTCAGAAACAGATTCAGTACACTTGTAGTCAGTCAGTGGAGGCAAACACATCAAGCAGGGATCAGGCAGAGGCGAGGAGGTCGGTACACGTGTAGTCATACAGCATAGGCAAACAAATCAGGCAGGGATCAGGCGGAGGCTAAGTCGAAGGGAACACAGGCTGTAGTCAAAACCAGGAAACACTAGTAGATGTTTGAAACAAAGGCTGGGACGCTATGCACGGGGGCAAAAAGACGAACTGGCAACAGACAGGGGAAACACGAGTGCTACACACACACACACACACACACACACACACACACACACACAAAACAGGTGAAGGTAATCAGGGCAGAGACAGACAGTCAGGGAGGAGGACGAAACCACACGAGCAGGGAAGGGGGATCTGAAACGAGAGGTGAGGTAAATACACAAGACTAAAACAGGGACAAAACTATAACGTGGACTGAGTCATAACACACACTCAATAGTTGCACACATGTAGCCAACAATTAAAAATATCTATTTGATATTTGGAAATGTTTATTTTATTTATTGATTGGCTGCAGGATGTCAATTAATTCCTGATGTAGAACCAATTACAATGTTTTTTTACACTAACCACAGGTAGAAAACCCTTGCCTCATGTACAAGCTCACATACAGTTCAATCATTTTTTTCATGATGTTTTTTCAAAGTGTATCCATCTTATTCATATAAAATCAATGTCTGATGCTTTCAAATCTCATTCATAACTTTAACCAATGTTACGTTGAAAACACAATTTACCTGTTTGGCCGAAGACTAAAGACAACGACAGCTTGAGTTTATCCAAAACTAGAAGGTAATCCATGATGTTGCTGTTGTGTAGGCATGAGCAAAGTAACACAGCACATACAATAATAAGCTGCATCACGGGAAAGAAAAGAGTGAGGGAGAAAAGCTGAGAGGACACAGGCAGTCATAGAGACACAGTGAGAAATCCTGAGCCTGACTGATTTTCTCAAAGTTAAACAATCTCCAATTTTCACAGAGTTCCATGATAATGTTGTTTATGCTGTAATTTAGCAGTACAAAATAAGTACTTTTACTTTTAAAGAAACTGAATGAATGCAACAATACTGAATGCAGAATCCATCCTCTGCTCATCCCAGTGACTTTCCAATAAAGCAACCACATGACTGAACTGAACCAAAGTGAAGTAAAAACCATCAGGGCATGAAGAGATCTATCTATCAGTGTCTGTTTAAAGTCCCTATCTGTCTCCTTGTATCTGCCTTCCTGTTTGTGTTCTGTCAATGAGGAGCATGTCCCCACCAATACCCAGTGAATAATAAATTGTCCCCAGCAATAATTTGGCACACAAACAGTTAACAGATCTTGTTCTCTACTAGTCCCACCTCCATTAATCAATACCGCTAACAGGATTGGCTTTGCATTTTCATGCTAATGTGATAGACTGGCTCATGACTGTGGGCTAGCTATAGCAGCTTGCTACATTCCGGTGGATTATATTTGCACCAAAGCTGTTCTGTGCACCCAGGGATAAATAACTTCAGAAGAACGTCTCATATTGATTCAGTCCATCACAGTAGCCTACATTTGTGTCATGCTCGATCAAAATCAGTCGGACGTCACAGCGGCACATTTTTAGGTAAACGTGGATTTATGTGAACATCTTGATTTTTGGACATTTGGGGATTTTGTTTTTTTTTCGGCTTTTACAATATGAAACTCTTAATTCTCCCTCCCTGGTGCCCTGTCTCCCTGAAATTACAAATGTAAGGCTTGATGTTATATTAACAAGGCTGGGATGGGTTTTCATCTTAATTTAGATAAACAAAGTTGGCTTTCATAATATTTAGATCTTGTCGCCATATACAGATGAATTTTGTTCTTTCTCCCCACCAATATCAAAACCAAACGTGGCTTGCAAAAGTATTCAAATCCCTTGAACTTTTCCATATTTGTCATGTTACAACCACTAATGTAAATGTACTTTATTGGGATTTTATGTGAACAACCTTTGTTTATGGTTGTAACTTGACATGCGAGTTGGTTTGTGATGAGCTCTGTGGCACCTCTGCTGACCATAGCCACGCAAATGACTTTAGTAACACTGCACTCCCCTGACTCTCAGCGGTAAGTTCTTCTCCTAATACATAACCCCTAATAATGGAAAAAAACAGCTCTGAGGACCAGAACTACGCAGGATTAGGCCCAAAACATTCTGGCCTGAAGCAGCAGCCACCCGCAGGACCTAGAGGTCGGGTACAAAGCTTTGGCATTAACTACAAAATTAACTACAAAATGTGAAAGATACACATCAATTGGAATTGTTTTAACTCTCAGTACTGAGGGAAATAAATATTCTTTCTGTTTTCTTTCTCATGGGTATCTGAGATCTTATCAATTGCAAATATCAGGGAGGAGAAATTTCCATGTTTGACATATTGGGGGAAATGCTGCATCTTGTCAATCTCCCCTAAGCCAAAAAACAAACAAAACAGACCCGCTCAGTGATCAAAAAATATTTGATGTGTCTTTTCTGTTTAACAGCACCTCCTCCCCTAAAAAAACTGAGGAAAATTAAAATAACAGCATTCCTGCATACATAAAGAGCTCAGTAACTAAAGCCTAGCAGTCAATGGTTAGAATATAGCATATACATTACACAGTGAATGTGCAGTGGTGTCTAACCTAACTGCATTATATAGAGGTGTTTTTAATATTGGGAATGTAATGTAATATTTCTAACTGTGCTGCAGCCCAGTGCCTCCTATTGGTGTATTGGGGTGGCATTTGACACGTCATTTAATGCTCTGCTGTGTAACCTATGGGTTTTGCACTAAAGTATGCTTTGCAACTGATTGGAAAGGCAAGGCTCACTGAAAGTCCTAGAACTCTGTTCCTGTGATTGTTTTGCGTGTAAATGTGTCTTTATAACAGCTAAGGTTACACTGTTAAGCAGCTTAGAGATGCCAAATGGATTAAGTGTTTTGTTGACACATCGCAAAGTAATCTGGTTAGCAAAGACTAAATGAACCCCTCTTCGTCTCTATCTGCCTGTCTGCTTCCATCTCTCCTATTTACTCCTTCTGTTTTTTTGTTCTTTTTTTCCATTTCCACCGCATTGTGTCTTTTTTGCTCTCCCAGTTAATCTCTTCTACCTTGATCTCTTCACACCATAAACACACAAAAACACCTGCACAGAGCACACACTCAGACTTAAAGGGAAGGTCGGCAGGGGAGACATCTATCCACACACACATTAATGATGTGTTGTCATTTACATCTGTTGTTAAGTTCACCTATACTGAATCTCAACTTCCATAGAATTTGTGTGCAGCTTGTCTTTGGCCTAGTGTTGCTCCATTGACCACTGTTTTATGTTGATGTGATTTGATATTTTTGTAATTAGCAATCCGATTCCTGTTTATTCAAAATGAGCAAGAAATGAAAAATGCATGCATTTAAGGAAAGACACACCTGTATCAGTATGTTTTGGACGGAAAATGTAAATGTATCTTCTTTTTCTGTCTCTGTAGTCAAGACACCAATATTAAGTAACCGGGCAAGCAGCAGCTTGGCTGCCATGGGTCCAGACAAGACAAAAGTGTCTGCCATTGTGTGTGTGTGTGTGTGTGTGTGTGTGTGTGTGTGTGTGTGTGTGTGCGTGCGTGCATGCATGTGTATGCGTGTGTGTCTACAGGGAGTCAGTCAGGCGTCTCTGGTCTAATATTTCCTCTCAGGAGATCAAGTAATGCAGAGAGGCTTCTCCCCTTCTCTGTTTGGCCTTTACTTTTTATTCTTTTTCTGCCTCTTTTGAATTTCTGTATCAATTGAACTGGTTTGTGTTTGTTTCTTCTTCTCTCTGATGTTTTCCCTTCCTCTCCCACTCTGCAACCCCAATTCCAAAATAGTTGAAACTGCGAAATATAAAATGTGAAAACAGAGTAAAATCATTTGCAAGCAAACAGTTTTAAATTTTATGAAGTGTTCCGAGTCCATGTGTTTGAAAAAGTGAAACTGACTGAGCCTTTTCGAGGATGTTGTATGATACCATCACCTGTTACCAATGAACCGGTTTACCTATTGAATGTTCCCAACAGGTGTTTTTGGAGCAACGTTCACAGTCTGTTGTTACCCCTGTCCTAACTTGTCTGAAAAGTGCTGTGGCATAGAGTTCAGAGAAAACATTAGTAATAAAAATCTATAAAGTTGAGGAGGTGAAACATACATATATTATCTTTGTATTGTTTTAAATTGAATTTCTGTCTAAACGGATTGGCACATTTCTGTTTTATTTGTTTCATACAATGCAACCTTTTGGGACGTACTCCCTCTCCCTATTATCAGTTATTTCTAATGTTGCAACTATCATTGTAGTTATTACATTATTATTATATCTCACAACAAAGCCACTGACAGATTCACAGAACTTGCTTTAAGTTACTGGACACACACAAACACATGCAAGCTGCCAAGTGCTCTTACTTTCTGCTGTGAACCATGGTCAGTATCAAGGAACGGAGCAACGAGAGCTGTCTCCGTGGAGGCTATGTGTCATCTGCTGTTTACAGTGAGATAACTCCACTATCAGCTCAATTCAGTCAATGAAGAGCACCACAAGAGAAAAGGTGAAGGTGAGGTGGCTGCTAAGTGTTGTGTCACCA
This sequence comes from Diplodus puntazzo, assembly GCA_963678695.2. Taxonomy (NCBI): domain Eukaryota; kingdom Metazoa; phylum Chordata; class Actinopteri; order Spariformes; family Sparidae; genus Diplodus; species Diplodus puntazzo. Next base: position 34,366,782 of record OZ023156.1, read on the forward strand.
CGCACATCACACATACTCTCAAAGGAGACTTTTGACAATAATACCACATTGATGATCGAGAAGCAAAGGATGAAGGTCAATTCAACAGGTTTATGTTGTTTGTGTTTGGTCAAATTTATTCTTCGAATAGAAATATTTAAGGTTTCAATCGTAGTACTGTGGTAGTGCTGACACTTAATGCATTCACACAATCAACGTTCAAAAGTTGGAAAGAGTGAAGTAGTAGATTCTTGCAGGTATGTTTTACTGGAAAACGTTTGCAGTGGTAATTGCTGTAATCTGTTTGATGAAATGCGGATGTGACAGGTTCTACAAGAAGCTTCTGAAACAAAGAGTTAAACATCAACTTTGTCATCATTTTGTAGTAGTATTACCTTTCATGACTTAGCCTTTAACTGAATTTTGGTCATTTTATTTTCTTAATTCAATAGTTTGACTCTGAAGAACAATAGCAGCTACTCTGTGAAAGGGTGAATAGCCACAACATTCTCACATCTACCTTTCAGGGTTACCTACACCAAAGGAGGGTTATTTTTTCCACCTGTCTCCGTTTACTTGTTGATTGGTTGGTAAGTCTGTCAGCAGGGTTACAAAAAAAACTACTGAGCAGATTTCCATGAAACCTGTTTCTGCACTGATTGATATCAGCCTAGAATAGAATAGATTATCAAGCGAGGTCTACAAAACCTAACTCAGCATCATCTTCAACCTGGTGATTAAATGATAAAGACCTTTGGTTGACTTGAAGGTGGCTTCTCTAATTTATCTACATTATCCCTGTCTTCCTAATATTGTGTACAGCCATGTGTCGTTTTACCTCCTCAGAGGAGGTTCTGTTTTCACCTCTGTCCATTTGTATGTTTGTTGGTCTGTTTGTCAGCAGGATGGCACAAAACTTAGTTCAGTCCATGAAACTTGAGTGGAGGATGGGTCTAGGCCAGGAATGGGCCACTTTGATGATAGAAAGGGAAACAAAAATATATTCTGTGCTCAATAAAAATATTTGCATGTTTGCTTTTATCATTTTTATTGGCAATAACAACCTCTGCGCTCTCATAAACTCTTGCTGGCTGCACGGCTCACTCAGCTCATGCAACTCATTTTTGCTGTCAATCTGCACACTTGCTCAAGTTGGTACAGAGTACTGGTGGTTCTGGCCACGCAAGTGTTCTTGTTGTATTTGTCTTTGTGCGTGGTGTTGTAGTGCTGACTCAAGTTGAATTCCTTCATGGCTGATTTTGTTTCCATGCATACTAAGCACATAGGTTTGACTTTGAATTCCATAAAAAGATAGTCTGTTTCTTTTTGGCCACTCATGTCTCTCTTTGTCCAGTGTCGTCTCAGATGAGGTTTGGCAGGCAAGACCAGAGAGACTGCAGTTGCTTTAGCAACGAGACTCTTGCATTTCGGGTGAGTGCCCTCTAACGGTAGAGAGTATAATTAGAATTGGGATCTGGTTCAAATGTGGTCAATAGGCCTGATTGAAAGACACTGTTGACTGGCCTGACAGAGGTTCATTCTAGTTTCAACCAAATCTTATTTTATTTCTGTTGAGTTGAATGAACTGTGTCATTATGAGTCAGTTCAGTAGAGAGGAGTGAACAAAACACAGCGGGTTAAATAATTGGTCGTCTCAACACTAGTGTGGACTCTACCCCCTACATGAGCCAATTACACATCTGCACAAATATATCAGCAATCTGGTCAGATGTAAAATGAAAGTTTTGTCCAACCCTGACAATAGCGAGGCACAGACCAGAGTGTGCTTCAATACTTCACAAACTCTTGTCCAGTACATCAAGCTTTATCCACCAAATGTTTCCAGCTGTTTTCTCTCATCAGGATTAATCACCACGCCAAAAACGACGAGGGCCCACTACCATGAGACACAAACATATATTACTACTGATAAAACTGGTATCACAAATAACCAAGTGTATTTGAACCACTTCATCTCCACACCTACACACACTCTAGAAAATGAGAGCTAACACACACACACACACACACACACACACACACACACACACACACACATGCACACGCACGCAGGCACGCGTGTGCACACACACACACACACACACACACACACAGCTGCAGTTTTAGAGTCAATTAGCCTTTAAAAACTTGACGACTACTCACTTTTAGAGATGGGAAGTGTATCCTCCAGAGCACTGACATCAACAGCATAATGCCATTTAATAAAAACATCATCAAACTTAATATAGCAAATATCCAACTCAGCGCTTTATCTCACTGTTAATTATCACATCACATCTCTTAATGAAAACCCAATGTGTGTGAGTGTTTGTCTTGCATAATGAAAATACTGTGTGTTTCTGTGTGTGTGTGTGTGTGTCTAAGCAAGTGTGTAAATCAAAGACTTCACACCTGTACTACAAACTTCAATGACGGTAGTGATTCAATCATGCACACGCACACGCACGCGCGCGCACACACACACACACACACACAGACAATGCATATAGAGGCACACAAAGAACTACATCACAAATGTATTTGCAAATATACATGTATATTGTATATGTGTTGCTACATCATTGTATATTGTGCATACAGCTATATGATTAACACATTGACCCTGAAACACATGTATAGCACAAAAAGGAAAAAAAACAAACCAACAAACAAATGGCTGCTCAGCTAAATTTCCATCATTAACTAATATAATTAGTAGGATATTCTTTGGGGTTTTGCTGCCCACCTGCCCCCAACTACTGTACTATCCTCCTTCTGCATTCCCAGTATCAGAAAGCAGAATGCAGTCATGGGCAGATCTCGTGTAAATATCAATGTCAGAGGCTGATAGTTCTTCTCTTCGGCCTCGCTTTAGGATGCTTCATTTATTATACAGATTGAAAAGGTGTAATTTGTCTGATGAAAGAAAGAAAAGGTACAGGTCTTTGCTGAGACTTTGAAAAAAATGTACTCTGTAAAGACAGAGGATAAAAAACCTATTCATTCAGAAAATGCTCTAGTTAAAATAAATATTGGGTGATGTTTTGAGCAAAGAGAAGAAGAGATATCCAAAGAGAAAAAAGGTTAAGTGAGAAATATGTCCTACCATTGTCGCTGTCTGACTTGTTCTCGTGCTCGGTGTCGGTAAGAGTCAGCACTGAGTTGGAGCGGCTGGACAGGCAGGAACTCCTCCCGGATGATTTACCCAAACCCCCTCGGCCCCACAGCCGCATGGCGCGCTCTGGTGACATCACAGCCTGACTATCTGTATCAAGGTCCTGGGCTGTTCCAACTGAGAAGCCACGGTGGGGCAGCCCCATCTCAGAGCAGAAAGTCAGGCCACGTCGTGATGGCGGCTCACAGATTCCCAGCTGACGGAGGCTGAAATGTTGACCTAAAGCAGAATAAGGAGGACGATTTAGAATAATTTGGCAATTTAAAGATGTTATTATACATTCTAGTGACTATGTAAAAGTACATGTTTCAGTTCTAATTATTAAATACTATAGCCATGAAGACTAGTGTTGTATTTCAATGTTTTATATCAGTAAATAAAAACATAAAAAAATACATTTTAATTTCTTTTCAAATATGACATATAAAGGCCAGCAGTCCAGTGACAACTTTCCCATGGTAAATGGAAACAGTGATCACAGTCATTTTCACAAAATAGCAAATTTCAAATGAAAGAACTTTCATATTTCCAATTGAAAATTTTCATTTATTTAGCTTTATTATTTGCTTGATAGTTATCTATACATAATATACAAATGTGTAAATATATATATATACATTTTTATTTATTTATTTATTTTTTTAAAAAAAAGAACCCTTCTTGTGCCGTCTGTTTCAAATCAGCCATACAACCCTCTATTCAAAGACTAGTGTCATGACAAAACTCTGGCTGATTAATGATAGTGTGCGAAGGAGAGGTATCGCAGGTCCTTCCTTCCTGCTGCTGTGAGACTGTACAACCAGCACTGCTCCCTATAGATGTTTGGAAGTTTTTGCACTGCATTTTGCATCTGGTCAATTTTTCTTAACATCCATATTTATTATTTATATTTGTGAATAAAAATGTGCTGTTAATTTTGTACTACATCATGTTTAAATGTATATGCGTCTATTCTATTTCTTACTTTTTAAATTATATTAGGATTTATTTTGGCTATTGGTTTTGTCTTTTGAAATATTGTGTCGTTTGGCTGCTGGGACAAACAAATAAAAGGATTTCTGATTCTGATGAATAATTATCAATACAACAATCATTATTAATAATGAGAACTTAATCTAAGCAGACATTTTGTCTACAAAAATATGCAGTCATGGCCATTATTACTAGTCTCCTGGGTGTGGAAGTGGAAGATCTTATCGACTATATGATCAGAGAAAGAAGATGAAGTTTTACAATTTAAATGTGTAAACACATGAAATTAAATTAAATACGCTTCAGAAACAACAATGACTATAATTGTTGTATTTTTGTGTAGTAAAATATATTTGTTTTGTAACTACAGTTAATGTGTAGTAGAGTGCAATAATGCTGTGATATGATAAAATTGTCAAGTATCTACAATACAAATCTGCCCAGAAAAAGATATGCTTTTAAATGCCAGTAATGCCACTCGTAATTTGCAGCATTAATTCATTATACTATAACGGATGCTAAATGGAAACAGGGCTGTGGGTATTTCTGTAATACATTTTTGCACATTCTTTTTGGGAAAACAAAAAACAAACAGGAAACATTTCACTTCAACAACATACAAAAAATACTTTGTAAAGGGATGTTCTGTTAATTTGATTTAAAAAAAAATCTTTAATATTTGAAAACATGCAAACTGGAAACAAATTCAGGAATTGATTACAAATTCAGAATTCTCTTTTCATTAAATTTAATTAGTCAGCAAGAGCAACTCTTTCTGCAAATGGGCTGAAATCACATTGGAATAACAAGTGTGATAATCCTTTAAAATATAAATGAAAAGAAGACAAATATATTATCTGCAAAATCTCAGTATGTGCCTCTTCATCTTTAATAAGCAAATGAAAAGCTAGATTATTAAAGCTCTCAGTAATTAATGGCACAACAAGAGAGAACGAGTGCTGCCATTCAATTAAAAGTTATATTAATTTTAAATGAGCTCCAATTATGCTAGCTGTGAAAACGAATGCGATGAGACGATTGTGTAATTATTAATTTTTTCATTCCTCAAATATTGACGTTATGTTAATTGGACCTGGAAAACAATGAATGCACTCTGTGGTTCAGCAATTCTTCTAATTCAATGTCCGTCCCACCCTGCTTTTTTTTTTATCCTTTTCCCTATTTCATTACATTAAGACATTGATGTTTCACTTAACATTGTTCAATATAGTCTTCATCAAACACACTTTATATTTAAAATACCATTGACACCAAAATACCAAAACTATGTTTCTGATAATACAAATTAGGATTAACATTACGACAGGATTGATCATGCATTAAAGAGTAGTTAATGTGAAATTTCAAGAAGCTGATGGCAAAGGTTCCTACAGAACACCTTTTAAGTTCAAGTCTTGTTGCTTTAGTGTGCACAGATAACCAAGGAGAGAGGGCAAGGCAGCAAGTGTCTGTGCATGTGTGTGTGTTAACACTCACCCTGTCTGCTGTAATCATCCTGTTCACGGTGAACCATTTCCTTGTGTCTATTGGTAGTCCCGTACAGTAATCTGTCAATAGGACAAAGTAATCGGCTATGTTATGACAATAAAGGATGGTCCTTCAGAATACATCCAGTGAAACCCATTTTGTGCCTTCGTTTTGTTGTTCGGTTGGCGTCACCAAACCAGTTTAAAGAGCAACGGGTGATCAGATGTGTGTGAATGTCACAAAACACAGAAAAACAATGCCATTGATGGAGGGATACTTCGTTCAAAAGAGATCTATTCAATAAATCTACACTGGTCAGTCAAAACCTTAAAATCCCTCACAGGTGAAGTAAATCAAATTTATCATATTGGTATAATGTAATGTTTGTCGGGAAAACTTGCGTCTTGGCATTCATGTGGGTGCATCTAGACACCCGTTACCCACCCAAAGTTGCAGACCGAGTACACCCCCAATGCAACAGCCAAGTGTCCCTTCACACAATGGTGTGTATGATTTGGTTATCGGTTGCTAAACCTCTGGGAAAGAGGAAGAAAGTAGGACTGAATATATTATGAATAAAACTTTACCTCCTCTGTGAACATTGGTGCCTGAGTCATGCCAGAGATTTCTGTCAGCAGTGTTGGTTATTTAAGACAAATCCTCTATATAATCAAAACAATTCAAAAGTAATCTCTGAGCTCTCCTTCCGTCGCTAAATCTGATGTGAATCCAGGTGTTCATTCCTCCTACCCTCCTCCAGAATTGGCAGGCTAGGAGCAGCAGCTCTTCCCCTAACTCCAGCTGCCCCTCCCCATACAACACTCAACAAATGTTTGTTTCAGTCTATTTAAGACATTGACATTTAAAGTTTTTGGTACTTCACAAGTCCACGAAACAGGTGCACTACATTCCAAAATGGAGTATTATAATGAGTGTAGCCTCTTTTCTAACCTGGTCTGGTCTTGGTGCTGGTCGAAAGCCTTGAGTGTTTCACTGGAGGAGTAGGACTTCTGAGTAGGGACCCGCAGTCCCTGGGAGCCAATAGCACAGTCTTCACTGTCCCCTGATGAACCTAGTACAGAAAGATATACACACATGACAAGAAACACACTGAGGCAAAAATCATGCAAACACACACCTAAAACCCTGACAAACACATTATTAAGACATGGTTTCCATCCTCCAGGCCGTGGCGGGATTGTATTATTGATCTGGTCAACATATAATGTACATATGGTATTGAGAAGCCCTAAGCGGTTAAGGGATGTCATCCATGACAGGTTCACAGTACAATAAGTTCATCTGATGTAATTTCTTGCCCTGTGTGATTTTATGATCCTCAACTTGTCCAAATTTCAATGAGACCACAGAGTTCAGTATTTTGGAGTCTGTGTGGTCACACATTATATTTAAGGTAAAGGTAATAGGTAATACGGCCCTTACAAATCCTTATAAGTTTCTTATTAATATTAATAAGACCATTTACACATTAAGTGTATTGGACAGTATTGGCTAGTTAAAAAACAAATCATCAAAATTGATACAGCAGACCCAGACATATAACCCTTTTCATTCCATGCATTCTTCTTTGTTTTCACAATCCAAATTAGCCACTGATTGGCCATTTATCAGATTACTTGCAACTTCAACTCAAGCCACACAAGGCTTTGTAGTACTTTTTTTTTTTTACGTATTACTCCCGTAGCACTCCCGGAGACCTATAAAAAGACCTCTAATGTGTAACATTTGTGGAGTTAGCCTTTAAGGCCAGCAATGGATATTCTTCTGCAAACAGGATGACTCACTGACTGACTGACTCAATAAATGAATGAAGAAAGAAATTAACAAGTGAACGCATAAATGAATAAACTGACTGAGCTGTCTTACCGGTGTATGGACCCTCCTTGTCCTTGCGGCTCTTGGAGAGTGAGCAGTAGGGACGTCGCTCTTTCACTTCCATAATGCCTCTGCTGGTGGTAAACATACAGGCATGCTGCTGCACAGCTGTATAGACAGAAGGACAGACAGGGTGAGAAGGAAAGATGGATATAAGATGAAGTGGAGGTTGGTTCTGCTATTTTTCACTACAGTTTACATGTAACAATTCAGCTGTGCATTGGTTGCTTTGAGCCAGGCTGGGGTGGGTGCAGGTGTGTTGTGTGAGTACATGTATGTATATTAATATCTATTCATTCTTCAAGCAGTGAGACTCCTAAACTCATCCTCAACACTCCACCATAAAAAAATAGTGTTTTTTTTCTTATCTAGCATTCAACATCTTGTTTGTTTAATTTAAATTGCCATTTTACAACACCTTGTTGTACAACGAAACAAACGTTTATTCAAACAAAAAAAAGAAAAGGTTTTCACACAGGCGCGTATTAGACAACGTATGTCACAGGCCAGTATCGGCCTACAAATATATTGGTCAGGCTCTACTACAATGGGACAGTAAACTGATGGAACCACAGGCCCTCAGCAGCTCCATGAGTCATGTGTGCTCTTTCAGATACACATAGAGTCACCAGCTGCTGACAGTGGGGAGGTTTTCAGACAGAGGAGTAAGAGAAAGTTAGAGCTAGATTTGTTGTGACCACAAATAAATCCAAAGGTTTTCATAGCAAAAGAGCTTGGCACAGAGACAGGAGGCAAGAGTGAACAATGACATATTAGAAACTGTGTACAATTTGTTCAAAATAGTTAGCCATGTTATTTTTGAAGTTGAGGTAAAAAATAAATCTATGGAAACCAAAAAAAACAAACAAAAAAACAGAAAACTGGGCGTGTGTGACAAGACATGTAGTTTGCAAGAGGAGACACAAATAGAGGTTGAGCATGGCTGAGAGAGAGAGGGAGGCAAAGACAGCTTGATAGCTTGATAGCTTGATAAGCCATCAACTTAATCTGAGATACTGAGCCTTAAATCCCCTACCTTCTGGACCTCTATGCATGCATGCATGTGTGTGTAATCAATGTGTATGTTTGTTTGTGTGGTTATGGCCTAATGGACTTTGCTGTCTGGACTATTTGGTTTGTGCATACTCTTCTATTCTATTCATCAGAATTAATCTCATTTTGTATAATCTATAATCTATTTTAATGACAGGAGGACAAGAGGGACTAAAGTTGTTCTGGAGCAAGTATTCATTTACTATACCTGCTTATTTCTATTCAGAACAATGTGCCTTTGTTAGCATGCATGGACCCTAGACATCATGGTGTCCACCTACCTAGACCTAGGAGAAAACCCACACAAACAGAATAAGAAGATGCAAAGCATAAAGAAATGTTAACCATGGAGTCATGATGGTGCAAATAACTGCTGACCTGCATTGAGCTTGATAATGTGCTGTACCAAGGGTTCTGTTGGTGTCAGGCCCCGAACAAGTAAAAGGAACAGAAGATGCTGCAGATACTTCTCTCAAGCCTAACTTACAGAAGGTTGGGATGCCATCTCTCTCAAAATGTGTTTGACTGATGTTCTGCAAATCTTTTTTAAATCTCAATGGCCGCTAATGCATCACTTGCATCACAAGAATCTGTTTCACAGATTAGAGTGCATATTGACTTCTGTGATGCCAATTCCTGTACAAAAAAATTGGCTCATTTACATATAAATATAGCACATCATGTTGGTGCACATCTTTGATACCTACATTAAATAAAACATGCATAACCACAAATCTAGTGAAATCTAACAAACAGTTCCGGGCACTGTGCAAAGACGATCATTGTCAATAGGCTTAAAGAAGGGCTGAATTTGCATTGCGTTAAAAGTTACCATTTGAACTCTGAACTTCTATGTTCTGACAACAAAACACAGCTAGTTTCCGTGAATTTAAGCAATATGTTTATAGCATTCAAATGTTCTGGACTGACCGAGGTGTGATGAAAATTACATTAATTAAGTAGATCAGAAGGCTTAACTTGCAAAAATAAATGTATTTGCAACATGAATGATCACTCCATTGTACTTATCAAATAAGTCTGCAATAGCAATGACATCAGTAAACTGAAACAGCAAAATTCATTTGAAATGTAATAATTATATATTACCCCAAGCATCTTTTTCTGCAATATAATTTAAAAATACTGTTTTCATGCAGCACATATTGGACATGATATTTGCCAATATATCTGTGATGATATCAGCCAACTAATATATGGTCAGGCTCTACTGCATAGCTAGCATTGGAAACTGTGTACAGTTTGTTCATTTGCCCAAACTACATAAATATTTGCTATACACTAGAATACAAACCAAAGAAATCCACAAGAACATTACATAAAGCTGCCCAGGGATGACCATTATGGGCATCACATGCTTACTTCAGTGCCTGTGACTGACTAAGATTGTGTCATTGAGGTTAATTATGAGTAACTCGGTATGTTTTATGCTTTATGGAGTGATTTATTTAGCAGCTTACCACAGAAGAACGATATGCTGCCACTGCTTCTGTTAATCACTCTGGTATTAATTTTTATGTTCAGTGAACTGCTGGCTTCAAGGGCTCCCTCTAATACATGCTCATTGACATCCCTACCTCCTTCTTTTTTTCAGTCACCCCTATCTCTCTATCTCTATCTTTTATTCATATCCCACCTCACATCTTCATACACATCATGAATGACAATTAGAGAATTGCAAAGTCACAAACAAAGAGAAAGATTTCTTTAACAACAGTGTCTCCCATTTTTCTCCATACACCACTTCTGTAATGACTGGACAGAAAATACACATTATATATATATATATATATATATATATACATATATATACATATACATATATATATATGTATATATATATATATATATATATATATATATATATATATATATATATATATATATATATATATATATATATATATATAGTATATATATATATATATATATATAATCCAAATTAATTAACCTTCCATTAATTTAAAAAAAAAAGAAGTTTCCTGACTGGGGTTTTTACATTGAAAACAAGAGCTCTGCTTTGTATATTGGCCTCAGCTGACCTGAGTTGAACACAGCAAGACATTTAAAAACAGGTGCAGGTACAAGCAACTTCCTGATATCCCCAAGGATGAGTTCAATCACTTCCAGCAGGTGAAGCAGCCGCTGTGCTTCTGATACTTGTTGAAATTAAAACAACTCAGACAAGTGCTGACAATTATTTAATCAACTTGTGTTTAAATAAGTAGTTTTTCTGATAAATGGACATTGCAATCTGTGAACAATATGTAGAGCCTCTTTTGCTGTAGCCTGCGCACAACAGCTGTCTCTGCTCTATCAAAACCACAACTCCACCTGAAACAAACAAGCCTCTGCCTCTTTGTCTCAATCTTCATTGTTCTATTTCTGCTTAGCACATAACGTGTGTAATGCTCTCTGCTGACAGTGTGTGACAGGGTTACAGTGTGTATATCCTACAGGTTTCTGTCTACTGCTTTAGCTTTCGGGGACAGAATGGTCATTTCTTTCACCAATGGGTGATCTCTTTGCCTTGACATGAAGGCTGTAAAGATGTGTTAATCTCAGCTCATCAAGCTTTAAAATCTACACATTTACAACATAAACAACTACCTCTTATTATGGTTGGTAACTGATGAAGAAACACATTTTTTTGGATAACAGTCACAATTAAAATATACCTGAGTTGAGGTTCAATAGCATATTATCAAATCCAAATCAGGTATCTATCCATGGATGCAGTCTGAATTCTTTCAAATTCCTTTTCAGATTTATTTGGGTTTAGCTTTCATTATCTGTTAGAAAACACAAAACAGTAACAAAAACAGTTCTGCTAGTTTCTGTAATCACCTTCTGTTGGCTGAAATAGCAGAAACATAACATTTTTTTAAGCGACCAAATCACCAATCACAAATTAAGCTACATCCTGAAAATGGGGCAAGAATCATAGGATATGAAATGCTGATTAAATATGGGACTGGGCAATTTGTATCATCTTTATTGTTATCGTGATATGAGACTATATATGACATTTATGAGATTTTGGATACCGTCATATGTCACATGTCATATGTCCTGGTTTTAAAGGCTGCATTAAAGTAAAGTCCTGTCCATTTCTGAACTTCCCAGATTGGTGTACTTGTTCTGCTATTCGTTAAAGTACCAATAGTCATCCCTACAATATTGTCACAATATCAAAATAGGGCCTATTTGGTCAAAAATATTATGATGTTTGATTTTGACACCCCGCCATTGCATTAATTAATTGATTTTGAAAAAAAAATGTTGAAAAATGTTTTAGGTATATTTTGTGTATCATAATACATCCAAACGATATTGTGACATTATTTTCAGGTCATTTTGCTCAGCTCTAGGTGTAACCCACTTTCACATCATTTTTTTTATAAGCCACTGTAAGCTACAAGTCAAACTTGCGTCAAACTATCTTGACAAGCTTAAACAAGAGACCTTGCAACGAGTTCCACACCTCCACAGCTTGTCATACAGTGCCTATAAAAAGTATTCACCCACTTGGATGTGTTCCCCTTTTATTACTTAAATCATGGTCATCATCATTATACTTGAATCATGGTCGACATAATGTGGCTGCTTTGAAGAATAATTTACAAAAATAAACTCTTTAATGACAAAGTGAAAAAATCTTTTTACAAAGTAATGCCAAATAATTACACTTTTGAAACTGAAATAAGTGATTGCATAAATATGCACCCCCTTTAAAATTACTGACCTAATTTAACAGGGGTCCAGCCAATTGGTGCTAGTAATCTCACATTAGCAAAATGGAGTAGTGTCTGAAGGTCCAATCATTGGTTAATCAGTAGGTCTGGCTACAATTACAATGTGAAGACAAAAGAACAACCCAAGCAATTACGTGAAAAGGTTATTGGAAAGTGTACTGTAAGTCAGGGGATGGATATAAAAACATGTCCAAGTCACTGAACATCCCCTGGTGTTCAGTTAAATTCATCATTAAGAAATGGAAAGAATATGACGTGAAAATCTGGATACTAGTGAGGGTGGCCACTGTAGGAAACCATATTAATGTGTTCATGCCTCTTCTTTGAACTATGGACTGAGGCTTTTTTTTCTCCCTTTTTTTAACCTCTGACCCCTGTGGATCCCTCGTGTAAGGAGGCGCCAGACAGTCTCCACTATCTCCATTTGGCCACAAGAATTTTATTTTTCTTTGTAATAAAGAATTCATTTCTGACACTTCACAGACACTATTTCCACTATCGCACCCATCTGGAGGGGACCATTAAGTCTTAGAAATGACTGGATTTACAACTGTCTCCAGGAGACACAGACACCTTTCCTTTAAGGGTCAAGTTAGGTTCAATTGATCACAATTGAATTCACGGATGCAAAACATCAGAGATTGGGGAACTTTCCTTTTAAAATGATATGTTATAATTGAATGCCCTTTGGTATATATAAATGAGACTTAAAACTGAAAATGATTTTACCCAGTCCATGTCTCCCCCTTCGCAATTCCCTCACCTTTCTTTTTTGGTTAACACAAACACTGAGCTTCTCCCCGCTTAAAATCCTCTCATCCTCACCTGGATCAAATAACATTCATTTATGACCCAACTCCCTTACATTCCTTATGAAGAGCCTTCTTCCCTCTTCCAGATTTTAACAAAGTTAAAATTACCATTAAGCCAGAACCTAATCATCTGGAAAATTACCTATTATTAGCCAGCAAGTAAAGTTAATAAAATTGATCTCAAATTCATCTCTCCTGTGACAAAAATTGACTGAGATAAGTTAAATGTGTGAAAATGTCTTGTATTCCATGGAGCCACAGTGCTCCCCAGTGATGAGCCCTGGTAAGATTTGGACAAGCTTGAAAATACTTTTTCGAGTGCATTTATGCATGTTACCTGTCAATGCTTAAAGTATTCCCTGTTATAATAAGTATTAGGCTAGAACTAAAAGGAACATGTTTATTATTTCAAATGTATAAACAAGTGTTTAAGTGTTTAACCAAGTATTATTTTTAAATGTTAATGATTTAATGATTCTTGTGATTTGTTTTTTAAGACAGTCCACACTAAGCCATGGTGATATTCTGGGAATGGTGAAACACGATTTAAAACATTTAATGTTAGTTTAGTTTAGTTTCTGTGACTTTCAGACTTAATATTTGCTCTGAGGCAAAAAACTGTCAGCCTGCCCCTTTGAGTCATAACTGCTATCAGAGTTGACGAAACAAAGGGACATCGCTCACTGAACTACTTCTTGAAACTCTTCACTTTAAGCTTTGAGCCCCTTACTTCATTTTTACGCCTTAAGCACCGGCTCTTTTATACTTCACGTTGACCTCACTCTTGAGAAAAGTTGCTCACATGTTATTTTTGTAACTTTTATTTTTTTCACCTTCAACCTTTGTTAAGTTTCTTGCAGAATGAATTTCTGTTTTAATTAGTTTAGTGAAGTTAAGTATTGTGACCTGACATAAAGAAAGTGAACTTTAATTTGAAATTCTCTCGTTTTAATTTAACCAAGGATATCTCGATCAGCCGATGAAACATCCTTCAAGTATTCTAGCGTTAAATAAGTGTATCAGTCAGAGCCTACGAACTACCACTCATAAGCGATGGATCAAGACCATCATCTTCATCATCTTCATCAAGACCATCAGCATTAACAAAGACGTTACGGTGATCAGCTGTTTAAGGAACCGTGTGAGCAGTTTCCAACAAAAAAAATATTCTTTCGCCAGGTTGTACCAGCTCTGCTTTTGCCAGGGAGCACCCAAGAAACCCGTGCGTGCCAACCACTGGGTATTGGATCGAAGCTGCCAGCATGCAGTTGAGTGAAAGCCAAGGCCGCCGGAGGAGAACCCCCACTGCCTACCGACTCTCCAAACCAACGCTTCAAATGAGTAGGCTTACCCATTCTTTCATCATGCTGGATTTACACTTATGAAATATGAGTTGGTATCTTTTGAATCTGAGTTAATGACTTTGATTTTAGGATAAATTTGGTTAGGGCTCTGTTAGCATTAAATCATTCTTGTAATATTGAACTGCCTTCACCCTACGTTTCACCATCAGCAACTTTTCATTCATAAACTCATTACATTAGTCATTACAAACTCAACGTCTTTCTGTTATCTGTTTATCTTGTCATTTGTTTAATTTCATTTATTTACTCTGAACTATTTAGCCAAATAAATATATTTAAATGTATGTCGTCTGTGGAGTTTTTTTTTAATGTGGAGAACCAATGGTTACTGTTTGTAGAAGTCACTTCTTCAGTAATGAGATTAAATACCAGGGTTTTCCCTGACATTATACGGCTTAGGCGCGGCACCCAAGCATTTTTGCCTCCCGCCTAAGAGAAAAAATTGAGCAGGTGAGCAAAAATAAATAAGAAATTGCGTCCCATTGATCTTTACACGTTGCCGACTATTTCCAAAAACGGACATTTCACCATCTCTGTTTAAAAAAAACCCTGTTTACACCTATCTGTTTTCAGAAAAATGTTCGTTCACCCGGCGTGTGTGTCTGCGTCTGTATGTGTGTGTGAGTGGGCGGGACAGAGGGAGGCGAGTGCGCGTGCCACAACAACACGGAGTGAAAAGCATTTAAGGGAGTACCAGAAAACGTCTGTCATCAGAATGCCACCAAGGAAGTCCTGGTGAGTAACATTAGCCAAGCTTACACTTAAGGCTGGGCAAATAACCGAAAATATACCAAAATTACACAAATTAAGATGCTGATTTTTAAGGTTAATCTCATTTTTAGGTGAAGACACCTCTGCGAAACAGGCTGACAGATTGCCACCTAGATGTCTGCTGCCGGGTGGCAATTCATGGCCCTCAGCCAGGAACTTTTAAGATGGAGAAGTTTGTTCAGCGCTTCTACAGAAGCAATTCAACTGTAAAATGTTCAAAAGGGGGCTGTGAATTATGCAAATAAAGGGTAAATTACAACTAAAGCAAATTGAGTCTGTTTTTTAGTTACCTATTGTGATGATAGTGGTCAAAATTATGTGAAATTGCACAGTTTTTGGTTAAAAAAAGCTTTTTAAAAAAATGTAAGGTCGAGGAACGCTAACCCCGCTTCTTCAGCTGCTCACCCCCCTAAGACCTCTAAAAACCCCGGGAAAACCCTGAATACATTTAATACATTTAATTGAAAATGATTAGAATTTATTGATATTGATTCAAGCTATCCTTGCCTATTCAAATTTGATTAATTTCCTCTGGATTAGTCAAAGAGAAAAAAGAAAAGGGGTGTTCATTCCTGACAGAGACAACCTGACAGAGCCCAGGCAGTTTTGCAAAGAATGGAGTAAAATTGCATAATTTATTATATGTTATATATTATTTATTTTTAATTAATTGATATTACTTTATAGAAATGCGTTTTCACTTTGACATTGCAGTTTAATTTTTGTAAATTCATGTCAAAAATCCAAATTATATTGACCATGATTCCATTTATAAAAGCAATAAAAGGGGAAAACATCCAAGGGGTGAATATTTTTTACAGGCACTGTAGCAGACAGGTTGAGAAGCAAAAGTGGAGATGAATCCACTTTTTAATCCCAAAAGTTTCTAAAACAAACTCTGTGCCCTGCTTGACCCTGGGTGTTTATGCCTCCTGAAGCTCCAGGCTCCGCCCACAGCTATCTCCTCCAGAGCTCGCCAGTTTGAGCGGCTGTCAGCAGATTAACACTAACAGAGTCACTCATTCATCCATGATACCAGCTTTCACCCTCCACTCCTTTCTGTCAATATTTACATGAGAAAGGCATCAACCCCACAAACATAGCTGAGAGGTCGAGATCATTGACTGCAAATTGCTGAGGTGAGGCCTCAGCTATGACAGCTCCTGGCTTGCTGCCACTTCAGCAACCACATCCTATGGATAACTTTAAGCAGTATCAGTATCGAGTTCTATAAAAGAAAAATTCTAGTAAAAAAATGTTGAACTCAACTACACACCTGTCAAGTTTAGTAAATGTATCTTGTGATTTTGACACTACTGAGCAGACAAAAATCTATAAAATTACTCAAAACTGCTTCTGTGGTAGTTCCTGCAGCAAACTTTGCTGACAGTGTTTGGATGTAGAATTGTGACTGACAGTGAATGTGTACTTGACAGCCACAACTTAGCTGTCAGCCAACTAATATATTTGCATATTTGTTGTCAAGTTGTCTATTGATACAAGTACAAAATTAAACACAACAGTAAAAGCACAGTGCAGTGTTAGGCTGCATGAATTAAGACCAAGGGGGGATTTGGGGAACAGTGGAAATATATACATATAGGTAAATTGGAAAGAGAGATGAGAAAAGTAAGGATTCAAAAGAGAGGGGATGGAGGATGATGGAGAGGAGACAAAGGAAATTAGAATGATGAGAGGCTACAGTAAAGGAAATATAGGACAGAGAGAGACCAATAAAGAGTGATGAAGAGCAAGAATATCACATCAAACCATAGACCAGAGCAGCAGTGAGAAGATGGTTTCCTTTCCAATTGATGAAATGTATGTTAATTTCAAATTTAATGCGAGCCAGATAAATGCATGTCTTTTTTTAATTAAAAGTCAAAGAAAAAATCATTTGACACATAAAACTTAGGGAAACAAGTGAGTGATATTTTCAGTTTGCAGAAAAAGGAAAGAAAGACGAGACAAGACAAAGCCACCATCAGTTTGCTGTTGTTTTTTGTTAATAAATGAATTAGCAGAGCTTGATCAGGTGCTTCATCAATAATGACATTGTTAATTAAAAACACTGTGCTTCAATGAACAATGAAGGAAAGCTAATAGGGATTAAAGAGCCAGTTCAGGATTCCTCTTTATTCGAGTACATCAAGTAACCTTTAACTGTTTGTCAGTTGAAAACTTCACTGCTTTTGATTATTTACTTGTCATTTTTTACCTGAATATCTAAATATGTTTTTCAAGTCATAAAACATAGTCTAAATACCATAGACCAGAGTCATAGAATCCTGCAAAATTATTTCAAAGAACAGTTAGGGGGATTTTTTTTGTGTTGGTTTATGTGTGTTGCTATCAATTGTGTTTATACTGTATGAATTAGGATAATATGGTGTTGCAGTTATCTTGACAGATATTCTGATTGCAATTTGATTCCTGATTAGTGGGATTTTTACAAAACTACACAAAGTATATAATTGTTATTGTGTGACATTTGTTGGGGTTTGTACCAAAATGAAGACATATTGTTACATTTGGACAGGATTTGTAGACCATGGCAACAGAATGTAATGTGGGTACATTTGTAATGAGAGTAACAGAAAAAGCATAGTGATTTTGAGCCAAACAAACTGTGACTGTACAAAAAAGGTATGGTACACCTGTCACAGGTATGCTGCAACGGTTACATTGTTTTGGGAATGAAGATATATGTTGCTTATAACATTTGACTGATTCAAACACTATGAGGATGACGATGTGTTGTGCAATATTGATAATATTTCAATTAACTGTGTGGCCCTAGTATGAACATACAACACTCGCGCATTACGTCTCCATTACGTTATTTTTAGACTTAAGACTTTCATTTTTACTGAGGCCAATACTACATTTCAGAAGCACAATGTCTCACAGACATTTTCACCCCTGTTATTTGACATTATCAAAGAAATCTGAGCCAGTACACCTTCCTGATTTTATGTAGTATTTTACCATTACCACACCATTATTTGTGTGTGTATGGTTTCATGTTTTATGCTAGCTTGACACAAATCTATGTCAATATGTGAAATTGTTGTTAAACTCACTTCCAAATTCAATAATAAAATTGATTCAAAAACTTCATAAGAAAGATATGGAACGTCAATAAAAATCTTATAAAAACACAAAGATAAATATGGAGCATTAACTGACTAGAAAAAAGAGTAAACATGGGCAGGGTAGAGTCCAGGTACAATATTCCTGGTCAGGCCAGATTCATGTATGTAAAAATGTATCGGTTATAGTGTGACGCAGACCATCTCCCAAAGCATTTTATTTTCTCTCCCTCACTCCATTGCTGACTATAAAGTAGGACCAAAAGGCCATAAAAAATGTCATATTGTGCATACAGATTGAAGTGAAATCCAGGTATAGAACCAATCACAATGTTTGTTTCCAATAACTTCTGTGTAGAAAACCCCCATGTCATGTGGCTTATGTACAATCACTTTGTGTGCTTAAAAAGACGTATATGATAAGGGTCAATATTGACCGACAATTTTACTGTGTTGACTTTGACTTTTTCATACAAAAATGTTATATGTCAAGTGACATGACAGGTGGGAAAAGAGGATAGAGGGGTTTGCTCATTCATATTCAGTGTTGTTCACTAAATGACACTGTAACTGTGGGGTAGGGGGTGGGGTTTGGGTAGTTACTCACATATACTTTAAGTTGTCTTTCCCTCCCACACGCACACACATTCTGGTCTCTTGCTGCAGACACTGGCTTATCCCGCACATTGTCAAACAACATACACCATCATATCACACAGTTCTCTCTCTCGCTCTCTCTCTTTCACACACACACACGCACACACACACACACACGCACACACACGCACACACACGCACACACACGCACGCACACACACTTTCTCACACACACACACACACACACACGCACACACGCACGCACACACACACACACACACACAGGCATACGCAAACATTTGCACACACACAGACACACAGACACAAATACACACAAACCTGTCAAGTAATCTGTCAAACTGATGGTACTCATTCTAATTTATAACACTTCATACGCACAAACTGTTGTGTTGATGCAACGGACATCAGTGGAACACGGGGCTGTTCTATTCTCACAAAACAGTTATTGTATTAGAATACTGTTTGTCACAGACATCTCCTCCTGATGTTTTATCAAGTTAATGAAACACCTCTTTTGACTACAACAGCTGGTAAATGTCAATTAAGGCTATGCTGTTCTTTTATGGAATAGCCAATACTCTCGAATCTACCAAAGAAAAGACAGGTGAATGGCTTGGTTACAAAGACAGCATGATTAAATGTTTACGGTCAACGTTTCTGCAAACCACACATATATTCACCTTTGTATGTGTCATAGGCTCTGTACATATTTTCACATTACATGTTTATTAACTGGGCTTCATATCAGGAGGTGAAGACCCTCAGGACGATTTTCAGCTGTGTTTGTTGTGACCAAACATTGTATTTGCCTAAACAGAGTGTAACCATACCATTGTGACAAGAGAAATGTTTTAACCCAAAGACACGTGAGGTTGCAACCTAAAGACAAGCATGTTTTTAACTTATCTATGATTTTGTAGAAACATACTTTGCCAACATTAATACACATAATTCTAGTGATTTTGTTTTCATATCACAAGCTCAACGTACCCCATTTGCTCAACACATGGCCTATCATGGGTGAAACTTTGTTTAAGGGTTGGTGTAACTAGTCCCTCTAAAACCTTGTCCACATTCAAAACATCCTTTTACCCATAGCAAATGGCTACAGAGAGTAGACCTTCATCATACACTTGCAATTTGGTTGGGTTTGGGCAAGGAAACCACTCGGTTAGGTTTAGAAAAACATTGTGGTTTGGGTTAAAATCGCTGACCAAGAAACATGATTACAGGTCACAATAAGTTGCTTTCACTGTCAGTCTATACAATTGTTTTTCTGATCAAGACTGGCTGCCTAGTCTGAGTACTGTGGCTGAAACATTAGTAGTTGTGAGTAGTATAAGTCGTATAAAAGTCGACCCACTTTGAGAGGATCGATGCAGAAATATGACTACCCTCTCCCACATCACACGAACAGAGCACAGCATTAAAGAAATTCAAATACAGACCAGCTTGTGCAGATTGAAATCAAACATTATGTTACATTATTATGTAACAAAAACGATGATCTTTGAATACTGGATGGAGATGGGTACTTAAATAAAAACTTGCATACTGTATTAGCTTACAGACTGTAGCCTACCTCAGGTTTTCTGTTCATCTGTTCCAACTCTTCTTGTATCATCGGAAAAATCATGTCAAGTTGAAATGCTTATCTGAAATAATCTACCCATTCCTTTTTCTTATTTTTCCATCACCCATCAATTCCTTGCTCCTTCTGCTCAATTTCATCCTCACTTTTTTCTTCTTTTGCTCTACTGTTTGTCAAAATCCTCTCGCTCATTCTTTCTGTCATTCCTTCCTGACCATGTAGCTCTCTGTCTCCTATCTGTCTTTTCATTTACCTCTCTCTTTCTGTCCAGCTTTATCTGACCTGAGTTCACAAGTGCAAATCTGCAGCGATAATCCTTCCCTCTCTCTCTCTCCATTTTCTACCTTTCCCTTCTTTCTCCCACCTAATCTCTCCTGACTCTCAGATTAAAAAAGAGAGGGGGATGAGAAAAAGAAGGACAGTTGCAGAGTTGTCTGTGAGTGAACTCACAGACAGACAGACACACACACACACACACACACACACACACACACACACACACACAGAGATTAATGTGAATAAATGGCCAGAGAAATATAAGTAATAGATGAGCAAGCAAGCACAGAAGACCAGGAAGTAACTGAATATAGAAGTAGCGAGAAAACTACAAATATAAAGAAAAGTGTTTAAAAGTCTCAACTGCAAGAGAGGTGTGAAAAGTGACCCCTATCCTTTGCTACAGAAGCAACACTAATCCATGTAGGGGGGTCAGGGTGAAAACAGGGCCAGCCAGAAGCAACGCCACTGGAAGAAGTTGGTGGTTCAGTGTCCAGTTCAAGGACAAACTAACACAGCTGGACATACGCAGGCTTTTCCACATATTGATCACTGTTGGCCAGTGTGTCCAGGTCAATTATAGGTTATCTGCAGGTTTTTAAAGTTCACATATAAGACTTTTTGTGTTGCTACTGTACTGTACTGTACTACTGTAATGAAAATGTAATTGAATTATGTGTGTGTGTGTGTGTGTATATATATGTATATATATATATATATATATATATATATATATATATATATATATATATATTAGGGCTGTCAAAGTTAACGCGTTAATAACGCGTTAACGCAACGTCCTCTTAACGCCGATCATCAGCGTGATACTGACTGACAGAAAGCAGCACACTGCGTGAAAAAGGCGAAGAAGAAAAATGTGCAGTGTCAGTGGACACCACTTGCAAGCCAAACAGACGGCAGATGCAGAGAGCCCGACGCCCCCCCTCGCCAAAAGCAGACAAGCCTGGATTTATTTTCCTGCATGATTTGAAGTGTTGAATAAAGATTTTCATAATGCAAGCATATTTGACCTTTCTTATGTTGTTAAAAGTATTAAGAACATGAACATGAATACATTAAGGTACGTTTAGAACAGAAAAAAATGTGCCAAAAAAATTGCGATTAATTTGCGATTAATCGCGAGTTAACTATGGACAAAATGCGATTAATCACAATTAAAAAAATTGATCATTTGACAGCCCTAATATATATATGTATATATATATACATACATATATATATATCTAACCCTAGCCCTAACAGTGGAACAAATAACTATTAAAAAACAATCCCACTGATGGAGGTGGCGAAGCGGGAGAGAAAGGCATTCACTTGATGGAAAGCGCTCCGGTGTTTAAAGTCTACCTCTGTATGTAGTCTGTCTCTGTCTGTAAAGTATGTGTTTCCTCTTACCGCAACGACTTGAGAAGGTTCAAATGTCTTCTTTCAACTAGATCAGTGAATGACAACAAAATCGACAGACTCATTAATACAGCTGGGCAGCGCTGATATCAGGGTTTCTAGGTCAAATTGGGATTGGCTAGCAGTAGTCATGTTGCTAACGCTGTGTTTGCTACATCTTAACCAACAGTAATACCAGAGGGAAGTACTAGTGGGAGTGAAGGACTATTTCCTCTTTAACTACTGTTCTAGTCACAAGTTAGAAAACATCATTGTTGTTTAACAACTATTTTTTCTTGTGGATCAGCATTGTGATTTTTCATTTTTTTTTCTATATAGTATCAATCTGTATGTTGCACATATTTACTAAGTCATGATTTTGTTATGTCAAACATATTTTCGGATGAAGTGTCTTTAGTGGAAAGTAGAAATTAGAAAGCCAATAAAGAGATGTCTATTGTTTCAACTGGTATTGCAAACCATGTCAAAGCAGTTACTGGGCTATGCTGTGCTATTTATGCATAATGTGTAAACACAAATTGCATTTACATCCACCTGTTGTCATGTGCTTTTCCAATACTCTGAGCTCCACTGAAGCTTCTGTCCCAAGGAAGAGATGAAATATGGAAGCAGATGAAAACATCAGATCAGTGTGGAGAGATGAGACTGTAACCTGATTGATATATGTAACCATCAGAAGCCATATCTTCATTATTCCTTCCACATGGTTTTACAACATTTGAGTTCAGAATGGCTCTTTTCATGACATCACATAATGTGCCCTCCTATTCTGCAAATCAAAATAGCATCACCAGCTTTATCTCATAATGGATACATATGTACCTTAATTTGAATTTACCACTGATTTTCTCGTAATTTGATTAAAACTTGGTCTACATTTGAATGGAAAATTGACTTAAGATGGATCAATTCTGTAAGAAGAAAATCTGCAAATTTTGGTTTATTTGATTGTCACAAAATACAAATAACCCCCAGGACCATACAATAGCAATGGCAGAACGAAGACAATCATTCTGGTCCAACTGTACTTCAGTTATTCAGATAGTTTTTCAAAAAAACTTTAAAAGTGAACTCAGTAGCCTAAGGGCACTACTTCCCACAAGCATCTGTTTAGTGCTAATCACTGAAGCCCATGGTGGCTGTTGGATAAAGTACCTAGCACATGAACAGATACCCTAAGCACTTGGAGTGAGGGACTAAGGGAGGGGTAAAGGTCTGATGTAGGCGGGAAGGGGGGAAGGTCAACTCTAGTTAACAATGAGTCCATTGATTCCAAGTTCCCAGCCTCTTCTAAATCCTTCACTCCCTTCGCTGTCCCCTATCTTCCATTTCTCCTTTATCCACTCATCTCAACATTCTCCCCTTTTCCTCCACCTCGTTCTGCCCCTCTCCTTTTAATGTCTTGAACACTTTAGGCCCAGATACCTCTGATGATATGAAAGAGATGTTCTTGTTGTATAGATATTTCTTTTGGAGTTAAATTTCTCCATCAATTTCACTCTTCTAC
This sequence comes from Diplodus puntazzo, assembly GCA_963678695.2. NCBI lineage: Eukaryota > Metazoa > Chordata > Actinopteri > Spariformes > Sparidae > Diplodus > Diplodus puntazzo. The sequence goes on from OZ023156.1 coordinate 34,390,571, forward strand.
TCACCTTATCTTTTTGTTCCCTTGTTTTAGCCTGTTATCAAACCACCTCACCCTTCCTGTTCAGGTAACAGCTTTCAACTAACCAAGACACAAAGGAACAATTGTTCATTGTGTGCATGTCTGCCTTTCTGTGCCAGTGTGTCTCAATGCGTCGTGGTGAGAGGAGATAATGACTGAGTTTTCATACTAGGATGAAAATGTAGCCATTATAAACAGGAGTAATGTGGTAGTTTCTTTTTTTAATTAATTATTTTTTTAAAATGTATTCATTTTATTTAACCTTTTTATTTGAACAGGGACAGTGCACAATAAAACATTAACCTAAATTAATATAACAAGGAGAGAAGCATTGCACCAGGTTTTAGAAAATTGTTATTTTCCACCCGTAGCCCCTGGGCAGGTAGATGGAACATACAACAAGTTTAAAAACAGTTACTAAATTCACAGTTGTGCAAAATTTCAATAACAAAGTTTTGAATACACACATTCCCACATCATTAAAACAATTTAAAACAATTTACCCCCCTTCCGCCAACTTTTTTTAATAAATACGCCCCCCCCATCACACACACACACACACACACACACACACACACACACACACACACACACACACACACACACACAATTAGAAGTCTTGCAGAAGTGTTCTAAATGTGCCGAGGTTGTCTTCCAGTCTTTTTGGGAAGACCATTTCAGTGGTTTAAAGAGCTGGAAATGCCATTAAATGTCACGGTAATGGCATTTATGACCCTAAGTCCTAAAACCCTGAAAAACACCTGTTGGAAAGGACTCATGGCTCAGTACTGTAACTCAGCAAAAATCTATTTATGGTCCACTATCAGATTTCACCCAAAACATCTGATTCTTTCAGCTTCCCTCTATATAGCTGAAATAAACACCATAAATAAATGGGATACTTGTGAGAAGATTACACAGTTGTGTTAGAAGTAGAGACAGATGCTACACAGTATGACCATCATCCGGTGACAGTAATTGGAGTCTAGCACACACAATAAACAAAATGGGCCAGAATTACTGTAGAACACAATGAGAGGGTCATCATTGAGAAGAGGAGACTGAAAATCAGATAACAGAATACATAAAAGAGGCAGAGCAAAAGAAAGGCAGCAGAGCATATTTGAATTTAGATACATGCCTAGAAGAGGTTATTGGAAAACTACACTTTCAAAACAGTGAGCGGAGGATGCTCTATGACGACAGAACATTTTTCTTGTTTACCAGTGTAAAGTAGCACATCAATGTATTTGGTTCTCACAAAAGCAACCTGCTTTTAACTTGATATCCCTGCCTAGGACATTGCTTCCTAACAGTGTGTCAGTATGGAGAATATTTTTTAGAAGATTTGCAGTGGAGGATATGTGGTTCTGACCAGGCCCTCCTCATCCCGAAAACAAACATACAGGTCCACTGTGAAAGCAGCTTATAACAACCCATTTCTAGTTTGGCAGTACAGTAGGTGAACTGTGTGCCTCCAAAAAGCAAATGTTGATATTTGGTAAACAATCAAAATGACATAACTACAACATGATTATTAAAAAGCTAATTTGGCTAGGTATATTTGTTAGTTTGTCGTTATTATAGTTTATTTATATTGTGTTACTTATGTGCAGTTGGTTAGTCATGTATTTATAGGAAAAGTACAGCCCTATATTACATGTTCCCGTATTACATTTCATTTGAAGGCATCTTTTCGTGTTCCCATTAAGGTATTTAAGTTATGCGTTTACATACCAGATACTTTCCATAAGGTGAAACCAATAAAATACTTTTTCAGACATTGAAAACCAAGAAGGTCCTGGGTTTGACACCCAGCTGGGGCAGGGCCTTTCTGTGAAGAGTTTGCATGTTCTCCCTGTGTCTGCTTGTGTTCTCTCTTGGTAATGTGTCTTCCTCCTTGCACATAGGTGTGATTATGAGTGTGAATGGTTGGTTGTCTCTATGTCAGGCCTGTGATGAACTGGCAACTTGTTCAGGGTGTACCACGTTGTTCGCCCATTGTCAACTGGAATCGGCTGCAGCCCCCCCACGACCCTGCAAAGGATAATTATATTATGGATAATGACTGAATGAATGCAGCCAATGTTGTGAATGAAAAACAAATTATATTAATTCAGGAACATTTAAATATGGTTTAAGATCAGAGATATCTTTACATTTTGAATATATTAAAAAATACGTTGCAGTCTACAACATAGGCAGCTGATGTTCTTTTCCCTCTGTCTCGGTACCCCAGTGAGAGGCCTAGCCATGTGCCGACATCCAGCCCAGTATATAACATAAGCAATGAAATTGGTTTAAGCTAAACCCTGATGCCTTCCTTAACCTAACCAAGTAATTTTCTTGCCTAAACCAAACAACCAAGGTCTGGTACACCTGTCCCCTGGAAAGGTGTTAGGTGTCAATCAACCTATTCAGTAATTGAGCTATTATGATGTGCTGATTCTGACAGTGGTTTCACGCTGGAGTTAGGAATAGCAAGGCACATAGTAAACCAAATAGAGAACTACCAACTTTATGATTTTGTCCTGTAGTTGAACAATACAAGAAAGGAGAATATTGATTTGTAGCATTAGGGATATAACTGGTTTGTATTTGACTTGACTATTCAATCATGTGAAGCAGACTCTGTCAGTTCAGTTGAGGTCCTCTTAGATTTCAGCAGATAACAGTCCTATCCAGCCTAACCATTCAGTGCTACAGCCCATCACTCAGGTCAAAAGTAAAATGGAGAAAAGACATGGCTTCACATGTCTTATTTAATTTCTTGCCATTGCTGTGATTGTTGCTGAGTACTGTCCTGCGCAGTTTCTAGCTAAAGGGGACTAAAAAAAAAAGAGAACACTTTCAAAGTATAACATGATGATGTTGAGGCTTCTACTTGGATTCCCTCAGTTCTAGGCCAACTTAACTGGCACCGAATGGTAGAAACAGCCCTTATTGTTTTGTGTTTTTGGCAGTTATGCCAGATAAAGGTTGGGGAGACACGTTACCCATCACATATTGTCTCTGCAGTACAAAACTGGGTAATAGACCCTTTAAAAACAACATATACCCACATGGTATCTATTGAAAGCCACAGTGGTAAGTGTACATGACTGTGCAGACACTGCTCCGGCCTGTGGCTGCGCCTAGAAATTCTGTCCATAAAAATAATGAACAGAACCGGTGACAAAGGGCAGCCCTGCCGGAGTCCAACATGTACTGGGAACAGGTCTGACTTACTGCCGGCAATGCGAACCAAGCTCCTGCTCTGTTCGTACAGGGACCGTACAGCCCTTAACAGAGGGCCTCCGACCCCGTACTCCCGGAGCACCTCTCACAGAATGCCACGAGGGACATGGTCGAATGCTTTCTCCAAGTCCACAAAACACATGTGGACTGGTTGGGCAAACTCCCATGAGCTGGTCCAGTGTTCCAGGGCCCGGGCGAAAACCGCATTGTTCCTCCTGAATCTGAGGTTCGACTATCGGCCGAATTCTCCTCTCCAGTACCCTGGAATAGACTTTCCCAGGGAGGCTGAGGAGTGTGATCCCTCGATAGTTGGAACACACCCTCCGGTCCCCGTTTTTGAATAGGGGGACCACCACCCCGGTCTGCCAGTCCAGAGGTACTGTCCTCGACTGCCATACGATGCTGCAGAGACGGGTCAACCAAGACAGCCCCACAACATCCAGAGACTTGAGGTACTCAGGGTGGATCTCATCCACCCCCAGTGCTTTGCCACTGAGGAGCTTCCGGACTACCTCAGTGACTTCGGCTTGGGTAATGAATGGGTCAACCTACTCCCAACTTCCTCAACTATAACTACAACTATAGGGCTCCCCAAACTACATGAATTGAAAGTCAAGTTAATGTTGACAAAGATGTACAACAGCCTACAAGCAACAATAATGTCACCATTCAAAAAAAAATATTGGTGATTAGTGTTTAACAGTACTGAACAATGTTACAGTAACATTATTTGTTTCTAGTAGGACCACATGTCTCATAAAAGCTGTTTCCTTGCAAGCGTTCTTTTATTTCAGACCCACTGCTTCAAATTTTACTCCCTTTACACCCTTACCCTAACCCTCCCCATAAGGTAAAACACTTTCCTGCATTCTTGTGATTTTTTTTTAATATTGATGTAAGTGTAGGATAAGAATAGATGTCAGTCTGATCACCCCAAACTGACTACAATTGTTAGTGTAACAGCTGATATAAGACTGTTCAGTCTCTGCTCCTCTCCTCCCCTTAGTTATACTGTTGAATAGTGCTGTCTCAGATGGATTGTTCCTTAATTTCAAAAGGTCCTTTTTACATATTAAGCAACCAGCATATTGCCAGTTTCAGTTTGTTACAAAATTTTGTTTCTCAAATCTGTCCCAGTGTTATCAAAGAAATCGAGGAAGATCTCTGCAACATCTCTGATGCGGTCCGAGTTGACTTCATATCAGTCAGTCTTTAGGATAAGTGTGTATAAGTGTAGCTGCAGGCTACTGATAAGCAATTGCAATTTAAATTGTGAAACCCCTAGCTAGTGACGCAAATTCAAAATTACCCATACATCAATTGAGAATTCATACAGCTTATCATTTTTACTTTTAGTGACTGATGCCCATGTCTATCTTATATTCCATTCTTAGTACTGCCAAAATCCTGTAGCAGGAGGAGCCTGTTCCAGGCTACACCTGCAACCATACTGACCTTGGCACTTTCAATTGTATTTATTTTACCTTGAACACCATTGAGGATGTATCCTCATATACAATGGTGTCAAGATGTAGAAGAAAACAGTTAAATAACAGGACAGCAATGAACCAAACCATTACAATTGTAATATGGAAAAAAAAGGTTACTGGTGTAGATACAGATTGGAAAAATAAAAACAATGACATATAAAGTAGATTAATATATAAATAAATACAGGAGTAATACACAGATACATTTACAGTAGTTAAAAGCATTTACAATCAAATAAAACAAGATTTGAGAACATGAGTTCTGATGAATGAATGTGGAGCAGCAACCCACTCTATCAGTACCATGATTATGTGAGTTTACAGTTAAAAGGAATGCGATATAAGTTGGAAGGATCTAAATTATATACAGAGATTTAGAAAGATATTATAGATAAATAAAAAAAAACAATAGTGGTCCCATCTCACAGCCAAACATGGCCAGTCTACCTTTTGATAGAGGGTGCGAATGTGGGTGCTATAGGGATCACAAGTTAATAAATCTTAGGGCTGATTGGTGTACAGCATTGATTGGTTTCAATGTAGAGGAGGCAGCTTTTCCATATTCCATATTCAACTTGTAGCAGACACTATAATATACATGGTCAGACATCATTAAAAGGCACTGATTTAATCCCACATTTAGCACTGTGGCAGAAAAGAAAGGTTTTATAATCAGGCCATGCTGAATGCTGAGCAATCACCTCCCGACACACATACACACACACACTCACACACACACACACACGCACACACACACACACACACACACACACACACACACACACACACACACACACACACACACATGCACACACACTGCTGTCAGAGTCCTTGACAGGAAACAGCTTTTCCTGAAGAGCTGCTTTCCAAAAACACTTGACAAGAACAGAAATTGGCAATTCATTCCTTTGCTTGTTCATTTATTTTCCTTTTTTCCCTTGCTTGTTTTTTATTGATCGCAATCACTTGTTTCCTGCACGTGTTCCAATTGCAGATCAATTTTTTTCTTTCTTTCCTTCTGACTGCGAGAAGAATAGCCTAATCAAGGAAAATTGCCACTAATCTTTCCACTGTTGGAAGGGAGATTTAGAGAGCGGCAAAAATAACAGTTTTGACAAAAGTGAACACGATAGACAGTTAAATATATTGAGGAGGCAGACAGACAATGCTAAGCAGTTATCCAGTTAAAAACATAAATGACACAGAAGGAGAGACAGTGAGAGGGTTTGAGTGGAACCTACCAACTTGTTGATTGGTCTAGCAGTTGAATGGCACTGGTCTGCTGCCAAGTTGTGTCATTCCCTCCTATGCTTCCAAATCTAGGGAGAGAAAAGGAAATGTATAAGCTAACAAATGATAGCTGAACAGGCCTCAATGCAAACATCGACCCAAAAAATTGCATTTACCACCTTCCTGTGTGCTCTTCTGTGTGCTTTGAATGACTAAAGATGAATGCAAATGAAGATTTTCCTGCACTGATACCACGACATCTTGAAAAATCAGATCATATTCCAAATTGCTGAGAAAGAACGACAAAACTTTTACAGATGCACTCTCTGTGTTACTGCCCTCCACTGGGACTGATCCTAGGCAGGAGAGACACTGTATGGTGTGCTGGAATAGAACAACCTCAGGCGCAGTTTGCTTTGGTTCAGCGGGCAACATTAATTGACACTAGATCTAGACAGATCCAGTGCCTCTGCAGAAGCTGTTGTGCCTTGTGCATAAATGTGCACAACATCGGGAGACGTACTTATATAATTGTTTATATAAGGAAATATTACTTAACCCACCTGCAACCAATCAGCTTAAATTACAATGCTCATTTTTATGACCTTGACCGCCTTATCCACAGATTGTTTTATGTGGTTTATATGGATTCAGTACTAAGTGTCAGCTCTGCATCACAACTGTTGTAAAAGCAAAGGGTGTGTCTTTGTTTGTAGTTTATAGCATAATCAGGAATTTCATTTGCATGATTATACATTTTAGGCATGTTATTCAGTTCAGAATTTGGAAATTAGACTGTGATTAACAGTCCCTCCTTGAACCGGCACCTTATCGTGGTGGAGGGGTTTGAGCACCTAAATGATCCTAGGAGATGTTGTCCGGGGCTTAATCCCCCTGGTAGGGTCTCCCAAGGCAAACAGGTCCTAGGTGACGGGTCAGACTAAAAGCGGTTCCAAAGCCCCTGATGAAAAAGATGACGACAAGGAAATGTACGTCAACCGGAATGGCGTCACCGGGGCCCCACCCTGGAGCCAGGCCTGGGGTTGGGGCTCGCAGGCGAGCGCCTGGTGGCCGGGTCTTTGCCCACGGGACCTGGTCGGGCACAGCCCGAACTAGCGACGTAGGCCCGCCCTCCAGTAGGCTCACCACCCGCAGGAGGGCTCAGAAGGGGCCAGTGCGATGTGATTTGGGTGGCGGTTGTGGGCGGGGGCCCCGACGACCCAATCTCTGAACGGTGACTCTAGCCATGGGGACATGGAATGTCACCTCACTGGGGGGGAAGGAGCCTGAGCTAGTGCGGGAGGTTGAGCGGTACCGGCTAGAGATAGTTGGGCTCACCTCCACGCACAGTCTGGGCTCTGGAACCCAACTCCATGAGAGAGGCTAGACTCTCTTCTACTCTGGAGTTGCCCGCGGTGAGAGGTGGCGAGCTGGTGTGGGCTTGCTCATAGCTCCCCAGCTCAGCCGCCATGTGTTGGAGTTCACCCCGCGTGAACGAGTGGGTCGCCTCCCTGCGCCTTCAGGTCAGAGATAGGTCTCTCACTGTTGTTTCGGCTTTCCCGGCCTTCTTGGAGGGCCTGGGAGGGGTATTGGAAAGGGCCCCAACTGGGGAGTCCGTCGTTCTCCTGGGGACTTCAGTGCTCACGTGGGCAGCGATAGTGTTACCTGGAGGGTTGTGATTGGGAGGAACGGCCTCCCCAATCTGAGTGGTGTTCTGTTACTGGACTTATTGAACACCATGTTCAAGCATAAGGGTGTCCATATGTGCACGTGGCACCAGGATGCCCTAGGCCGGAGGCTAATGATTGACTTTGTAGTCGTGTCATCTGACCTCCGGCCATATGTCTTGGACACTCGGATGAAGAGAGGGGCTGAGCTGTCAACTGATCACCACCTGGTGGTGAGTCGGATCCACTGGCAGGGGAGGAAGCTGGACAGACCTGGCAGACCCAAACGCATTGTGAAGGTCTGCTGGGAATGTCTGGCAGAACCCTCTGTCAGGGAGGTTTTTAACTCCCACCTCCGGGAGAGTTTTAACCAGATCCACAGGCTGGGGACATTGAGTCCAAAAGGGACCATGTTGTCCACTTCCATTGTTGACAGAGCTGTGGCCGTAAGGTCTCTGGTGCATGTCATGGCGGCAATCCCCAAACCCGGTGGTGGACTCCGGAATTAAGAGATGCTGTCAAGCTGAAGAAGGAGTCCTATCAAACCTGGTTGGCTCGGGGGACTCCTGAGGCAGCTGACGGGTACCGGCAGGGTTACAGGGCAGCACGGGTGGTCACGGAAGCAAAAACTTGGGTCTGGGAAAAGTTCGGGGAGGCCATGGAGGAGGACTACCGGTTGGCCTCGAAGAAATTCTGGCAAACCATCCGGCGCCTCAGGAGGGGAAAGCAGTCCTCTACCAACACCGTTTACAGTGGAGGTGGGGAGCTGTTGACCTCGACTGTGGACATTTCTCGGGCAGTGGAAGAAATACTTCGAGAATCTCCCATAGAGGAAGCAAAGGCTGGGGACTCAGAGGTTGACTCATTCATCACTCAAGCAGAAGTCACTGAGACAGTCCAGAGCTCCTCAGTGGCAAGCAGGGTATACAATTAGATTTTTGACCTACTTGCCAATGGCAGGTAGGGTTTGAAATTTTACCTGCCAAAATATGTTTTGACCGGCCACTTAAGTGTTTATAATCACGAGCTTAACTAACATATTTCCTGTAGGAATTGTTAATGATGATTCAAGCGAGGGTCTGGGAGGTGAGCTAACTGTCCTCCTGATGCTAATACTGGACAAACCTCAGTAATGTCGCAGCTGGACCTGAGTGAACATCCAACCTAAAACTAACTTCACCCTGGTTTGATGAGTCGCCTGTTGCAGCCTTTGAATAGGATGACGAGGATTTCAGTCACTCAAATGGTGACTTGTAGAAATTATACAAATAGCAGTAATGACAATAATAATAGATTTCAAGATTACTTGGGGTGTAGTGCTTTCACTGGTGCAACTTAAATTCGCCATTCGCCCGTGATATTAAACCGACAGAAATTGTCTTTTTTTTTTGCGGCGGCGGCGACGCTGAACATCCTGCAACAGAATGCATATCGGGGAAACACTGACACATCAGATAACCTTCCGCAACAATTACAGGCTCTTTGGTGGAGCTCTGCTTTCAATGAAGCTCCGTCGTGACAAATGAATGAACTACTTGCGTAGTGACATGAAGACATGAATCACAGGCACAAACAACGTTGACAGCGGTGGTCGGTCATTATGTTTACCAACACCTGACCCGTGCCTTGTGCAACTTGATACTTTTTTCAAATGTTGAATGACGGTCTACAGCGAGGGATACATTTTAAATTTGAAACGTAATCAGTAGACCTGCTGCAGCTGTAAACTGTCTGTTAATTTTAATTTTAAACCCTGGTGGCAAGACATGGGGGGTGGATGAGATCCGCCCTGAGTACCTCAAGTCTGGAAGTCGGGGACAGTGTCTCTGCACTGGCAGACCGGGGTGGTGGTCCCCCTATTCAAAAAGGGGGACCGGAGGGTGTGTTCCAACTATTGGGGGATCACACTCCTCAGCCTCCCTGGGAAAGTCTATTCCACTGTACTGGAGCGGAGAATTTGGCCGATAGTCGAACCTCGGATTAAGGAGGAACAATGCGTTTATTGGCCTGGCCGCGGAACACTGGACCTGCTCTATACCCTCTGCAGGGTGCTCAAGGGATCATGGGAGTTTGCCCAACCAGTTCACATGTGCCGTGTGGACTTGGAGAAAGCATTCGACCGTGTCCCTCGTGGCATTCTGTGGGAGGTGCTCTAGGAGTACTGGGTCGGAGGCCCTCTGTTAAGGGCTGTACGAACGGAGCAGGAGCTTGGTTGGCATTGCCAGCAGTAAGTCAGACCTGTTCCCAGTGCATGTTGGACTCCGGCAGGGCTGCCCTTTGTCACCGGTTCTGTTCATTATTTTTATGGACAGAATTTCTAGGTGCACCCAGGGGCTGGAGGGGGTCTGGTTCGGGAGCCACTGGATTTCATCTCTGCTTTTCGCAGATGATGTTGTCTTGTTGGCTCCTTCGAGCCAGGACCTCCAGCATGTCCTGGGGTGGTTTGCAGCCGAGTGTGAAGCGGCTGGAATGAGAATCAGCACCTCCAAGTCCAAGGCCATGGTTCTCGACCAGAAAAAGGTGGCCGGAAAAAGGTGGCCTGCTCCTTCCGGGTTGAGGGAGAGCTCCTGCATTAAGTGGAGGAGTTTAAGTATCTTGTGGTCTTGTTCACGAGTGAGGGAAGGATGGAGCGCGAGATTGACAGGCGGATCGATGCAGCGGCTGCAGTAATGCGGTCGTTGTATCGGTCTGTCGTGGTGAAGAGAGAGCTGAACCGAAAGGCGAACCTCTCACCTATGGCCATGAACTTTGGGTCATGATCGAAAGAATAAGATCCTGGACACAAGCAGCTGAAACGAGTTTCCTCCACAGGGTGGCGGGGCGCTACCTTACAGGTAGGGTGAGGAGCTCTGTCACCCGGGAGGAGCTCGGAGTAGAGCCGCTGCTCCTCCACATGGAGAGGAGCCTGCTGAGGTGGCTTGGGCATCTGTATCGGATGCCCCCAGGACGCCTTCCTCGGGAGGTGTTACTGACATGTTGGAGTGACTATGTCACTCAGCTGGCCTGGGAACGCCTTGGGATCCTCCCGGAAGAGCTGGAGGGAGTGTCCGGGGAGAGGGAAGTCTGGGTGTCCCTGCTCAGACAGCTGCCCCTGTGACCCGGCCCCGGATAAAGCGGAAGAAGATGGATGGATGGATGGATGGATGGACTGTGATTAACATGATTTACAGTGGGTTAATCAAAAGACATGATTTCTTTTGCAATTATCCTTATAACTCTGCATTATTCTACCTTCACTCTCTCTTCCCTACAGATAATGACCAATCCAGTCATTTAAATATTTTAAAAGCACATAGCAATGTTTTTGGAGGATGATCACTTTTTTCTAAGGCTAATCTCTAATAGCTGGGATCTATTTCTGGTTTACATGGGTGTTTTGCGGTGTGTGCGAGTAAGGTTCCTATAGATAGATTAGATAAATCTAATTGGACATATTAGTTGGGAAAAGATGCAGCCGTTGGTTATCTGATTATTGATTTTTGTGCAAAGTTTCTGTTGAACGCATGAAATTTCCTCTATTATTAATTTATTTGTAAACGCCCAGCCTTAAACTTCAAACTGCACCTATGGTTACAAATGAACAATGTGCAGGACACAAACTTTTTCTCTCTCTGACAGTGTGGAAAAGTGATATTTCCATGTCACAGATCATGAAGAAAAGTTTCTTACAGGCTCATGAAGGCTGTTATTGTCTAACAGTCGAATATCAAAACTGAACAGCAAAATCCTATATGACTGACACAATTCTGCGTCAGGTGTAGCAGTCATAGACACATTAAAATCATAAAAATGGATGGAGGATGAGGAAATGTGAACTTTCAAAAGAGAAGGAAAGAAGGAGAAGGAAGAACATGTTCTGTGTCCAGTTTCCTTTTTATAACATCGCAATGAATGTGTATGAATATTTAATTTTTTCATGAATTTCTATAATGTTTGAGTTTGAGAGCACTTTATGTCAAGGTTGAATACATATAAGTAGAATATTGTGTCCTCTACGAAAACTTTGTTAAAGCAGGGTGAAGCACCATCATGGCGGAAGTATTAATGTAACGATCTCGGGACAAACAAACAGAAGACACACAACAAAATATAACAAAAAAAAAAACAGGATGTGGCTGGTATGAGGTAAATGGGACAGTTTCAAAAACCAGCAAGTAATGTCTTTACAGTAATCAAATACATACTCAGTAGCAATATGCTTGCATGTGGAAAACACACACATAAATACACTCACATATGCCCACGACCACACACACTCAGATACTCCCGCCCCTCCCACACACTCTTACACACACACACACACACACACACACACACACACACACACACACACACACACACACACACACACACACATACACACACACACGCACATACACACACACTAGAGAGGTCCAAGTCTTCAATGTGACATTGAGTTAATCAGATTTGAGGGAGGAAAGTGTTTGATAAACAAATCGCTGTCTCTCCACCCCAAGGCCTCCTCTCTTCTACATCTCTTCCTACTCACTCACTAATCAGTAGAAGAGCTTTTAGAGTGCACAGAGGGATTCATATTAACTCACTAATTCATGTCAACAGCTGAATCTACTCCATGACATTGAATAAACAACTATTTACTCCATAACCACTTTTCACATGGAAAAGCAAACTCATTCACAAAAGCCACAAAGCGCATTAGCAGCAGGGCACCATCTGCCAATTGAAAGCGATATGTGTCGGTCGTGTTTAGATAGACCTTTAGATACAAGACTGATGGACAATGCTGTATTAAAGATTACAGATAATACGTTTGTGTCAGGTGGGATCTGAGACTGCAAACAAACAAAAACAAAATAAGAAACAAGGACTAATGTAAGATCCGTATTTTAACATGTAAATGGTAATGTGTAATTTGAAGGTTTGAGACTTCAAGTTGTCAAAAAAATTATCATCACACTCGACCTCCCCACCGGGTGCTTCACACCCATTTGAGTAATGAGCACTGATGCATTATACAGCTGTTCATGTCCAGAGTGAAAACAAAAATCGAGTGTGAATCATGAGTAAAACACTAACTTAGTTAAGTAACCTCACGTACATGATGTAACTGCAGTTACATACATAACGTCAGTACTGAATTCACTGATATAAGAAGTAAGTCATTACTGTAACCCAAACCGTAACCAAACTGGACCTTGTGATGAAGGCCCAGTACATCTGTCGCTGATACACTGTATCTGTCTGTTGTTTTGGGAACAGTGATATATGTTGTTTTGAAAGTGACTACCATTCAACCAACTCAGTTGTTAAGGTATGTGGATGTTGGCACAAAAGGATGCTATCTGGTATTTTACTATAATTGGGTTAGGGTTAAACACTGTCCCGGCACAGTGGCAAAAAGGTCGGAAAACATCCAGGACCAGGTTCTCGGTCTGCTTAAGGAGTCACATGTATGTGGGGGCATTTGGTTGCATAGAGCATTTGGTTGGCAGTGTGCAGTGATGAGACACATCACCCTGTCACCTCTCCACCTCCTTAACATATGACAACTGCATCACCTTACAGCTCGCCTACACTGCAGCCAACAAATGAGTCCATCTGTTATTAAATAAGGATACATCTTTTCAGACATTGCTACTCGGCTCAGTTCAGTGCTCCATGACAGGAAAGTCAAGCTTTTCCTGTCTATACACAGTATATTTCGTCCATTTCGTTTATGAAAAAAGTGCCAGAGGGTAATAGATCATCATTTGAAGAAACAGTTTTTGTTTGTGTGAACATGACAATGTGTCCAGATACAAAGCCATGTTTATAATTATAAATAATACATAAAGAAAATTATGAAGAAATTATTAAGAAAATAAAGCCAAACAGTAGCACCTTTCTGTCAAGCTGATATCAGAACCCCAGCTCCCCTACTGGTCTCTCTCTAACCACGTCTTGCCTCTTACGGCTGGACCACATAAGGCTGTGGTGCTGAACTGCTGCAGCCTGCACATGTATGTGCCCGCACAGACAGCATTGCTCCTAACACTGCCAGCCCTATCAATCTACATTATTATATATTATATTTATAGCGCTTTTCCAGTCTACTGACCGCTCAAAGCACTTGCAACATTCACCCATTCACCGATTTATACATGGCCTGCTGCCAACTGCTCATCAGGAGCAATTGGGGGTTCAGTATCTTGCTCAAGAACACTTTGACATGCAGCTAGGGGGAGCGGGGATTCTAACCAGTGACCTTCCGATTACTAGACGACCTGCTCTACCTACTGTGCTACAGCCGCCCCAGAACTTGTCATTGATAATGATCAACAAAGATAAAGATAGGCATATTTTCAAATATATTCTTAAGTGCTATGCTGCTCAGACAGGCTGTGTGGATGCTCTGACCTGGTTATACACCTTCCCCTTTGCCCCAGATGTCAATTGTGCCTTTTGGTCAATGTGTATTTTTTTTTTTTTTTTTTTTTTTTGCAGTAGTAGTAGTAGTAGTAGTTCTCGGTGTTTCCCATAAGTCAATGGGGCTCTGGCAGCCTGCCATATTCTAATTTTCTGTGTCACGCTCTCTTGATTCAAAGTGTTTTTCATCTCTTATAATAGTGCTGAAGGTCCACAACATTTTGTAGCCTTGATTCAGCAAAGCGTCTTTCACTCCCAGTCAGTCTATTCTGTACACACGCTCTCTCTCTCTCTCTCTTTTTCAATAAAACACACACACACACACACACACACACACTCTAGTACAAGGCCTCACAAACTACTATACCCCCCTTGTAACAAAGCTGTGTCAACAACTTCAGTGAGGTGGAACTAGCTGTATCTTCTGGTCATGGAAAGAAAAAAGCCTAATAAAGTCTCAAAGGAACATCTGTCAGATAAACCTTTGGACTCTAACAGAAACGTTAACTTGGTGTGTTTGTAGTCAGTCTCTCTCCAGTCTGTTCATCTGTCTTGTTAACCTAGCTGGGCGGTACATTGACTCTATCTCTGTGTGTGTTTTTTTACCAGCCACTTTGCCGCTGTTCTTTGACTCTTGTGCCTGAAAAACGTGATAATGAAATACAACTGATGTTATTTATTATGCCACTGGGCAGCGTGTTAATGAACCACAGCTCGGAGGAGTAACCATGTTGCACTTGTACATGTATTCACATTCTTCTGTCGCATTTTCCACCGGGAACCTGAACCACACAGACCAGACAATATACTGTACAGCAGTGTTGGGTATTGTTACTTTGGAAAGTAGTTAATTAGGTTACAACGTTACCATCAATTAAAAGTAATCAGTTACGTTACAGCGTTACCTATGAATAAAAGTAACGTGTTAGAGTACTCTTGCGTTACCAAAAATGAAAAGCCGTTTGCAGCGCCTCGCACATGCTGCAACTTAACTGACACACACACAGCCTCCTTTAAATGCACCGAGAAGTCGTGACAATGATGAATAACGTCAGTCATCCAACCAAATTAACTCTGCAGGATAACAATAACAGGAAAGACAGTCAGCAATAGCAGGCTTTGCTACCAGGGTGATAGAGTGGTGCTTGGATACAATTTGTTTTTTTTTTAAATTTAAAGTGGAATTTTTTGCGGTCGACAGAAGCTTTTCACCAACACAGAGTGTGGCGTGGCGCTGGCGAATTGAAAATAATGTGTGTACTTCCACGATATCAAAAGCTGTCCTCTCTGCCATCTTGCCGGGAGTTCGAAAATGCTCTCTCTCACACACACACACACAGACACACACACACACACACACACACACACACAGGTAACGTAGGTCAGCAGCAGGGCACAGACGCATCACAGCGCTGCGCCTCCGCTGACACATCCGCAGGTGGCACAGTACTGTCTGACAAAAAGCAGGCTGCAGTCGGGATTTTCCTTTCCTTATCCGGAGAAAGTCTTAAAATAACGGATTACTTTTTGAAAAAAATAATGAAGTTACTGATTGTTTGACGCACGAAACTAACGCGTTACGTTACACGTTACACGAAAAAAGTAATTAGAGTACTCTAACGCGTTACTTTGTAACGCGTTACCCACAACACTGCTGTACAGTTAAGATGACACTCTCGGGTACTCATAAAACAACTATCTGTATCTCTCAGTCAACATTTAGTTACAAATCTGGTCTGATTACTACAAGATTAAAAGCAATAGACTGACTTTAGACTATATGATAGGTTTGTGCTAACATATATAATGAGAACTGTGTAGGAGAGTAATTTGTGAGGACTAGACTAATCACCATGCAGCAGAGCCAAAGCTCAGTCTTATATTTAATTATTTTCTGCATTTTTTTCTTCTCCACAAGTTGATATATATGGTCATGGTTAGCTAATTCTAGAATTCTGATAAAAAGCTGCTTAAGATAGATCATTGTGTCGTCTCTAGTTCAACTGTAATTGTAAGTGTAAGTATATCTTATTGTTTTTGTGTTTATCATAATTTCTTGTATTTATTATGACATTTCATTCCGCAGTGCGGAGATGCCTCATGAGGAGAAATAAAGTGATATGAACCCGGAGCCAACTAACTTACAAAAAATCTATGAATCTAGTTCTGAATTGACTTTCTTTTGATCAATTCATCGTTTCATCTCCAAGACCATGGACATTTAACTTTGAGCCCCTGCCCCTCTGAAGGTCTGCAATGCCCTGCACAGCAAAGACTGCACTCGACATCAGATCCACAACTTTTTCCAGCCTGGCTCATCAATTATTGGTTGAATCGGCAGCTAAAAAAGCAGAACACCATGGAACCCCTTTCCCTTCATTAAATGGTGGATGGGCATAGCTGTGATCCTTTCTGTTCACCCTCTATATCTTTGACGTAGAACAGAAGTCTGAGTCCTGTGACCGGCAGAAGTTCTCTGATGACGATGCAATAGTTGGCTGCATCAGTGAGGGGCAGAAAGCTGAGCAGGAGAGTGGTGCACTCCTTTACTTAATGGTGTGGGCAGAATCACTTATAGTTTATCACTGGTAGACAAAGGAGGTGATAGTGGATCACACTCCCCATACCTATTTCTACCCAGTGGATGTGGAAACTGTTCGGGATTACAAGTTTTAAGGGGTACAGTAACACTCCAAAGAGTGATGAGTCTGGTCTAGGGGACAGAGCTGAGTCTGCTTTCTGCAGAGCTTTCTTTGTTCACAGAACTCTGCAGTTCTGTGGCAGTTAAACTTTGCTGTCCATCTCTCGACATGAGGTATATGAGCTGTATAGACATGACATTGAATTGACTTTTCATCTCTTTTGGTCATAATCTCCCTCTGAGATCTCATGATGCATAATGTCCACTACTATGGGCATAACTGTTGAACATTTTGAATTTATCACGTAAACCTACCTGGACTATGAATTGTATATTGTATATTCAGAGCTATGTGCCACTTATCATCTGTGATCCATACTGTTAAACAGCTTTTTGTATCATGCATATTTTACACTTCCTCTAGCTCTTCTGTCCTGGGTCTTCCTCGGGGTCTCCTCCCAGTGGGACATTCCAGGAACACCTCCTGAGGGAGGCGTCCCGGGGGCATCCGAAACAGATGCCCGAGCCACCTCAGCTGGCTCCTCTCGATGTGGAGGAGCAGGAGCTCTACTCCGAGCTCCTCCCGGGTGACAGAGCTCCTCACCCTATCTCTAAGGGAGCGCCCCACCACCCTGCGGAGGAAACTCATTTCGGCCGCTTGTAGCCGGGATCTTATTCTTTCGGTCATGACCCAAAATCGAGAGCTTGGCCTTTCGGCTCAGCTCTCTCTTCACCAAGACAGACCGATACAACGACCGCATTACTGCGGCCGCTGCACCGATCTGCCTGTCAATCTCACCTTCCATCCTTTCCTCACTCGTGAACAACCTGGAGGGAGCAGGCCACCTTTTTCCGGTCGAGAACCATGGCCTCAGACTTGGAGGTGCTGATTCTCTTCCCAGCCGCTTCACACTCGGCTGCAAACCGCCCCAGGACATGCTGGAGGTCCTGGTCTCGAAGGAGCCAACAAGACCGCATCATCCGCGAAAAGCAGAGATGAAATCCAGTGGCTCCCGAACCAGACCCCCTCCAGCCCGAGGCTGCGCCTAGAAATTCTGTCCATAAAGATAATGAACAGAACCAGTTACAAAGGGCAGCCCTGCCGGAGTCCTGTTTTTATATTTCTATAATGCTTCCTTTTAACCTGTTCATGTTCTAAGAGTGAGTTGCCTGGATTACGGATTTTCATCTTAATGGCAATCTATTTATTATATTTATTTCGCATATTGTGCACTGCACTGCAAAAAAGTTATTTCTTATCTGATCTTATGTTGACGTGACAACCAAGAAAATCTCTATGTGTCAGTTTCATCCATCTCAATTATTTATAAAAGTATTTTCCTATACATCTTTGTCTCTAAATTAATTTATCTGTTATCTGTGTTCTGTATCTGTCTTAGCTCGAGGCTTTTTCACTCTGCCAAGGAAGCAGAATAACATTCTGCTCGTAGGAGGGTTGGCTGAGCCGCACTGTTCCTTTTCCATATTTATGACTGAGAGGTGTGGAAGGAATTGCTTCCACACCCCCTCCCACTGTATGTCTTGCTCTTCATCTTCCAACTATCTATCCATCCATCCATCTGTCCGTCTTTCTGTAGTACCTGCTGATCAGAGGGTTTTTCCACAATGCAATTCAGATTTATGACAGTTTCAAACAGCACAGTTTCTTGTTCTTCCATGTCTTCTGTAACTGGACAGTGCAGGTTTTATATTAAAATTTAGGAATCACAGCAAGCCATATAAGTCTAGTTTTCCCTTCTGTGTTCATTTCCAGATTTTATCTTAATCTCACTAGCTGATGCTAAGTGATCTGTGACTTTTATAAGAGCTCATCTTCTTTCTCTGTTGTCATGAAACACAAAATGAGAGACATCAAATGTGGCAAGATCATCTTCGCACAGCAACTCACATCTTACAAAATTACATTGCAGCCATTAAAGCCATGTCGCGGCTGCCAGCTGAGGTGATCTACTGAACCCATTCAAAAACCTTCAGTAACAATGAGTCAATGAGGTTAAATATAGGACCCAGGTTTCAAATACCCTTTAAATATACTAGAGACATCAAGATGTACTGTACATGAACATCTGGTTTAGAATATTTCTTTATTCTGGAGAACAGTTGGCGATCTGGGATACTTTTGATGCATCTAAACATGGTTATTAAAAAGTTTAGTTTTAGTTTTCTCTCGTGATTGGCTTGGCTTTGCTGAGGGTTAATGACCAATCAAAGGAGAAGAAAAACAAACAAGAAAACACCATACACATAATCAAGGCTTGTGATGGCATATAAAGTGAGACACACTCTTTACATAATAAGATGGTCAGATAACATACACCAACTTCCCAATCAAATACATCAGACAAACAGGAAAGTTATAATGATGCTGCAGACTATCATGTCATAAAAGATAACAGCTGGCTAGAATTTGCTGCATTCAGAGTTCTAAGAAAAAGGTTGGTGTATGTCATCTGGAACAAGTCTGAGCAGGATTTGGGACTGCACCATCTAGCTTGATAGCTACATAATTTCAATTGAAAAATTATGCCTATTGTTAGATGTTTATTATAGAGAAACAGAGAAGAGGCTAATATACAATGTATCGGGGAAACGAGGCCATGGGGTGACATGTTTATTTAACCAGAACCACAGTAATGAAAGGTAGGAACCAGCAACCAGTAGCAGTTGAGCAGTGGCCACAGACTATCTCCGGAGACCATAACTGAAACCAGATGAATGTAGGCATATACCAGTGGGGTGACTCTGGAGGACAGTCCTGGACAGTCAGGACTCCTCGGTCTTCTCTGGTAGGTATGTCAAAGCTTTGTGGTGTTTGGGCTCATTATCCTGCTGCACAAAGATCAAACCAGAGGGTGGAGCATGTCTGTGAAGAATGGAGCAGTGCTTCTCCTCAGTCAGGGTGGAATCAGTTCTGTGTAGTAGTTCAGCTACAGAGGAGGCAAAACAGCCCAGACTTGAATACTCCCAGCACCATGCTTCACTGTGGGATTGGAACACTGTGGTATCATTCTCTCTCCTGTTTGCTCTGTACCCCTTTTGCACTTATCAAAAATCAACTTAAATGGAGATGGACCAGGCTAAGATCAGGCTTTTGTGTGCAATGGGAATGTGTACACTTGGCACTTCTACACCCAGGTCCATTCAGTAGACACAGGTAAAGGTTATTGTAAATAGGGAAGGAATTTCGGATGTGGTCTATTGTTGTTGTATCTTCTGTTACAACTGTTTCCAGCACATTCGTGACATGAAACACTTCGGATAAATAACACAGACAACCTTGCCTGCGGCAAGTGGGAATGGGGTCAATAGCCGATTTTTTGAGTTTAAAAAGCCTGTGTAGAGCCGCTACTTTTGGTGGAAAAGCGACATTACATACAACCTCTCTAAGGGAATTTTCTATAATTTGATGCTGAGAAAGGCCTTTGTATGGTCAGACAAACAATTTGACTTTTGACACTTTAATTTACTTATCTAAACTTTCTGATTATTTCCAGATTTATGTGACAATATTGAGCAATTTCAATGTGGTCTCAGCCTTTGATCCCACTCAAAGATCAATGCCTACACACTCAGTGCACTGCTGTTAAAGGCTCGCTGGGAAGTGTCTTGTTTGTAACAATCCTCCAAAGTGACATGTGACGACATGTTTACATGTCTACTCTTGTTAAACAGGTGTATTGATAACGTATTGGCTTTTTACTCGCAAATGTTTGATTGCAATTACAGTAACAAGGAAGAGGAGTCTTCTTTGATATCAACATGCGTGCCAGCTATACAAAATATGTTCAATTAGGCACAACTGGAATACCATTACTACTGTGGGGCAATGTTTAAATATTTGGATTTAGTTGCAATCGTGCACACAGACAAGGATACACACACACCACGTGTTCCCACAGGTGATGGGACAAAATATTCTAGCAATGGCTTCACACAATTTCAGTGACACAAGCAAAGCAGGTTTAAAAGAAATAACCTGATAATTCTACTAATAAAGGAAATGCATCAAGACAATGCATTTAGGTAAATAACACTGAATATACACGTTAGCTGGTCACAAAAACTCCATCAAGTGTTGAAGGATGATCAAGAAGAAAATGAGAATAGTTCAAGCTTCACGAAACCCTTAATGATATTCACGCTGTGATGATAAAGCAGGTAAAATATCAAGATTACCAAGAGCATCTCGGTACTTTTCACACTTTGACTCACAGTGAAACAGAACAGTTGCAACATGGGTAAAATAAAATGTGCATTGTAATCCATGTAAAGGGAGAACAAGATCAAGTAAATAAATAAAAAAAAAAACTATGCCCCACTGACATGTTTGAGGAGAAATCTAGTCAAAACACTAAAAATCAAAACAGCTGTTATAAAAACAGCTGTTGGCAAATCACCTCCTCAGGGCCCATGTTGACAAGGTCATGTCTCATCAGCATATTTGAAGTTTGACTACAGAAAATTGTTTATGTTATCTAAAACATCACCATAGTGTCGGCCTTTTAGTCAGCAATGACTTATTTTTAAGAGGTGCCAGTTTGCTCTCATCCTCTGAAGATAATGCTCTGAAACAGTCTTAATTAGGAGAATCTGCTTCAGCTGGCTGTCCATCAGGAGAAAGTCAGCATCTACTTTGCATCTGTATTTCCTCTGAGAGATTGATGTGTTATTATAGCTGCTACAAGGAATAACGGATAGTGAACTGTAATTTAATTAATTCATCTTTATTTGTAAAGGGACCATGTACAATATTGAACATAAATGTTGCCATTTGATGATTGATGGCTAACTGCAGCACAGAACCAATGGTCAGCTATGCTTTGCACAAAATACAATCTTTTAATTGCAAATAAAATGTGATTTGTTTTGCTTTAAAAACATGTTTCGTAGTTTCTGAAAAAAAATGTACCTTAAAATCAAGAAACCTACATTATGAACTATATATGAATGAAAAAAAACATTATTATTAATTCATCTTTATCTTACAAGGCAAAAAAGTTCAAATAAAATGCCTTATACAGTAAAGTTGCGAAAAGCCTTGTATTAACATGGATCGTTTCCTCTGCTGCAGTGTGTGTCTGGATCTGCATGGAAGGTATGAGTGTTTCCCTCTCTCCACTTTCCACTGTCTCCCTCTTTGTCTCTCCGTCATGTTCAAAGCATTGTGTCCTTGTGTGAAGTTGATTATGATGATAGATGTGTGATTCAAAAATTAAAAAAAAACAAAAAAAAACGCTCTGCTGTAATTGTTCATCACTGAGCAACCATTTTTTACTTGATTTGAAAAAGCTTATATGAGTTAGGCTGTGGGTTGAAATCTAAGTGTATATTAAATTGATTAAAATATTTAATGTCATGGGAAGACACAGACACACAAATTAAATAGTAGTAGACATGTAGGAATACAAAGCATGTCTGACTTAACTGTGTTGCCAACTGTTTTACACTCACAGAAGGTAGTACTAGCTCCCAAAGTTGCCAGATGATGTCACATCAGTAACATATTGATGATGTCATTGCGCACATTGAGGGATCACTTTAAGCTGTACGAAAGGTAGACTGAGAAATATTTAGCTGAATAATCACAAAGTCACACCATATATTGGAAGTAAAACAAATCAACAAAGGAAGGAAGAGAATCCACTTAGCTATTTAAATAATTACATATTTAAAGCAGTATAACACTGTGATGCAGAGACAAAGAGTGACCCAGAAGCTCAACAAACTATTGTCACATTGACATTACCGAGAGAAGTTTTACAGTGAGTGTCAAATAACCATGGAAATGTCACTACAACTGAACTCCCACTCCCACAGCGAGCAGTGTCCTCCTGCCTGCCCCATAAAGTCGAGGAGACCTGAGGAGCCGTGGACTGTCCTCCATCTGCTTACGCTGAGCAGCATGCGTGAAAATGAATTACACCATAATATAGTTGAAAACATTGTTCAGCTTTTCCATGATGATCACAATAGGTCGCTGGTTGCATTTTAGAAATAAAGTTGCAAAGAGAATCTGAAAAACCACTAAATCTAGTGGCAAAGCTGCCTGCCTGTAATACTTGAAACCTATTGCCAATTCCCAAATCTCTATCACTATATTAATATTTTTTGCATATTTTGTTTCTCTTACATTTATATTTTAGCATATAAACATCTTATTATGTGGCTACTCAATGAGGAACATACACCACCATTGGGAAGCTTTGAAAATGTTTGATTTCTGTTGAGGGGATGTAGTTTGCTGTGTTTTGTAATATGAACAATTATATTGTAGAATAAATTGTGCTCTCCTCCCCCTCTTACCCTCTACATACTGCACATATAGCACTAAAGAACACAATATAAAATGTAATTTGTTGCACATTATGTTGAAGCTGCTGCTCTGATGGACTATGAAACATGCCGTTTACTGTTTGTCTACCTGCTGCTTACATTGAATGTATTTATTTTTATCATCTCATACTTTGTTCAATTTATTTTGTTGCCTTGGTTACCATGTTCACTTTGTTCTGATCCTAACACACACACACAAACACACAAACATAATGCGTACAACAGTAATACACAGACATTTCCCAAAATCTGCACACTGGCTCACATACACTCAGCCTTGGTGGAGAGAGAGGTGACCTGTGTGTAATGGCATCAAAGCAACAGCTACAGATGACCTCACATGACCCTTGAGGTTGTCATGGCAGCGTCAGCCCTGTTCCCACAACAACACCACCCTGTTCCATATCTGAGCAACATAATTTATTTATGAAACCTCCACTTTGCAGGCTTGCTGTGTGTGCAAGGGAGAGAGACAACTATGTTAGTATTTTTGCGAGGATTGTTTGTGTGTGTGTGTGTGTGTGTGTGTGTGTGTGTGTGTGTGCATGTGTGTGCACGTGTGTTTGTTTCATATGTGAGGTTGTATATATGCATGCAGAAACTTGAACCTTTTAAAAAGCTGAGCCTGGTTGAGATTCCTGTGGGAAGGGGTCCTCTGAGTTCTACATGTGAAGCGAGGGAGGGAGCTGAGTGGGGGCATTAAGTGATTTTTCAGTGACTCAACGCTTCCTTGGCGCAAATTTTTTAAAATCTTAAATCCTTTTCGCTCTGGATTCTGACAACACTCCAGCACTGTGATGGCAATTTTAAACGACATTCGTCTAAGAAGTGATAGAACAAAATATTCAATCTTGGTATTACTGGGTCTCATATTCACATGGTTGACCATAAAAAATACTGATCATCTGACTAGAAAAGTGGGTGGGACTGTACTGGATTGGTATTTTTGACAAAAGATATAAGATATCCATAAGATATGAACACACAAAAACTATACAGACTCATCAGGTCACAGAAAAACTATAAACGATGGACTGTTGGTAAGTCTTACAGCCTGAGGAGTGAAGCTGCTCTGTAGTCTGGTGGTATGGCAGCACATACTTCTGTATTTGTGGTCAGATGGCAGCAGGGCGAACAGGCCGTGGTTGGGGTGTGAGTTGTCTTTTAGTATCCTTTGGGCTCTGTGCGGACATCTCACTTGACTAATGTCACTGATAGGATATGAGGTGATTCATGTGGGGAAATCAGTCCTGGAATGCATTTTTGATTCATAGGAAACATTTTGCATAGTTGTGGATCAGAGCATGTGAGCGGAGTTGAGCGCGGAGCGAGCGGGGAGCGGAGCGTGGGTAATATAGTCAGAGCGCAGAGCGGGTTTTAATCCAAAGGCCAGAGCGAAGGTTCTGTTTCGCTCCAGTTCCATTCCGATACCGTTCCCCACGAGTCTAGGGCATGCACAAGTCCAGACTCACGTGTGCCTTAAATGGTTAGCTTACATCAGAGGTCATTCGTTGAGAGATGGAGTTTGTAAAATATTTCGAAGAGCAAGCAGACAGGTCATATAGGTGCAACGTCAGGAAGTGCTCCCTCTTCTAAATTTGAGCGAGCGTGGAGCGATTTCACCAGAGCTGAATGAAATTTTAGGTGAGCGGAGAGCGGTCTTGGAGCGGAGCTGTCTGGTATAACTTTAAGCGATGGAGTGAAGGAGCGAACGCTCACGTAAGCGGGGAGCGGAAATTCTCTCCGCTCAGCTCCGCTCATATGCACTGTTGTGGATAAGAAGAGCTATACTGGTCCTGTCATAGCACACACACACTACATAACACCACATAATCAGTATAGAACATGCAACCGGGCATTACAAAATTCTAAACCGCATAGATAGAAAAATTACGAAAATATGATGTTGTGATAACACTTTCATAACTAATCGCTGATCTGACTTTTGAACTGATCTATTTTTGCGGTTTTGGTTTCAGCATTGAATACCTTAAAATAAAGGACTGAGCCATGAGTAGAGTGCTGATTTATATTACAGCAATAATACATAATTTATCAAACAGCACAAAATGTGACCTGTTCTACCTGAGATATTATATACTGTGCATGTGTGTGTTTTGGTGAGTGTGTGCATGATAACCTTGTATGTGTCCGCTCTCTGTCACTATCTCAGGCGCCTGCAGTCTGAAGGAAAGCATCTGGTTTCAACATCTGGACGCACACACACACACACACACACACACACACACACACACACACACACACACACACACACACACACACACACACACACACACACACACATATTTGGAAGTGTGTTTTGTAGAGTCAGTGAGCGGACAGGAAGAAGGTTATCTGTAATCACAGCCTGCAGTTATGCATGTTGGTAATCTCTCTCTCTCGCTCTCTCTCTCCTGCACACACACACACACGCACGCATGCACGCACACACACACACACACACACACACACACACACACACACACACACACACACACACACATACATACATACACACACGCACTCTCTCTTTTGGTTTGGTTTCTCTCTGATGTTTTCACACATACAGGGTATGATAGAGCATTAGATTTGTACTGTAGCATCAGCAAATCAGCAGCGTACAGTAGCCTGATAATCCAGATAGATGTGTTGTCTTGACTGAATTCCATTCTGTTACATGGGCTAGGAGCTTCTGATGTTATTAACTTTATAAGTAAGCTCTTTAACTCATTATGTTTTATTGGAACAGATTATTTGTATAAAATGTGTTTCTTTTACATGGCTTTAAATGACTGTATTATGATAATACACAGGTCTAGATACCCTATTAATTCAAACATAATCCAGTTCAGGGTACGACACTGTCACTGTCATTCATCACAGAATGAAAACAAAACAATGTTTGGGACTAAAAAGTAATTTTAACATTTGTAAGGAACCATAATGACCTGTTCTTTAATTTCTTTTCCATTCCATTCTGAATTTTAGGAAAACCTAACAATGTTAGGTCTGTTAAGTCAATCAAGATTCAAGGTATTCTTTCATGTATGTAAGACTTCCAAGACTCTCTACTCCTTGTCTGTCTGTCACAGCCTTTGACTCTGCATCCTCTTTTTTATTCCATATTCATCTCATTACATATTACTATATCTCTCTTAATCCGTCATAATGTCTCCTTTACTTTCCTTTTCTTTTGTCTTGTTGTCTTTTATTCATGTGAACCACAATTTAGGGGTTCAATGGTCACATGAATGTTTCTTGTAACAAAGTAGAATATGTTCCACTCGTTCCATCAAAGAAAAATTTTTTAAAGAAATTCTTGGAACTCAAAACTGCTGCGATGAACAGTATGTGTTAGACCTGTGAAAAGACTGGTGACTAGTCCTGTATCCTACCAGTCACTCTCTGCCAGCTGGGGTGAGTTTCATCCCACTGTGACAGGGACATTTTAGATATGGGTATAAATAAAGATTGGATGGTTGATATCTTGGTAGAGTATTTATAAAGCATTTATAAAACTCAAACCATATCACCCAGTCATTGTCCATTACAAGGAAAGTTTCACTTGAGGACTGTAAAGACTCAAAGGTCTCATAAAACTTAATGCACATATGTAGTATGCAATAGACCTTCTTGTGACCAGTCATTTTTGCTAAAATTGATGTGAGTGTGCTGAAAGATAAGTGTGACATACTACATGCAAATATATGTTAAACAAGATGGATGATGGATGGATGGATGCATGGATGGATGGATGGATGAATGGATGGATGGATGGATGGATGGATGGATGGATGGATGGATGAATGAATGAATGGATGGATGGATGGATGGATGGACGGACGGATGGATGGATGGATGGATGGATGGATGGATGGATGGATGGATGGACGGACGGATGGATAGATATAGAGATTGTTTTACACACCTGAATGCAATTACTCTAAGTGCAGGACAGTTCACAGGATTCAAAGAGTGATTTTGCTGGACAAGGCTGTGGTTAGATATTAAGCAGAGTTGTAGGGAAAGAAGCTTTTTTCTAGTTTCCCAAGATTAGACTCATGAGATACAGTACACAGTGCCCTCTCAATTATAAGAACAGCCACGTGTGATAAAAGAATACATACGCTGAAGGGTTCAAGACAAAGATGAGTAACTTGTCCACACACATATTCGAATTTTTAAAAAACTTTGTAGCCAACACAACTTCACCAGCAGCAATACATTGTACTGCTGAAGAGGATGTTCATTGAATGGAATCTTTGAACATTTTCTAACTTATAAGGAGAATCAGGTTACTTTAGACAACACCTTTGTACGACAGAGTAATGTGGATGTTTGCTGTCTAAAAACATCTTGGTTGCCCAGTTTTCTACTTGTTTAATTGATATTCAAATATTTCTTATATTCTGATAGAATATAAGGGTTGAAGAGGGACACAAACATTGAAGAGGAAAGAATAAAAAACAGACAAGGAGTGAGGAAAGAAGTTGTCAAGATGATGAGATGTTAATCAACAAACCACAACCCTGACAGTGAGCAAGTCAGCACACTACTGTGAAGTTCAATGTATTTCAGGGTGTGTGTTTAGTTGCGTAAATACTATGTCTGAGACTGAATACTTGCTGTGCACATGGCTGATGTAATTTTAAAGTAACTGGTATGTGTGTAATGTGTATTGTGAGTGTGGATGCACAGATGGATGGATGTGTGTCTATGTGTTAGTGTCCCTCCCTGCTGAAAACCACAGGGACCAATGACAGGCCCTCATGGAGCAATTTGAGCCTATGAAGATGTGCTAGTGGGAAGCTGAAAGCTAATTAGAGCATCAGCAGAGTGAGTTGGTTGTTCCAGTGAGTAGGGGCAGATCTAAACATCTGCAATGAATCTATGATTAATTCATCATGGCTTGGGACCCAAAGTGTTAGATCCTGCTTTAGGTGGGTTCCCAATAGACAAGCCCATTAATATGGTTCAATGAGCATCAAGTCCTACTGGTGTCATCAATAAGATGGACAGACTCAAAAAAAGACTAAACAGTGTGCAATTTCTACTTTATCTGCATGCATCAGGGAAATAGTCCAGTCCAGTTAAGAAACACAATCAGCAGAAGCAAATGAATTAGTATGCAGGTGTGTATTGACACTGATATTGTATTTAAATATAAGTCTGCTGAAGCTGTCTGTAGCTATATAGTATAGCCTGTATTTATTTATTTATTTATTTATTTTTTGCAGAGAGACATAAAAACAAAACAAACAAAAACATATGAGCAGTGAGTAAGTACATGAGGCTTAAAGCATCAATATTTAGAAATTGGCACTTTGTGCAATCTGCCCCCCCCCCCAGTGCAACACCAACTTGTCTGTAACAACTTGTCAGATGTAATATAGGCATCAGCTGCACAAAAAACGAACATATCTATGTTGAAGTAAACATGTTAACGCTGTGATCCTATCCTCACACTGAAGTTACTAGTGCAGAAACAAGTGACACCATTCACCCTGTCACAAGACTACGTACCATCGAAATCGATTTTGGTAGAAAAATACATAATGGGGCTTTAAATATATGAACAAGATATCCTTCCCATTGAGATTTGATTGATACATAGATTTGACCTGGGATACAAATTTTATTTCTTCATGTTTTTAATGTTGACTGACAATAAACTGAACTGAACTGAATCTCATTTTTGCTTACATATGTAACATAAATGACAACAACGTTTGTTTTCTTCTACAATTCTGGCTGTATGATGATATTTAAATGTATCATGCTTGAATCTTGCTGTATGTATTCTGTTTAGCATCACAGGCCTCCTGAAATTAATATGTAACAATTACATGCAAACATGGCTTCTACAGAAACCCTTAAACATGGGGGGCTGTCAATGCTGATAATTTGACAATGATTATTGTGTTTATAAGCAGTGACATGAAGCTCTGTTAGTCCAGAAAAATGTCTCCACTCTCTTGTGTCCAGTTTTCACCCTGGCAGGCTGAAATTTGGCATGGCAGTAGGACCAGGGGATTAAAATGACAACAATTACCCCAATATAATTTTTCACTATAGAAATGTGATAAATGTTGGCGAATGACATAATTACTGTAAATCATAGGCGAGTAATGCACACCAAGGGCTTTAAAGTGTCACACAGCCTACCTCCATATGCAGTTTTCTTTAATCAACATTTCAGCCCTCCACCGTTCTTCAAGATCAAGACTATATGAAACACAGACACCCATGTTTTACAAGCCACACCTTAGTAACACATGTGTAATTACTGTAAGCCACCATGGATCCTACATGGGAAGAGGGGCTAGCTGTGTGTCTGCTCTAACCTGTAGAATGGATGCCAAAATGAAAAGCAAGACATTCGGTTCCATTGGAAATAGGACATGTGCAACCAGGCACAAGAGCAAGAACATGGAGTAGTGGTCAACAAGTGTCATTGCATCTTTGTTTAACTAATACACATACATGCACTAATACACATTGCAGCATTCTAATTGTATTCACACAAAAATGGTGACCAATGTGTTTTCCTGCCTTGCCCCTGGCTCAGCATTTCACATGCTAGGGCCCCTTGTGGTCCCTCTTTGAAAACATACAGTGAACATGAAACAGAGAGAACCAAAACACAGATTTAATCAACTGTCAGTATATTGTGGTATAACTACATCAGGGATGAGGGGACTGAAGCAGACAGAGATGGAGTCAAAGATGGATGGAACCACAGTAACATATTGTGACAAGTCTATTCCACCCACTCGCTAGGGGAACAATGAAGCAAAAAAAACCTCTATTTGTAACAGTGTGTTTAGACACACACAAACACATACTGGCATATCCTGACCAGCCATTTTTCATTTCAATATCAAAACCAGATTTCCAGAATCCATCTGAAATCAAAGCATGCAGGAAAAAAGAATGATGGGCTAAGTGATGAGAGAAAAAAATATAGTGGGAAAAATGTGACAGGGGCAATGTGCCCTTGAGAAAATCTCAGATGAACAGAACAGGAGCTGGTTTTTGGAATGGTTGGAGTTGAAGTAGTAGTTAAATTGGTAGCCCAACTACATTCATATTTGCATAGTGATTCAAGTAAAAATGCCTTTTTTTTCCCCCCTTTTTTTTGCCATTTTCTTTGTGGTCATGTAACTACTTAAACTGCAAACAAAATGGGCCATGACAGGAACAGAATATTTGGGTGCTTTTCTATAGTTCAACTTCTTCCAGTGTAAAGTAACCAGAAGTGTGCAAAGCTATGGTCTCAAAGTCACCCCCTATATATATATATATATATACATATATATATATACATATATATATATATATACATATATATTAGGGCTGTCAAACGATCAATTTTTTTAATCGCGATTAATCGCATTTTGTCCATAGTTAACTCGCGATTAATCGCAAATTAATCGCAATTTTTTTGGCACATTTTTTTCTGTTCTAAATGTACCTTAATGTATTTTTTCATGTTCTTAATACTTTTAACAACATAAGAAAGGTCAAATATGCTTGCATTATGAAAATGTTTATTCAACACTTCAAATCATGCAGGAAAATAAATCCAGGGTTGTCTGCTTTTGGCGAGGGGGGGCGACGGGCTCTCTGTATCTGCCGTCTGTTTGGCTTGCAAGTGGTGTCCACTGACACTGCACGTTTTTCTTCTTCGCCTTTTTCACGCAGTGTGCTGCTTTCTGTCAGTCAGTATCACACTGATGATTGCCATGGCTCCGGTGCAGCAAAACAATAAAAAGTACGACTTGAAATTCAAACTTTTTGTCGTGATATATTCATAGGAAAACTCAGGAGAAGCAGCCGCTAGACGTTTCTCTGTTGACCCCAAGAGAGTGAGAGAAACGGAGCTTCAGCGTCTGTCCGAGGAGGACAGCAGCAGGGCCAGGCTGCCTGCTGGAGGGAGGAAGAAGGCTAGCGAGGAGCCTGAGATAAACATGCGGGGATGAGTTATCAGCAAACGGGCACGCCATGAGAGAGTGTCCTGCAAAATGATCAGGGCGATGGCGAAACAAATGTGCGCCACCGTGAGTGACAGCAGAGATGAGGAGTTTGCAGCGAATGCTGCTTTTCAGTCCGCTGTGTTTTTAACGAACCGCCAGCCCTGCTTCTTCCTTTTCTGATTCCCTTTCTTATTCTTCTGCCACCCTCTGTATCAAGACTACGGGTGTCGCCGACGGTCGTAAATCATACAATGCGGGTTTTTTTTTTTTATACTGAGCGTTAATCGCGCGTTAAAAAAATTAACGGCGTTAAGAGGACGTTGCGTTAACGCGTTATTAACGCGTTAACTTTGACAACCCTAATATATATATATATATATATATATATATATATATATATATATATATATATGTGTGTGTGTGTGTGCATGTGTGTGTGTGGCGTATGTTCTATATCTATATCTATGTATATATATTGAATACTGGATTGGATATGTACAGTATAGAGAGAGTCTAAAACCGACTACACCTTTGTTATG
Organism: Diplodus puntazzo; assembly: GCA_963678695.2. Taxonomy (NCBI): domain Eukaryota; kingdom Metazoa; phylum Chordata; class Actinopteri; order Spariformes; family Sparidae; genus Diplodus; species Diplodus puntazzo. The sequence continues at coordinate 34,422,110 of OZ023156.1, forward strand.
TATTTTACTGAGTTGTGTACTTAAGGTCATGCATGTGCACGCATAGATTGAAATGTTTTGTGAAACAATGCTTGTTTTCTTCTCAATATTTTTTTTTTTCTCTGTGTGTGTGTGTGGAATGTAGTCAAGAGGAAAGTAAAGTTAATTTTTCTCAGAGGTTGGAAAATACTTGCTATTCATTCTTCTATTCTCATTATGTGTGTGAGTATCTAAAGAAGGCCTAGCAATCCCTTGTTTGCTTAAGGGTCGGGTTGGGTCCCCAACATTAACACACTGACAGCATTGTATTCAGAACATTAAACATTTTTTTTTGATCACTTTTTAATGTGTGATTGTGTGATTGTGTTCAGGTGTTCACGAGATACCAACCTTTCATGAACTTGTGAATTACACCAGCCTTCTTCTCGGCATCAAATATCAAGCTTCTGTGCTTTTACTTCCAGGGATAATCTCGTTTTCATGGAGACAGACCTGGTGTGCACGGAGGGGAGAGGCTGTGTGTGTGTGTGTGTGTGTGTGTGTGTGTGTGTGTGTGTGTGTGTGTGTGTGTGTGTGAGAAAGAGAGATGTGCGAGTGACAGAGAGTCGAAGGGAGAGCAGGAAAGGAAATGCAGCTGCGCACCACCACGATTAGTCAATGTGTGGGAAACCCTCTTTTGTGTTGTGTGTGTGTTTGTGTGTGTGTGTGTGTGTGTGTGTGTGTATGTGTGTGTTTGATATGACTGTAAGATGGAGTAGTTGATGGTAGGAAACAAATATGTGCAGAAAAAAAAAATCTTCTTTAAAAGACTACCCATAAAAATCCTACATTTTAACAAGATGCTGATGGATGTTACCCACATGGAAAGAACCTATATGACTTATATGCGCATATATGAAACCTATATGCATCTTATCTGCACATATATGCCACATATATACAGCATATATGCGCATGTATGAAAATATATATTCTGCATATATATAGCATATATGCGTATATATGCCATATATATGCCGCATGTAGGCCTCATATAGGCCAAATTCAGGTGCATATATGTGCATATACAGGGCATATAGGTCTCCTATATTGCTTCTTTATATCCACATATAAGCCCTATATGTACCCACAAGGTATGTCTCCTATATAGCCAGTGGCATGTTCTGTTTGTCATACCTATTTTATAGCTCAAATCTCACTTTTGCAACTGTCATACATGATTACTTGCTCATAGTTTTACTCTCAAGGTAATAACTGCATATTTGTCAAAAGTCCCTTACAAGAAAAAAAAATAATTTCACACAATAACTGTGACGGCCCCTGTATGCCTGTGTGTGGTGTGACTAACTATGTTCTCTCTAAGGTGGGAGCTGATTGCAGTGGCGACCAAGAGGACCTGGTTGTGGTTATTGGGAGCACCTGGGCTCAGTGCTCCACAAGATATAAAAGGCCCAGCTTCTTGCCTGCCGCTCTCCCTCTCAGACCCCAACCACCCTTGCACCTTTTTGGTTTTGTTAACTTTTTCTTACTTTATGCAACAACACCCATCACAACACCATATCCATGCAACCACATGAAAACTACTGATAAAACGGGATTTGAACCCGTGGTGTCTCGGGATATGATTCTCGCTTTGGGTGTGAGAGGTCCAGGGTTCAAATCCCGGACAAGCCCCCATATGGTCACAAACCTGGCTCTAGGCCATGACAAACGAAGGGAAAAGGACAACAAAAGGCTGGCAAGTCCATGTTTAATTGTAACTCAAAAATAATCCATAAGAAATGGGATGTGTTTCAATCAGTATTATCAGTAGTGTTCATGTGGTTGCATGGATATGGTGTTGTGATGGGTGTCGTCACAATAACTAATTAATTGCATGTGAACACGTGAAATTGGCATCACATTTGATCCTAAATACATGCTGACATGTGACAGCGGCATGTTATGTGGAAACCAGTCATTATTAACTAAGTTACTTCCCCCTCTACATCGGTTTGTTGTCCCACACGGAAAGAACCTATATAAACATATAGGTTTTAATATAGGTTTCAAATATATGCGACATACATATAATTGGCCATTTTCATATATTATAGGTACATATAGGTACCTATATAATAATAATAATACATTTTATTTGTTTGATGGTGCCTTTCAAGTCACCCAAGGTCACCTTACATAGGATAAAAGCATAAAATCACAGAATAACATCACAGAATATTAAAAACAAACATTGACATAAAAAGAAAAAGAAAAGAAAAGAAAAGTGTAGTGCACAGTCAGTCAGAGTGAGTATGCCAATTTGAACAGGTGGGTTTTGAGTTTGGATTTGAATGTTGTAATGGAGTCTGACTGTCTTATGTGTGGGGGGAGAGAGTTCCATAGTCTGGGTGCCGAGCAGCTGAAGGCTCGGGCACCCATGGTACTGAGGCGTGGTGTGGGGATGGTTAGCAGTCCAGCAGAGGTTGAGCGGAGGGTGCGAGAGGGGCTGTATTCGTGGAGGAGGTTGCAGAAGTAGGTGGGGGCTAGATGGTGGAGAGCTTTGAGGAGGAGGTTTTTGTAGTGGATGCGGTATTGTGCCGGGAGCCAGTGAAGTTGGATGAGAATAGAGGTGATGTGGTCAGATGATTTGGTGCAGGTGATAATCCGGGCGGCTGAGTTCTGGATGATATGCAGTCTGTTGATGAGTTTGGTGGGGAGTCCGGTGAGGAGGGCATTGCAGTAGTCAATGCGGGGAGTGACAAATGAATGAACCAGGATTTCGGTGCTGGACTGGGACAGTGATGGGCGGAGTCTGGAGATATTTCGGAGGTGGAAGAAGGCAGTCCGGGTGATGTTTTTAATGTGAGGTGCAAATAACAGGGTGCTGTCCAGAATGACGCCGAGGCTCTTGACTTGGGGGAGAAGGGTACAGGGAATCCGTCGATGATGATGGGTGGGGCTGGGGTGTGTTGTGATTTAGCGAGGTTGGATTTGGAGCCGATGAGCAGGGCCTCAGTTTTATTGCCATTGAGCTTCAGGAAGTTCCTGCTCACCCAGCTCCGGATGTCTTCCAGGCAGGTGATGAGGGAGGTGGGAGGGATGGCGGCGGTGGGTTTGGAGGAGATGTAGACCTGTGTGTCGTTGGCATAGCAGTGAAACTGGATCCCATGATGATGGAGGATTGTGCCCAGGGGGAGGAGGTAGATGATGAAGAGGAGCGGACCCAAGACTGACCCCTGGGGACACCCAGTGAAACACCTGAACACCCAGACTTGTGGTCCCTTATTTGCACAAAGTGTTGGCGGTCAGTGAGGTACGATGTAAACCAGTGGAGTGCAGCACCAGTGATCTCAATGCCAGCCAGGCGATCCAGCAGTAGTGTGTGGGAGATAGTGTCGAATGCTGCGCTGAGGTCGAGGAGGATGAGAATTGTAAGAAGTCCAGAGTCAGCTGCACAGAGGAGGTCATTGGTGATTTTGACAAGGGATGTTTCAGTGCTGTGTTTTGGATGGAAACCAGATTGGAAAGGTTCATGGAGGTTGTTTGTGTCGAGGTAAGGTAGTTGTGCGGCAACCACCCTTTCAAGTGTTTTAGAGATGAAGGGGAGGTTGGAGATGGGCCGGTAAAGGTTAAAGTCAGTTAGACCAAAAAGAGTGGATGTTTGTGTTGCTGTTGTGTTGACTGTACTGAAAGTTTGAAATTTTCGTCCAGAGCCTCGGTGGATATATTTCAGTGGTTTGAGAATGTAGTGGCGGTGTGCAAGCTGTGGTGGAGGGGTCTTGGAGAAGATCCGAAGGCGTAACAACTCCATTACCGAGTAATGGAACGGCAGAGTAGCGCTCATCAGAGTCAGACACAGTGCAATCCAGAGTAACAGGTTAAAAATCCACATGACGCAAGATGGTCAGTGATGTCGTCCAGTGGTAGATGGTCCAGGTGATGAGGCCACAGAACCAGTGTGGTGGAGGCAGAGGAGTGAAGCGTGTAGGTTGGAGCTTCGCTGGAGACAGGGAAACAGCTGAGCGACGCCGGGGATTAGCAGCAGGCTAGCAGACTGGCAAGCGAACACCCTCGGGGCAACTGGTGTGTCGGGTCCTCCGCATTTGACAGCAATCCATGGGTGCAGGTAAGCATCCAGGAGAGCTGGCAGGGTGGCAGTGAACCAGTCGGCTCGGGCGTGCTTTGTGGGGAACGTCAGAGCAGGCTATCCAGCCACAGAGTGGGGAGAGGAGTCCCAGGAATCCCGTGGAGGTGAGCCTTGTACCGGTGAAGCTAGCTCAGAGGCTAACCAGTGGTGAGGCAGTAGCAGCAGACAGGTAAAGACTGTTTAACTTGTGTTTCAGTGTGACAGTGTTAGATCGAGGAAGCTGAATCTAACAGATGGCATTAAAGTCCAGAGTTCATGCACAACACGAGCAAAAGAAAAGCAAAATATCACAAAAACAGCAAAAACAGTGGAGGAGGCCCGGCAGCAGCTTGCCAGCGGTCTCTCACTTCAAGCATTTGTTTGTATGTACCTATACATATAGGTACCTATATGTACATATATGTAAATATAATATATGAAAACGGCCAATTTTATGTATGCCACATATACTCGAAACCTATATTAAAACCTATATTAAAACCTGTATGTTTATATAGGTTCTTTCTGTGTGGGTATAAACTGTAATAAACATGTTTTCTTATGATCATGATACAAAATATTCAGTCAGGACCACATATTATTATGGGTCATATTATACATTGTGTTGACAGCCTTTTTCCCATCGCAACCAAGGAACAAAGCTACACTACAATTGACAGCATTTTGAAGCCCTGAAAGCAGCAGGCATTAATTTATATCATGTTACAACATTGTTGATTATTCAATATTAAGAAATGTGAAATGCTTCAGCTGGAAAGCAAAGAGCATAAAAGGCAACACGCAGGATTTCAACCTACATAACGGTACACAGCCAATCAAATACACCAGCAGCATAACAAAGGCACTAATGTGAACCTTCTCCATTCACTACTTTATTAGAAAAAAAAAAACGCACATCGATTACACACAAACAACACGTGCAATTAGTCCTCTAATTAGCAATTGAGTGCACAATTGAATTAACAATATGCTAAAGAGACATTGCTATAACTAGCAGGAGCAGAAGGCTTTGGTTCACATAGTCTTTGAGGGCCTCGGTAGGCCTTTGTTCAAATCAAACATCACAACATTTTTGATCAAATAGACATCAAAAATGTTGTAACAATATTGTTGGTATTGTACTAATACAATGATAAATTATGATAAACAATTATAATAAATGTGGATACACAGCAATGACTTACAGTTTTTGCCTAATGCTTAAATAAACACTATAAGTGGTTGTTATGCCCAAAGCATCACAACCTCTAACTTTGGTGACCATGCACTAAACAAAAGCACCAACCCTGCAAACACAATGTATGTGTTGCACTGTGTTTGAAATTCTCAAACACACTTCTTGCAAAACACTACACACTGTTTTTGACATAAGACACTATGTTCAAAAAGGAAACCTCATGCAATCATTGGAAAAACACATCTATTTAAAATACAAAACACAACTAAAATTGGAAAAGCACACAGACTCACACACATGAAAACATTTAAAATCTTATTGTAGACCAATCAATCTAAGCCATAGCACTACAAATACACCTGATGGGAGCTCAGCTCCTTTATGCCAACTTTGGAAACATGGAGGCAGAAAGAGGAAGAGGGAGAGTAAGAGCAGCAGCAGGATGAGGAAGAGGACGAAGAAGGGGAGCAGGCAACAGTGACACTGCATCACCACTCCATCCTCTGTCCCTACAACACAGCCCTCATTATTTGTTTTCTGGACACACTTCATGGCACAGTAGTCCAGGACGGGCCAGAGCATTCCCAATTTGTTGTCATCTGGGATAATGTCAGTTTCCATCGGGCTGCTCTGGTCCGGGACTAGTTCACCAACCATAATAGATTTATTGCCCTCAACTTGCCACCATATACCCCATTTTTTTTTTAAAAATAGGGTGTATGGCAATGACCGTCAGTCACATGCCCGCATGCCTCTTCTACAAGCCATGGAAGAGGCATGTGGCGACATTTAGGTGAGGTCCATACAGGGTTGGATACGGCATGCAAGGTGATATTTCCCCTGTTGCTTGGCAAGGGAGGACATTGCCTGTGATGTGGATGAGGTGATGTGGCCAAATGCCAACAGGAGACAGGATCCATAGCCTAAATGTCTTCCAATCACTCCCTTACAACACTGTTTTGTAGAACATTCTAGTTGTACCACATATTTATGTTTTTTTTTTTGTTTGTTTTTTTTTACTTTTGCAAAAACCTGAAACACCAAAAAAAATCTGAAGCGTTTCCATTTTGTTGTGTGTTTCTAAATCAACTGTAGTGGATCAATCTTTCACCAAAGAAAATCTATAGGAGACTTTTAAAGTCAAAAACCATCCAAAGTGCTGAATACAGCTGTGCTTTGCATAAAGCACATCTGTGTGTTGTTGCTGCTAAGAAAGAGAAATTCAAAGGTGCATGTGTTCAATGTTTTGATGCTAAAAACAGTTTTTAAATGGGATTGTTAGGTTTTGTGTCAAGTTTGAGTTTCATTTTGCCGTATAAGTTAGGAGTTTATCTCCATGTGCTGTGTCTTACACGACCTGTGTGTTAAGTTATGACACAGTGAGCCAAAGTCTGCAACATACACATTTGGCAAAAACTGTAATGGGTGAGGATGAGTATTACAGTTTTTCTCAACTGTTTACACACAAAAACTAGTACTTGAGACACAATGACCACAACATGTAACTGATGCACCAACCCCCCAAACCAATTCTGCTAAACTACAAGCACAATTCCTGCTTTACACTCAAATTGCAGTACTAAAACACACTTTTTTCAAAACACTACACACAATTCTCTGCATTTGGCACAATTTTCATGAAGAAAATCTCTTGTCAACACACTGTCATTCAAAATTCTAAAGTTAATTGCCCTTCTATGCACACTGACTCATCACATGGGCAAACACCTGTCACGCAGTTTTACAATTAGCTGTCAGAGCTTTAGCAAAACAGAAGAGAGGATGCAACATAGTTTTTTCTTTTTTTTACTCTAACTGTATACAGTAAATTATTCTGTTGTTTTGTATGTAGACCAGTGTATGTGCAACTTTGTGTTAGTTGGGATGTACACTTTACATTGTTTTTTGTGGGGAAAACAAAATATATTTGTTACCATTTATTTGTGTGTTCTGAGTATAAAAACAATATTCTCAAATATTTTACAACACACTTATGTACGTACTATCTGTAGTAAGTGTAACACTGAACAAAAAAAGGCCTATGTCATTGTGATGAATGGAGAAGGAGTGTTTTCCATTCATCATAGTGTTTTACATTGAGCACATCAGTGTTCAACTGGTTCTTATAAATGTCCATCTTATGATGGTTTTAGCGTGTCATTTGAAAACAAAATACCATTTTGAAAAGAAATTACATTGTTTTTTTATGTAAAGTTTCATTTTGCTGGAGAATTGAGGGGTTTTGCCCATTGTGTGTGTGTTTTTTGATTTGTGTGTAGAGTTCTGAGAGTATGAGGTATGCTTTCAGAAAATGTGTGTAAACAATCGAGAAAAACTGTAAGCAGAAGTAGAACAATCTGGTATGTTCCAAAAATTACATCACTTTGCTATGATGCAGCCTTTAAAAGCAGGAACAGAAAACAGTTATGCCATATCATGATATAACAATATCAGAAATATATGACAATATATATATATATATATATATATATATATATATATATATATATATATATATATACATATATATATATATATATATATATATGTATATATATATATATATATATATATACTGCCCAGGCCTACATGGAATAAAACAATAAAGCTCAAGAGTACCAGCACGAAGGCAGACCGACAAATGAACACTTGGCATTACAGTTTTTTCCAGTTGCTAACACACTACAATGACATGCTTAGCACAAATATTTAAACTGACACACGAAGAGCAAAACCTCTTCTCAAGTCTCCAAAACTTTAAACACATTTTCTGCTTTACACACATTTTGCAATTCAAAATGGCACATTTTAAATGCACTGAACACAGTTCTCTGCATAAGACACAACAATTTGACATAAAGTCACATTTCAAAACACTGCCATTTAAAATAACACTACATGAGCTCATTGGCCACTATATGTGCACCTGCCAAACAGTTGTTACCGTAATTGTTACCACTTCAATCAGGAAGTAAGCACTAAAAGACCACAGGTGAAAGGAAGAGGAGGAGGGAGGGTGAGAATGAGAGGGGGAGGAAGAGTGAGAGGTAGAGCTGGTAGAGGAGCTCATGGCCAAAGAAGACAACAACTTTCAAATGAAATCAGAGCAACCTTAGTTGATCATATCATCAACCATGAGCTGACACTGCGAGGCTGACAGAGAGAGCAGCCTCTTGCATTGACTCATTTCTTTTCTGCGATTTTCTTTTTCAGTTTACTGTTTTCTATGCATGTGAACAATCTGAAGGATTCTCTACAGTTTGAACTATGTTAGTATTATGGCAAAGCTAAAGATGAGAGTGCTTTTCATTATGCCCAACAGTGTGTAGTTTGTTAGACAAAATTCTGTAATATGAATGAAATGTTTGCCATCTGGTGCAAAAGTTTGATTTTGATATTGCTATATGTCATTTTGGTTGCAGTGCTTCATTTTGCAGGATACATGAGGCATTTTGCAGCTTGGGTGTGTGGTTTTGTGAATTGTGTTAACTATTTTGATAAAAACGCATTAGTTTGAAAAATTGTGTTTTAGCAATCGAAAAAAATGTAATTCTGCTATATGAGTCTGTACTTTCACTGTCAAACAGGCACGTGCACACATATATGACTTTCAGTGGTGGTCAAAACAACTTGCATCTCTGCTTGCTGATAACCCTGAGTAACACCAAACAAATTCATAACACTAGACAAAGTGTGGTGGAATGTAACTGATTTACTTTTCAACTGTACTTGAGCCTTTTTTTTTTGCCACTGTCTACTTCTACTTGTGACAGCCTTTCTCACTATTTTCTGAATTTTTACAAACCAAGCAACCAATCAAAGGACAAACACTATCAGTAGATTAATCCAGAATTAACATAGTGTACAAAATAGTTCAACAAAAAACATCAGGAAAATACTGCTAATATATTAATGCACGAGCGACAATATTCAATTGATGTCATTTCTAATAGTATAACTCTCAAGGGAAATTGTTTTGCATATTCAATATGGTATTACAATACCACCCTCCTTCCCCCGAAAGAAAGACTGTGGACTCGTTAACTGTGAGTGATTGAGTGAGTGAGCGAGCGAGTGAAGGAGTTCAACCTGCTTCAGAAGCTGCTGAGTCATTTCTCGCCTGCAACAATCCAGTCAATTATATGTACATCCTTTGCTGTCTGGTTTGTCTCAGCCACCAACCAGGACAGGAACAGTTTACAACAGACAATTAGTACTGCAGACAAAACAGTTGGTGCCAACCTGCCCCCCATTCAAAACTTATACATGTGCAGACTCAGGAAATGGGCAGGGAACATCAATGCAGACCCATCATACCCTGGACACAACTGGTTGCAACTTCTTTCCTCCAGGAGGCACACAGGAACAGAAAACTGTTCACTGAAAAAACCAGACAGAAGAACAGTTTCGTCCCACAAGACATCACTTTGATAAACATGTAAATCAGTCACACAGTGTCAAACCTATAACTCTATAAGATCAACTATTTTAACATCCTTTTTAGATAGTAGTCCATTCCTTGACTTTAATCCTTGTATGTGTACACATAGGCTCCTTGGCCATTGGCAGAGTGTCTAGTTAAGTGAAAAAACACACTGGACTGGTGACACACACACACACACACACACACACACACACACACACACACACACACACACACACACACACACACACACACACAAACACACACACACACACACACACATATATATATAATGTGTGTATATATACATATATATGTATATATATATATATATATATATATATATATATATATATATATATATATATATATATACATACACACACACACATACACACACACATATATATATATATATATATATATATATATATATTATATATATATATATATATAATTTTACAAATTTAGTTCACAGAGGTCACCTGTCAGAGGAAGAAAACAAATGATTCAGTTGAATTCATGAATAAATCCCAAATAAAGACCAGAAAAAAAACCACAAGTGAACCATGGATGTGCAATCAAAAACAGCAACATAGTGTTTCCTCAGGTGAATCATGTCTTTCTGCAGAATTAGCTGTGTCTTCATCCAGTTACCATAAAAAGGAGGTAATAATTATAGGAGAGCCGTGAACGGGAACCTACTTATCTTGTATGAAGAACACAGTGAGGTAAACTGTAGTTTAACAACACTCTATTCACAGATGTGGTTGGAGTAAAAACATCCTATGCTTTCTCGTGTCGTGGTATGTATAACTTGCTGAATCATATAATGATATATATTGATACAATAATACCAATATAAAATACGAAAATATTAATATGAGATTGCGAAATGCAAATATCACAGATCAAGGACATTTTGTTATCCTGTAACTCTGTATAATTATGCAGCTTAACTTGTCATGAAGAATACACTGTTGATGTCTGTGAGACTGGCTTTTACTTGACCACCCAGTTTCTATGCTCTTTCAAGGCCCTTTGTGACTTTGACTTTTGATGTAAAGTTTGTGATTGACCTTGACCTGCATCTAAATCCGGGCTTTGATCGATCTTTATTAGACTTTGTCTATGGAGTAGATCATGCTCCTGCAATCACATAATTACACTGTTGTTACTTTTGGTTTGATGGTTGACTTTTCGTCACAACCAACTCTGCAACGCCTCTCCCTTGCTTGACAACCACACCATCTTTCCCCAGCCTGGTTTGGATTTATGAACAGCTAAGAGACTATTCGTTTTCCATATAGACGCGACTCATTTGATGAAACAGGACAATACTGCATTCTGAGCTTTCATATATTCACACTTCACTTTTTTTCAGGATGAGTAGAATTTAATCATTTTCTGATGGTACTGGATATAAACAGTTCATTAAAAAAACAAGAAAAACCTTACTTAACAGCCAGGTCTTCAGCCTCTACCAAATACAACACAATGAGCTACTCATTGACTTCCTTGCTGCAGAAGGCTCCCACTTGACCAACCAAATACCACCATCCTTCCCTGGCTGGTTCCCTCAATCACCACAGGCGAAAAATCCTTGGCCCAGGCTTTGGTGCCAAACCCAAGATACCTAAGTGTTCCAGATCCACTTATTTGAAGCCGTGGACTGTCATCAGGGGTAACAAGGAGCTGGGTAGGACGCCTCCCATACAGCTCCTTCTGAGTCTAACCACTCCATAGATTATACAGCTGGGATACAAGTTGATGCGCTAGGAAAGCTGAAACAACACCTGCAGCGGTTCCCCATGAATTGCACCGGCATGTCTCCTAATATCAAAGGTCACTGTTCACGTTGGCACAAATGATATCTGTAAGCATTCTTAACTACTGAAAACTGATCACTGTTTCAAGTATTGAGCATGTGGAGCAGTCTATTAGAGGAGGTGATCAGCTTAAAAAATTGCTTCAAAGAGACTTATTGGATAAATGAATGTGATGTTTTTTTGAGTATTCCTCATTGTTTGATACACTGATGAATTTGCTCTTACTTTGATGATATGAATAACACGGAGATTATGAATTTTCTAATTTAGATATTTTACCTGTAGGCCTTTATGATTTACTGCTGTAGTTTTGCTCCCTGGTCTACATAATAAATATTTTCTGTCATGCAAACAAACTGCATATTATGAAAAATTAATGAGAAAGAAAGACAGTGGTGATTAACACCTTACAGGAGGATTCTTCATTTTACCTCCTATATTTCTTGGCTATTGGTCTTTATAGTCTCACAGGAACCACCACCTTACAGTTAAAATCCACTTGATTGTCTTTTATGCTCCCTTAGGGCCAACCTTAGGAGCCCTAGTCACGAAGCAAAGAGAGAGAAAAGTGGATTGGGGTTAGTGGTCAACTTCTGAAAATTCGATCCAAATCTGAAATGTACTCCAAGCAAAGATCTTAAAATAAAGAACACTTTGCCGTCTATTTTATGGTTTATGCTGTTGTGTTATGAAGAACAACTCGAAACTCTCATAATATGTTTTTATTGCACTCATTTTTCTTTGGTTAGAAACTTGTTGTGACCAACACTTAATGATAATAGGGCATTTCTCTGTTCGTCTCTCATGTCTTGGGGTCCCTGTAATCCAGTCTTTCCATGTCAAGTATTAACTTAGAATAAACGAGCAAGATCTAGAAAGAACAAAGAAATATATAGCAACCCTAAGTTGCCAAGAAGATTCACCCTCAGTAGAGCGCATACCTCCGCCAAGGCTTAACTGTACCCTTTAATTCAATCAAGTCTAATTCAATATCAAATACAAAATATTCAAATCCACTAGATCTGTATTTTCATTTGGATATGCATCACATTGTAGTCACTCATAGTAACTAGCTACCTAAATATACCAGATTTTTTTCCATTAAGATCTATGTATTATGAAGGAAAATGTAAAAAAAAATGCTCAAAATGGACGTCACATATCATGGTGTATGATACAAAAATGTGGTCTTTAGAAAAAAAGAAAACAAAAGCACACATTTATTTCATTTTGAAATCATATATATGTGTATGTATGTGCTTGTTATCCAATGTTAAATATCAACCTGCCCACTTGGGACTACAACTGGAGCGAAGACTAGATCGAACAAATACAAAAACTGTTGATGTAGACAAAATCGTGTGTGTGTGTGTGTGTGTGTGTGTGTGTGTGTGCGCGTGTGTTCAAATCTCTTTGGGGCTTTTTAGCGTTTTCGTTGGCAACATCATATATCATGGTGGTTTTCATAACCTAAAGAGCTGTCTAAAAAAGAGCAAGCGAAGACGGGGTGCAGGGGGATCAGGATTTATATTATATTTTTCATTCAAGGCTCATTCAAAAAAAACACAAAAAGATGAAAAATACAAAAGAACATTGTCTTTGGGAAAATATTATTTTGCAAATGTCCTTCACAAAGTGTTAGCTTTGTTCATATTATGTTAAAACTGTGGCAACATTTATTATTTGGACTTTCTTGATCTGGTGACGATTACTGTAATTAGAATCAATATTATAACATAGATTATCCATGTAAATCATCAGACCATTTCCTCTGACACAAAAGTGGGTTGTGATTTTACAATGCAGATATAGAACAATTAATGACAATATAGAGAGACCGTCCATTTATCACTGTCAAGCAAACAAGGAGAAATACTGAGTCTATAGCTCTAATCCCTTTCAAGTAATGCATTTATCCTCTAATCAATCTGAAAATAGATAGACTGACTAAGAAGATTGTGTAAATAGCATTGTTTAATGCATGCCCTTGCCAATCATGATACATATTAGCCATTTTACCTGATTTTTGTGATGAGCATATATCAAGCTCTGAAATAATGGTTCAAAACACAAAAACAAATGAAAAACAAAAAAATGGTTTATCACATTTTTCAGACATTGTTTTCCTCCTTTCTTTTCCTAGCTCTGTGTGTCTGGGACTGTGGTCATTAGATGCAGTTTTTAGCCGGCTGATAGAATAAAGCATGCATTCAATGAAAAGACACACACACACACACACACACACACACACACACACACACACACACACACACACACACACACACACACACACACACACACACACTGGCCGGTTTGGCAAATTTAGCTCTATGCCAGCCCTTACAAAAGAAATACTGTGTACATCTGTGTGTGTGTCTGTGTGTCTATGTGTCTGTGTGTGTGTGTGTGTGTGTGTGTGTGTGTGTGTGTGTGCGCGCAGTCATGCTGCGGTGTTCATCAAGAGATCATCTAGAGATTCGACCACGACATGCGCCTGGTTCTTGGCAAAATTAGACCTGAAAACGACCCGCAGACTGTCGGACATCATAGTAGCATTTTTACTACACCTTTAATGTCTGTATGTGTTGAAAATGTCACAGACATAAAGAAAATACACACAAAAGGTGTATTTTCCCGCTTTTTCAGTGGTGGTAAAGTAAAATCACATCAACATAATTATTAATAATTAATAAGTCAAACTCCATGTAAACAGATAGAGCAGGCAGGAGCCACGCTGCAGTGACAACGCAGCAGCCATGCAGTACAGTGTGTCCAGCCTGTTAGGTTTCAGGTTCATTTAGGACTGTACAGTGATAAAAAAAACAAACAAAAAAAACAAATACAAAAAAAAACCAAGTAAACATGTCAGTCAGAAATGCCCTTAAGGGGTCAGGATCCTGCTGGTTCCAATATGTAGGTCCAGTGTGCCATGTACTTTTCGTTCCTAATTTGTGCTTGGTTATAATTAAAGTGACAAAACAACTTTCATTGCCCAAAAATTCAGAACTAATTTAAATATCTAAAATCTTTTCTGTCCAGCTACCTGATGAAGTCTAAACTAATCGTTATTGAAATGTAGTGCAGTAGTGGCAAACATTGACGGACAACATTTAACCAATTTCCCTTTGTGTTCCACTGCCTATTTTCTGTAATACTTATTTGCAGCAGTTACTTGAATAACTTGAATAACTGAATAACTTGCTTGACAAATTGTATGAAATTCATTCTATCATCCCCTCATCATTGTAAAAAGTGTTAGCACATTGGAACACAGTGCAGCACATAAAAAAGAGATGCTTTTGAGTTCTGCTTCAGTGGTGGTATAATTTTCTAACATATGCCAGGATTATTAAAGCAAAAAGAGACAAGAAAGCCAACAAGCAGTAAAATTAGACTTCATTGTGACAGCAAATGTTTGGTAGTTATTTCTTTAGGCACGTGACTATAACATGTCAAATAGCAGCTTAAAAGTAGAAGCAGATAAATGTCAAGGCATGCACTTACTGCTGACATATGGTAAACTGCTGAGCTGACCAAATTAGCAAGCCTCATCACAAATATCAAGCAAGTTTAATACTGAGCAGACCTTCTCAATAAGGGTTATGTCTGGACGGCAAGCTCGATGCCGAGGTTTTAACAGCAAACTGGTACACAAACAAACAAGCATTCTGACTGGTTTACTTGAGACATTTTCACTTAAGGGTGTACTCACTTTTGCTGCCAGCGGTTCAGACATTAATGACTGCGTGTTGAGTTATTTTAAGGGGACAGTAAATTTACACTTTTATACAAGCTGTCAGGGACGTGCACATGATTATAGAGGGGCAGGGGCTCAAAGTCAGAAAAGGGTAGTATGTGCGCACGCGTGCACGAAAAAATGTTCGGGCCTTAATTACACAATATGTAGATTGATTAATGTAAAATTAATAAACAAAGTACTTATAGAAAGCTAACTACTTAGCTGTGTATCCTGTGTAGCTGTGAGTGATCTTCAACTGCCATTTCATTTGTGTCAACAAATTATTGTCAACATGAGTTTATTCACATCATCATAATACTGAGGTTTGGCAGACATGCAATTCAGCTGGGGTTCAATGCAACACTGGTTTATTATTAGGTTATTTATTGGAGGGCAAGAGCAAACTAGAAATACATGCTACACATCTAAAAATGTGACAAAACCAAGAAATGACTACTGTGACTGTTAGTAGGAACAACAATGTTTACAACAGTAAAGTTACAGTAAATTCAATATCTGGAAGAAGTTTAAGATTTGTGGCAAGATAAACAGCCGACACAGACAGCTGTCATATTATTCTTAACTCTCATTAACACGCAGTTATCTTTACAAGCACAAATGGGCACTCTTCTGAAATATGACTCATATTTAAGCACATTGAATAAGTGGAAGGCGACTTGTTAGCCCCCACAAGGAAGCTATGTTAATGCTTTATAACTCAGAAAGGTTCAAGTCCTCCACTGTCACGTCTCATCTATGTATGTGGAGTTCTGATGAGGCAGCGGCTTCTTTCTCTCTTTGTCTTCAAAATAAGAGGTTTACATTGCACCCCATTGGAGTTTAGAACTGGGTTCTTAGCGGAGGGCTTTTAATTTGAAAGTAGCGACCGTTCGTAGAGAGAGACAGAGCGGAGCCGCAGACAGAGAAGCGGCTTTAGGCTCAACACACACACACACACACACACACACACACACACACACACACACACACACACACACACACACACACACACACACACACACACAACACCATATTACCAGGAAATGCGTACGGTAGATAACAGAGGCGTATTGCATTCACTGCATTAAAAAAACAAAAAATAAATAAAATTGGTTTGTTTTTCTGAGTAATTTATTTTCTGGTCTGTTTTTCGGGGTAATTTATTTTTTGGTTTGTTTTTCGAACTGATTTTTTTTTTCTGTTTTTCAGAGTAATTTATTTTTTGGTTTGTTTTTCGGAGTAACTTTTTTTCTGTTTTTCAGAGTAATTTATTTTTATGCTTGTTTTTTTTGGAGTAATTTTTTTTCTGTTTTTCAGAGTAATTTATTTTTATGCTTGTTTTTTTGGAGTAATTTTTTTTCTGTTTTTCAGAGTAATTTATTTTTATGGTTGGTTTTTTGGAGTAATTTTTTTCTGATTTTCTGAATAATTTTTTTTCAGAGTTTAGAGAGCATTTGAAACAAGAGACACATTCATTCCTCGATTTAATGGAAACAAATAGACCGGCTTGTTTAGTTTTAATACTTTGATCATGGTTTAAGACACTGGGAGATAGTCCTGTCTTTAAGTCATATAGATGGTATTACCATTAGTTTGTCGACAGGCACCTGATATGGTAAACTTTGCGGTTGTTCAGAAGGAAAGCCCATTCAGATCTGCCAGACATAGCAATGTTTCTCCAGGATCAGTTGGACAGATATGGCTCCACGGATACAATACATGCGTTTGAAATCAGGAGCAGGAGTCACTATATGTCCATGGGAGTCACTTGCAGGTTGGAAGTTCTAGCGGGAGTTCAAAGTATCTCGATAATTCAGAAAAAAAAATTACTCTGAAAAACAGAAAAAAAATTACTCAGAAAAACAGGAAAAAAAATTACTCTGAAAAACAGAAAAAAAAATACTCCGAAAAACAGGAAAGGAATTAGTCAGAAAAACAGGGAAAAAAAAGTCAGAAAAACAGAAAAAAATTACTCAAAAAAACAAACCAAAAAATAAATTACTCAGAAAAACCAGATTTTTTTTTTTCAAGTGAATGCAATATGCTTCTGTAGATAACCGTGGCGTTTTTATACCGCCGCTTTTTTGACATCTCTTTGCACAACAGGAATTTATTTATTCACAGGGTTAAAAAAAAAAAACACACGCACAAAAAGGGCACTGTTTAATACAGGCAAAAAGGGCAGGGGCTCAAGCACCCCTTGGGCCTTATGTGTGCAGGTGCCTGCAAGCTGTACACTGACTACTTTACATTGTAGCGAAATGTCATTTCTTCAGTGTTGTCCCATGAAAAAATACAATAAAATAATAACAAAAATGTGAGGGGTGTACTCACTTTTGTGAGATTATACATACGTATATATATATATATTAGGGATGCACCAATTGTGAAATTCTGGGCCAATACCGATACCGATGTTTAACATAACAACTTGGCCAATGCCGATGCCGATGTTCTTTCTTTCTGTTATTTATTCCTTTTTTTTGTGCCACAGAAACATACAAGTCTTTCAGCTCTTCATAACACTATCCTCGAATGAGCACAGATCCAATGAGACCAATTTATGAAACAAAAAAAACCTTTAATGTCACTTTCTGGTTGACATTTAAGATAACCTTAGTTCACAAGACAAGATTTCGGGGAGACAGATCTTGGCAAAGTGACGTCGACTCGGCGGCGTGTAGCGTGGCTCCATAAACTTTATTAGACTCTGAAACCCCACGTCCTCCACTACAGAACAAGGCTGGTCATCTAAAGCAATGAACTCCATCACCTTGTTTGTTATTTGTTTTGCTTTGGTGCTGTCTGGAGGCAGCTGTTTGGCTTTCCTTAAATGCTGTGTCAATTGAAGTCTGAGGGGTCCAGACGGGCGAAAACAATCTTTTTTATCTCCGTCTTCCTCGTCATCGTTTTAAGAATATTTGCGTCCACACGGACCCACTGAAAATGAGCGAAAACGCTGTAGTTCATATTCCAGGCCTCTAGGTGGCGCTTGACATTCACCAAACACGGAGAAGAAGACACGGAGCATGCACAGTAAACTTGCGCGCTGTAAACAAACAGACAGTAGACGGAGAAACCGAACACAACAAGAAGAAGAAGATGAAAATGGTTAGTACAAGGAAACCAGAATCGTTTGTGTGGACCGTTAATGAGGTCGAACTGCTGCTGAGACTCACACTCAACTACAAGGCGGGTAAGTTGCAAGAAAGGCTCGATATCTTCTGCGGCACGAACACGAGCATGCGGTCCGCCATTGTTGTTGTTATGGGATGTTGCGAGATGCGGCGATGGCGTCATTGTTTTGGAAAGTATGCGGATTTGCTGTCCACATGAAAACGGGAGGGCTGCGTTTCCGGATTTCTCCCAAAAAAAAGAGGGAAAAAAGAGTTTCTCCATGAGCACAGCGTTCATGCCGCAAATCAAGATATAATCATCGGCCACGGCCATCGGCGAATGTCATTTTTATTTGCCGATGGCCGATGGCAGTTAACGAGGCAAACATCGGCCGATACCGATGTTCAGCCGATGCATCGGTGCATCCCTAATATATATATATGTGTGTGTGTGTGTGTGTGTGTGTGTGTGTGTGTGTATGTATGTATAAATTCCAGACATCTGTTTGACTCTCTAACTCTCTAACTGTATAATAACAATTTAAATATGTTTGAAATAAATGTTTGTGGACTTTGATAGTGCCAAGCATTATTCCTGTGGAAGTGCAAAGAAAATGTAAGCCTAGTTTTAACATATCAATTAACCTTCTATACTGTAAGACTGTCTCACATCAAAAAGGCAGCCATAGTTTAAGTAGCATTCACATCAAGATAGAGTTCCTCACTGGTTCATCATCGACTCATCCACTGACAGCTACTAGCTGCACTGAGTCTTAACTGCTAAACTACCTCAACTTACATAACAAACAATAAGCTCATAAGATGCACTCAGCAAGAGTCTGGTGCCGGTAGCCTCACACATCCTATAACAGATTTCGCTGTCACCGAATGTCACTGTGGGCTGTAACCTTTGCTGTGTCCACCAACTGTCTGTCTTTTTCTTTTTTTTGTTGTGCTGGCCAACATGAGCCCACTGCTGTGGTCAGAGTGTAATCGACCTGCCTCTCCTGCAATCTGGAACTCCCACAAGGGATTGTCATCCATCTTCCTACACCACCAACACCCATAGAATACAGCTGAAAACAAAAGCCTTATCAGTCCATCCAAATGGCACAGAATATCACTCTGATAATAGTGCATCACTTGCCAATAAGCTAGGGAGCTTACACAAGAACGGGTAAATAACAAACCCTGCCTGCAGGTGAGAAGGTTGAGTTTGTACCACACTCCTGAGAACACTGTGAACAATGTTATGCCGTACAGTTGTGAGGGTTGTCCAAATTGTCTAAAATTATGATTGATTGTTCCTTCAAAAAGCACACATTGATTTGAACTATTTGAATATCTCTGCATATTTCCATAAGGGAAACCAATACAACAACATACATAAGTCAGGTAAGCCAAGTATACACTGTACGGTTTTAAGCCTGTTTTTGACCCAATTTTTGAGCAACATGACTAATTCTGGAGTTGGGCTGAATTTCAGCTTCATTGGACATCATTTGCCACAGGGTGAGCGAGGAATGATCATCTGTTCCTGAACGGCCCTCGGATGGACAGATGAATTTCTGAGACGTCAGAGAGGTTCCTGCACAGCTCAAGTAGAGCCACAAGTCGATTACTCAACGTCAGGACTTTTTTTTTTTACTGCACCAATGCAAAGTGGCAAACGAAGCAACTGAAAATGCCATGGCACCATGACGATTACATAGTGTGAGCTCTCAGGTCTTGGCTCTTTTTTTAAACAACTTGATTTTAAAGTCAAATTTAGATATTAGTTGACAGCCTTAGTAAAAAGCCTGATGTTAACTATCAACAATTTTAGTGGAGGAGGACCTCATTTTACAGCAGGAATTATTACCACCGTGCAAAGTGTCCAAGCACTGACAGAAACAAATGGTAGAACAAAAAAAAGAGGAACACAAAAAACAAATAATGGATTTTAACATTTAAAAAAAAAAAAACGTAAATGAAGCATAGTGCAAATTCATGCAGGACACGGAAGTCATAAGCCCCAGCTGTAGTCAGCTGACAGCCAGTTGATCAGATCAGCATCAGTCTCTGACCAACCACATCCACTCTTCCAAATTAGGCGGTCCATTTAAACCCAAGCCGTCATTCATTGATCTCTCCTTCAACACATGCTGCACGCACATCACTGCTGCCGGCAAGCTTGCCACCACCACCCTAGCCTCCACCTGCTTTGTCTGAGCCTAAAATGGCTAATTTATCTAATTGCTTCGACTCCACTCCTGCAGGGGGTATGCATCGCGCCCCCCGGATTGACTTAGCATGCTGCTTGTCAAATTCGAGGAGCTTTTGGAGCTGAGCCTTCAGCGCCAAGCCTAACTATATATTATTTGTTGCAATAAATGATTTAATCAATGACAGGAGTGTTCCTGAATGAATAATAATTATTGCTGCTAGAAGCAAGGATGCTGGTAATTCCATAACTTTCAATGAACTTCACTGATAAAGCAGAGAACAAGAATGGCACCCAGTAAGTGCACCTCCACCAAGGCCCCCTTTGTACTGTCTTGTAGATTCCATCTCCATGCATTATTCCCACATGTAACAAACAAATGTGTTGAAAAAACATCTTATTTTATAATGTTAAAGAAAGTGAGAGAAGTTCTGGATCTGTCCCTTCCTGGATCCGCCTCCTCCGCACAAGTTACTGGAGTCTATTCTTTGCTGAGACCCATCCTCCATTCAAGTTTCATGGCAACCTACAAACATACCTCATTGATGGAGATAATTACAATTTCTAATAATTACTACAAACACAAGCTTCAGTTTCACCTTTGTCTGTGCATACATATGCTCCCTCTCTCTAGTGTTCTTTCTTTCTTTCTTTCTTTCTTTCTTTCTTTCTTTCTTTCTTTCTTTCTTTCTTTCTTTCTTTCTGATAAGTGGGCGGTTAAATGACATTTATGTGCTGGCATTGCTAATTAATTTCAAAAGCCAGAAAGCATTAAACCCTTATCCAAACTTGGGTGAAAGCAGGAACGACTCAGGTGGAATGTTCCATTCAAACTGACTGCATACAAGGGTCCCTGCTCAAGTCTGAACAGGGTATGAATAGGGAGCAGAGCCTGATTCACAGTCGTTTCACATTAATAATGGTGAGTTCAAGTGAAATAAGTGCATTAAGTAAAATAGCTAACATTCCTGTCAGGATCATCATCAGCCAATGTCCCTGCTGTTCCTAACTAACTAACTCTGCTGTTAAACATGCCGCTGTCAAGAACAAGGTGCAGGAAGAATGTCTGACACTCTTTACTGAATTCCCTCTGAACTGAAGTAGGTCCGAGGGGATTAGCTCTAAAAATGTGCCGTGTCATAATCATCACAGGAGAAAATGTGTTTTATGAGTTGAGAGTGTGTTAACTATGAAGTTCAAGGGGAAAAGACATGTGTTGCTACTCTTTTGAGTTAATTATATTAACAATTAATAGTGAGGGGCATCATACTGCTGCCATTGTTACTGTTCAGGTGGACTGCAATTTGGATCCTACGTCTCTTACATCTGTATATGCATATATTTATGTTAATCTGTTAATCTTTGGCACTACAGCAGGGATGGAAGACATTCTTGAATGTGTTAGTGAAATTACTGATACTTTACAGAAATTTGCTTCTGTAAAAATGCACTAAAGTAAAGTAGTAGTGAAAGTAGTTTGGTTAAAATGAGAGGAAGGGGTATATAATGATAACAATTTCATATATCTTTATCTTTCTCAATTAAACCTCATCTAGTCAACATATGCACCTTTAACTATAAATAGACTGCCTTCCTCTGTCATTAAAGTAAAATAAAAAATAAAACTATTGATACTGTGGCAAAACGCAACATAAGGCTAGATAAACAATTTCTCTTTTGATCTGGACGATTTACACAAGTGACCCGATTGGGCATGAAAATTACATTTGCGGAAAACGATATTTGACATTTGAAGAGTAAGTTGCTTGTGTACCTGTACGCACACCAGGGAAATTCACAAGTTCTGCAATACCAAGGTAAATAGTGCATTGCCAGACGTGTGTTCGTAGTCCAGCAGCATCTTCTTACCTAATGTTGGCAGTCAGAAGACCGTTCGTTTACATCCAAGCCCTCACTCTCAAACACAGGTGTTTCTCAAACGGGCCATCAGTAAATTACCATTTAAATGACACAGTACAATAGCTATTTTCAACACCTTCCTGCTGACCTTCCCATATCAGTGAAAATAAGGATTAAGAAGTAGTACTATTTTAGCTGCTAATGTGTATTAATAAAATTAAGAAAATATACATACAGTACAGCTTAAAATATCGCTTTCATTGGATTTTAGTGCTTCTTTTTAGTGCTTCTATAATTAAATAAACAAATTTGAGTTCTTCTGTTATAATTACAAAATTTAGTTTAGTTAAAAAGTCTTAAAGTTCCATCTATGCTGTCTGCCTCGTAAAAAGTCCAGATATGAATATTCAAATATTTGTTATTTTAAAAGTTGAACAACATGACACAAGATAACCTTTTCTTTACTGCATGTTATTCCTGTGCACAAGAGGCTTTAAATGCCCATCTGAGTTTTCACATCACACTTGTGTTACTTACATAATGGACCATAATTCGCTTACAAACAAGTTATGATGTGATGTGATGTGTCACAAATCCTACTCCAACATCCCTGTCTAATTTTCAAGGTGACAACAGATAAACTGTCCCATAGAATCAACCTGTAGGCAGCCTGATAGTATCAAACTCTGAGTAGAAATGTTTCCGCACAGTTAAGGACATATTTTTGAGTGCAAAGGGACTTTAGTGTGGGAATGAAAGTACAATGGTAAATACATTTTTTCTCTGACTTACCCACTCACACAAGGAAGACAGCAATGGGATTGTCTGCTGATGATGAAATAAAAATGGTGTCCAGTAAAATTCAGCAATTATGAATTATGAAATGAATATGACTATTTATTTCATAATGTCATAATTCATAATTTCCCGCATTTGCACCTGAAAATGTCTGTTTGTGCTGGAGCAAACTATTCATCACTTCCAATGTTCCCCGTTAAGGCTGAGCATTGGTGCAAGCCCAGTGAACACACACTGTCCAGCACATACGCATACTAGTGTTTAAGCCTGGCTGAGCACCAATGAGCCTGCGTTTAATGGAACCAACCAGCCAGCAAGAGGGACACACAGCCAATGTGCTGAAAAACACTGCGTTTCACTGTTGGTGTCTGGTTGTGTGTGTGTGTGTGTGTGTGTGTGTGTGTGCATGCCTGTGTGTGTGTGTGTGTGTGTGTGTGTGTGTGTGTAGAAAGGCTATTGTAACCCACAAAGTCAGTCAGCAAGAGACCCACACTTCCAGTGCAGGGTGGCAATGACCTTTTAAAGCTCATAAACACACACACACGCGCGCGCACACACACACACACACACACACACACACACACACACACACACACACACACACACACACACACACACACATTCACTCACTGCAACACTGTTTACAATACATAATGTTTCTAGAGATGGTGAGCTTATCCAAGCTGATTAGATTCCACACAGAAACACAAACTGCATTACTAGCTCAGTAAATGTTTCCATTTAGATACTACATCTGCAGACTTCACATGTGAGACTATTACTCAGAGGCCATCCACATGTGAATGCTTCTGTGTGTAAATGCACATGTTTTGCATCGTTTTGGCCGATCGTTCACATGGATCCTGTAAACGCAGCGCCTGTAAACGCACTTTTTTGAAACCTTGTCTCAGGGTGGAAAAGTCCGAAAGCGCTGCCCTTGCGTTCTCGTGTGGACGGCAAATCCGCATACTTTGCATATCGATGACGCCATTGCCCCTCTCCTCAACCTCTAGCCTTCGACCCCCTGCAACGTCTTATAACAACAACAACAACAACAGTGGCGAACTACGTGCTTGTGTTTGTGTTTCTTGCAACTTACCCGCCTTGTAGTTGAGTGTGAGTCTCAGCAGCAGTTCGGCCTCATTATCGGTCCACACAAACGATTCTGCTTTCCTTGCACTAGCCATTTTCGTTTTCTTCTTGTTGTGTTCGGTTTCTCCTTCTACTGTCTGTTTCTATACAGCTCACAAGCTTTATGCACATGCTCCGTTTCTTCTTCTCCCTTTTTGGTGAATTTCAAGCGCCACCTGTAGGCCTGGAATATGAACTACAGCGTTTTGAGTTGTTTTCAATAGATCTGTTTGGACGCAAATATTCTTAAAACGATGCCGAAACGTTTTGGTACGTGTGGACATGGTCTAAGTTAGTAGGCCGTGCCCCCTTTCCCCTTGCTCATCAGTACAGCTTATAGAAGACGCTTCTATCTATTGAGCTTCTAGTTACATCAAGGCTGAACAAAGTTCTTGTGTGATCCAAACATTTCCAGTAACGCCAAAGAGATGAAAAGTCCAAAAGTTAAAAAAGCTGAAAAAAAATTAAATAAATGTAATCATTTAAAACAATTCAAAACTTGTTTTTATGTAACGAGGTATTGCTATGTGTCTAGCCTTTTAAAAACAACATTTCCCTGGAGTCACAGAACGGTTTACTCTCTGACTTGGGGAGGCCCATACAAAAATCTAACAGCACCATAAATTATATTCCTTAGTTGATTTATTAGAAAAGTAATTACACTAACTCATTAAAGCTGATGAATCGCTTTCTATAATTACATTGGAGAGCTTCTGCAAATGCAGTGGTTAAATACAATTTCTGAAATGTTTTTTAATAGAGGTTATAATTATTTCATAAATATGACTTTAACAGCTGGAAGAAATACAAGTGGTCATAGTCTATAGAGGCCCGGTGTGGCCGACAGGGCAACTTATTTCGGGCTATTATGGATAACTCATAGAGCATGATATAGGGAAGCTGCTTTTGAGATGTGCCAGTGTGCTAGAAAAATTCATTGCAAACGTTTGTAAAGTTATTATTTTTTTATTTATTCTTTTACATATGATTATTCTTTGGCCTTTTCATGACTTTATTTGTGAGGACAGAAAAGGAATTGGAGAGAGGAGGGATGATACGCAGCAAATGGCCACAGCTGAGATTCGAACTCTGGGCTTCTGTGCTTGGGACACTACCAACTATGCTATCGCTGGGCCCCAATTTAAGTATATTTCAGATTGGAAATGTAGTTGGAGTTGGACTGTTTAATAGCAACAATATTCAGTTTCACCAGTGATGACAGACAGACTGTAGTCTGTTATGAACAGAGGGAAAACCAAGCGCACATGAATACAGTTTCCTAGATAGAGCAAGGTTTCCTTTGTTATAAACCACAGGTGAAATCATTGTCTTTCTTCACCTATATGTTGTTAAGCATCAGGTTACATAGCTTTCCTGTGATGCACTAAGAATAGTAAAAGACCAAACAACAATGCTCTTTCTCCCTTGAATTATTCTTTGATTTCACACACTAAAATTGTACAGTGGCATATAGGGGCTACAGTTATCAAAGCAGCTTCATTAATGATTTAACCTTTTTTTACTGCATTAGATATACTTTATACCTTTAACATATTCATCAGTAGTGGAGGATGTCAATTAGGCAGAATCGTGATCACAAACAGATTCACACAGGAAGGAATTATGTAAATGACACAAGGATGTACCTGGCTGTATGGAGTTATTTCTGGAAGGACATATTTGAAGAATACGCAAAGGTTGAAAATACAAAACTGTCATTACTTCGCAAACAGACCTCAGACACAAAGGCAGCATACAAGGAAAGCACAAGACTTCCCTCACGAAAAATGTGATGTGACTTTTTAAACATCAAAAGTGAAATGATATTTTATCATTACGATGATATATATATATATATATATATATATATATATATATATATATATATATATCATCGTAATGATGATATATGTAAATATATATATATGTGTAAATATATATATATATATATATATATATATATATTATATATATATATATATATATATATATATATATATTTACACACACACACATATATACATTCTACTAATTTATGAAGCTCTGGGTAGCTTTCATCAGCTGGATCTTCAGTCTGAGCACTCCTCGGATAATAAACACACACGCAGATCATCTTCAGTTTGAGGGCTTGCATGGTAATTATTGAAAATGCACACAGACCGTTGAAACAAGCTACTATGCTCACATAATATACACACAGCATACTGTAAAGTCCATGCAAAAACATACACAGGCACATATAACACACACACACACACAGACACACACACACACACACACACACACACACACACAATCTTGCAAAATAACAAAGAATATCACACTAGCCCAGTGTTATCATGCAGTGCCAAGTAGGTGTGCTTGTGTGTTGATCGTTACTGCACTGTTTGTTTGTCTCTTGCTGGTTGAGTGGTTGTGTTACCATATTCACAGATACATACACATGTGCACACTGTGTCTATTATTTTCTGTCTGCAAATTCAGCCAACTCAGGACTATGCATTTACACACACATGAAATGACACATTCAACGAACTGAGACAAAGATGTTATTATTATTATTCATTTTATTTATGTAGCAATGACCCAAAGTCGGTAAACTACAATAGTAGCCACAGCTGCCCTGGGGCAGACTGACGGAAGCGTGGCTGCCATTCAGTGCCTTCGGCCCCTCCGACCATCACCTCAAACATACAGCAATCATAAACATTCACACGAGGCAAGGTGGGTGAAGTGTCTTGCCCAAGGACACAACGACCATGATGATGCAGTTGGCCGAGCGGGGATCGAACCCACCTGAGCCACGGTCGCCCCAAGATGTAGATGTTAAAATTGTATTGGCTGCCTTGGAAACTGTAAAAATCATCCACGCCAGCAGCAACATGTTTGACTCTTGAGTCTACAATGTGTGGCTCTACACAGGTGTAGCAGTTCGCCTCCATGAACACAACGGGCTGCACTTGTTCTTCATCTCGCGGTCAATCTTCTTGTAAATGTTCTCGTTAGTTCAATTGTTCAATAGTTCAAATTGAAAGCAATTTGGCTTCATATCATTGGCTCCATTTATTTGCTAAAAATTTCATAGATAACGATGAATAGTGGATAATATAAATTCGCCAATATCGAATCCCTAATACAAATATAAAACTCACGTATAGTGAAGCATCCAGGTCAATATTCAAAGTATCACTAAGTATCCAGTCTCAGTCAACATATAAATATCAAATCGATACATTACAATTTGCCCATCTCCGCATCCCCATTTTTTTTCTTTGTTCTTTTTCCCCCTATTGTCATTTCAAAATACACCAGGACCAGTGGACCTGCATGGTCAAAGTTGTGAAATTTGGGTTGAGCATCCACAATGCCTGCAGGAGGTGAACATGTGTTTATACGCTAAGCCATTCAATGAGCCTCTGCCTGTACTGCAACTTAACATTGAATAATTGTTTCCAATGCTGCTTCATTTGTACAAGTAAGTGAATAAAGTCATTGAAAACATACTTGTGTTCATTTACATTTAAGTAACACCACGGCAATACCACAACCACCATATCCATTGTATTGCCTAGCTAGATGTTTGGCTGACTAACATGTCTCAACATAATGATGCTATGTTACAGCCACGATTCAGTCGTCAGAGTTGGTCACAGATATTCTAGACACAACTTGTTTCCACCAGCTGTACTACGGCACGCCTCAGCAGCATCCCAGAAGCAAGTCTCCAGTCTGCTCCATGGAGAATGCGGTCTATTTCTGACGAAAGCAGACTACAGCCGTGTCAATTCAGTCTGTCATCAAGTCTGACAGGAAGTCAGAAAGCAGAACGGCCTAGAGTATCTGGTAAATTTTCAAAATAAAACAGCCAAGCCGATTCGGGCTCTACAGCACAACAAAGTCGGAAATATTAACAATAAACACATTTGAGACAGATATATAACTAAATGCTTTAAACACATAGAGTATTAAATCACAGTAGAAGCACAAGGACCAAGAAAAATCATGAAATAAAAACAATCTGAGCAAGTCATCAACATCAGGTGGGCATGATGCTCCACTTCTGAAACACTCCCAGTGGGAGACAAAGCCGTGTCGTGGACAGAACAAAACAGCGGTGCACACACACCAGGTAACAGAGATGTGCCCAGTGAAATCAGGGGTTAATATATGTAAACCTGCCAAAGTAGGAAGAGCGGTGTTACACAAACTTTGAAACAAGTCACAATTTAACTGTGCATATACACATGCACATCTTAGACACACTTCAATACATAAACAAATAGCATCATATTTCTGGTTGGACTAGCTGGCGATGCATGCCTCAGAATCACAATATATGGACCTGACCCTGAAATACACCGATACGGACTGAAATATTTTTTTTCATACATAAGGGAAGTTATGTTCCACCAGGGAATGCCAACAGTGCTAACAGGCACATAAAAACAAGCTGAACAACCCTGGACTAAAAGTTAAGTGTTTTGATCTCTTGTCAATTTTCATTCAATGTGAAATCTATTTTATCATGTGAAAGATTTTCTTTTTTTAATATTTATTTATTTTGAAATGTTCATCAAAATGCAGAGTTACAGTTTGTGTTTCTTTTGTCTCTTTATTCTGAAATTAATCTAATGTGTTTCATTTAAATTGATCATAATAATTTAATTTCACCAATTAAATATTTACTTACTTTAATTTGTTAAAAGTTACATTAGCTGACATACAGACATTTATTTTGAGTCATGCTTTTTTTGCACTAAATAACATTTTTGTAAATCTTTGTTTGACCAGTTCATTACTGAGCCTGCCTGTCACTTGCCACGCTGTCACATGCCGTACAACCCACCGGCACAAGTAAATTCTCATACTATGGGAAGCACTGCAAATTAACTACGTCCAATAATAAAGTAAATCTCTGCATGTGCACTGCGCTTTACATGAGCAGCAGTTATACGTATACAGATGATGACGATGATGAACAATCTAGTGAACTCAACAATCAAACTTTTAAATTTCACCAATTAAACCATTTCATTATTTATACAGTCAGCATCATAAAGCATCACCAGAAGTGAAGATTGTTGCCAATGAAAGAAGTAAGTCATGTGTATTTATTCTAATCAAGGTCACAGTTAACACACTTTATGCCTTCACAGTTCCCTTTCTGACAGCCACACCAGTGTTGAGTAATAACTACAGAGGCTCCAATTTCTGAACAAAGATGCTGCAATTTTGTTGCAATTTCTGTAATGGTACAGTGCAAGATTTTTTTACTTGAGTGTTGTATTTAGTTACGTCAAAGCATAATAATTGAATATGGATACATATTTTTAGTATCTGCTGTATACCTGCTTTATTAAAAAAAAAAAAAAAAAAAAAAAAAAAGATTGAACAAGGTTAGACACAAACAAAAAGTTAAACACTTCACTAAAATATGTGGTCAAAGCAGTGGGGAAGCTCACAAATAAAGTGGAGGAAAAACACAAAATACAGTCCACATATTGTGCCGACAAAAATATATTGTTCACTTATCATGAGGGCAGCTATGGATATTACAGGACCTAATTGCCCCGATACACCGTTAGAAATGCTAGAGACAGAGAAGATACTACGTAGGTGAAGAGAGAGCCAATCAGTGTCAGCTTTGCCGGTTTACCATTCACAACAGTATACGTTTCTGCAGTTACAACATTTAACAATGTTTACCAATTTTCATACCAGTCTGCCATTACTTTTGCCTTTCGCGCACGCGCACGCACGCGCACACACACACACACACACACACACACACACACACACACACACACACACGACAATTCCTCAAAATTGACCACATACTGTGATTAAGTTCACAAATAGAGGTACTCCTCTTTCAAAGCCGGGTCAACACCTGAACAGAAGCTGCCCCAGTTACAGACTGCAAATGAATGACAGTTAAAACAATAGGTTTCACTCTCACTTCTGTTACAGCATCTCTCCAGTTTAACAATTCATTTATAAAATCACCACGAATGTCTTCCCATACAACAGTCTGGAGATGAATTCAATCCAATTGTGATTTGCCATTTTAAATTACGTTTAAAATGTGGGAGAAATGTGAAAACATTTGAGAAAGCACTACTTAATACACATGACTGTAGTAACATTTTTCCACTTGTAATCAGTTTGATATGCGTGAGTTTGGAGGTCAAAGAACTCCACTTCACTTGTTATTTTTTTCAGACCACTCCGTAGCAAAGCCCCTTTCCTCCTGCCTGACCTTTAAATCTCCCTCCACACACACAGAAATAACACGACTGTGTGAAATAAATTGCCTTTATTAGCCTGCAGTTCGATTGGATTCGATCAGTATCGGTCTCTGAAAATTGCGACTAAGAGTGGAATACAACACGTTAAAAATGTTAAAACTACAAGCCAAATCTGAAATACGTGGAGAGCACAGCTTGATGGAAATATGCACAGTGAATTAAGTTTGAAGTTTATATATATATATATATATATATATATATATATATATATATATATATATATTATATATATATATATATATATATATATATATACATATTTCCTGTAAAAAGGCCACTATTCAGCTTATTAAATAAAATCAACTTTTAGAACAGGCTCTAACTGATGGCTCGCCCGCTCATTTGGTTGTACAAAATAGCAGGATTAACATGTGCTTAGAAAAGTTACAAATGCACGGAGGTAGTGGTCAGAGCTGTGTCTTTCAGATTGAATGTGTGCCTTTAGGAGAGCGGATCAGGACTAGAATTACGCTCCTTCACACGCCTTATGTGGAAGGCAGCGACACATCGACATGCCAAGCAGTGATGATCTACCATTTTACCGGAGAGGATGCGCCCGTGGCGGACAGGACGAAGTTCGGGTCGACATACTCGTCAGGTGAGCTTTTACTCTTCAGTAAAGTGTTTCTTCAGCCAGCATGTGTCTCTGTTATCTGCGGTGTGTCAGGGCGGTCCTACCTGTTCGTCCCGATGCAGGGGATCCTCCTCTCCTAGTTTACGACCACCGTCGGTGCAGCCGCTTGTTTTCTTCCACTTCTTTCCACAAAAAACTTCTTCCGCTAGTTTAGCGTGCCGACTTCAATCTTAACTGTGGACGTGAAAAGAAACAGAACTGGGAACAGC
The DNA here is from genome assembly GCA_963678695.2 of Diplodus puntazzo. Classification (NCBI taxonomy): domain Eukaryota; kingdom Metazoa; phylum Chordata; class Actinopteri; order Spariformes; family Sparidae; genus Diplodus; species Diplodus puntazzo. The sequence continues at coordinate 34,453,645 of OZ023156.1, forward strand.
GCGGCAGAAGCCCGCGGCATCTCCATCCCACTACTTGTGCCACGAATCTGTACGGTTTATTCAGCACGAGCTTCAGAAAGCAGTGTGTGTTTTCTCTCTGTGAGTGCGTCTTCTTTTAAAGAGTGTGTCCGTTAGAGAACGAGCTCGAGACAAGTGCGAGGCAGCACGGCGCGCGCGGCTGTCAGAGGAACACAGGAGTGAGCTGTGGTTAATAGGACAGATGAGGCGGACGGTGTCCTGCCTCTGAAACTACCAACAAACTAACACAGAGTTCATTAAACCTTCACGTGTTTTCGTCCAAAGTGTCCCTTCTTGCTCGGAAATAAATCGCTCAGGTGTTCAAACACCTGCTCCCTCTGCTCTGTCCTCGCGCTGGTCCGGCCGCCCGGCGCACGCGACAGCAGCAGCAAGAAAAGCAGTGTACAGAAGAGACACAGCAAGAAGCGAGAGAGCGCGCTCCGGTACCACGGAACTGTCCTCTGTTACTGCTGCTCTCTGCGAGTATGAGCCAGCTCATCTCCTCCCGGTAAAGGATGATGATATGCCAAGCGAGGCAGAAATGGAGTGCTGGGGATCCCCTGCTGTGTCCAATCCCGACGTCTCTAGCGCTGTGCTCCACTGACTCTCTCTCTCTCTCTCTCTCTCTCTCTCTCTCTCTCTCTCTCTCTCTCTCTCTCTCTCCCTCTATCCCTCTGTCTGTGTGTTTGCGCGTGTGTGTGTGTGCGTGTGTGTACATGAATGGTTGTTGTGGGGTGGTGGGGGGTCAGCCGTGACTTTGAACTATCTACCCTGACTATGAACGGTGACGGCGGAGAGCGAGAGCAACACGAGGAAGACATCCTGTTAATGAGATTTATTTAAGGTATGTATAGCTCTGGTTGTGTGTATGTGTGCGTGTGTGCGCGCGCGCGCGTCTGTGTGATATTTGTGTTTTTATTGATATTCTCCATAGATCACAAAAAGCGCGCGCACGCACACACACACACACACACACACACACACACACACACACACACACACACACACACACACACACACACACACACACACACACACTTTGAGGAGACACTGATGACCCTGTGCCAGTTTGTGGGTCAAGGCACTGCCAAAGTCATCATCCTTAGTTGTTAGATTGTGGATTGGTAGTATACTACAGTATAATACATGCAGTATATATAAAAAAAGAAAGTCTAAAATAAAAATCTGGTTTGATGAGTCCCCCCTTCAGGAAACTGCAGTTATTACTGAAGATTCTATGGCTGCCGCCAATTTTTATACCTGTGTGGTTCATGAAATTATCATATAATTTAGCTCTAATTTTAGATGTGAGTCTGAAAGAAGCATCTTGTTGCCTTATTATCCTACTTATTGATGTCACTTTGATGGGATTGATTATAATGACAACTTCACCTCAAAACACCGACTTGGAAGTTGTGATAGATACCCCTACAAAGCATGATTCATGATTACAGTTTCCACTGGCTTTGGATACTCACAACAATGTTGATGCTTTTAAGACTCACACAACACATTGTGATGGATAGACTCAGAAATAGTTTTAAGCAAAAAGAAACACTGAAATGTCATCCACAAACCATAAGCGCAAGTCTGTGTGCATGTGTTTAGAACTGGGCATTTTAGCTTGATAGTATTTATATCTAAATCCATGGTAACAAATGAAGTGAACATTATGCAGTGCCTGCAAGTGAGCATTATAATTCATGTAACTCGAATTTGTGAGCAATGGTGGACTGACAGTACAAATACAATATGTTATTCTATAGTTATTTGCAATTCATGTCAGTGTCTGTTGGTACAATCAAACTCTGAACTACACTGTAAAACAACTTTAATTGTGTTAACCCAGTATATATTAGAAATACATGAAAATATCCACACCTTTAATAGTGTAATGTAGTCACAGCTACAGTAAGCGAGGTATGACTCTGTAGTTTGTGTGTTGTATTGTTTCATGCAACAAAATGTAAATGCTACTTTTTGTTAGTGTTTGTGATGTGTGTGTTCAGGACATCATGACTCACTGTACATTGGAAACTGTCATTTTGTCCTGGTTTGTAGTTTTACCATCAGTGAAATGGGTGTCCCATTTATTTACTTGAGCTGTAAATCATCAGGCTGACCTTAAGTCATCCTTATCCTTGTGTTAACTATTACTGATGAGTAAGCCTAGTTAAAAATGGCCACCTTCAGTCACACTGTGTTCTGCTGGACAAAACACAAGAACAAGCCTAAATGTTACATTGATGATGAGGAAACATTGGCTGATAACTTAGCCAAGCACCAGTATAATGTAGTAAAATGATTCATACAAAAAAAATGATGATTAATAAAAACAACCATCTGCAGTTTTAATCCAGATATTTTTGTTTTATAAATTTGTTCAAGCATTTTAAAATGTAATTTCATTTCAGTTTCATAAATATTCTTACTTAAACAATAAAACGCCAAAAAAAAGTGATGTAAGATTAAAGCTAAAAACTGCATTTTAATTACGAAAAAAAAACTTTTTACAAAATAGTAATTTTCTTTTATTTCTTTTTTTTTTATTCTACAGTGTACATATTTAGCCTTAATACATAAAAAGGGGGTTTCCACACTAAATAAAGTGGGCAGGGTGGGGTTGCACAATGACTTGTTTCAGCATCAACATTGTGAACTTAACTGAATCTTTCACGTCAGATGTGTTTTATATGTGGTTGATTTTTTTTTTTTACGTGTTCAAGCTGAATGTTAAAATTGTCGCCGTTATGAATATTAACATTTTTGCCACACAGTGCTTGTAACTATGTTGACTTTTGCCTTCTGTGACATCACATATCGTATTGTTTTATATTGCATGTACATAGCAAGATATCACATGTCAGTTTTTTTTTTTCCCCGTGCAGCTGTAGCTCATTGTGTTTTCAGTTTTTACCAGAGAAACTGACAGTCAACTGTTCTAGAATGAAAAGAGAATGTAACAACCTCTTTCAAGTTTTATCACAAACATCTGTAACTTTAACCCCTGCTTCAAAATGCAGCTTAGCATTGTAACTACATAGTATTTCAGCTTATCAATGTGGAACAGTATTTCTTTTATTTATATTTATGTCGCCAAATTAAAGATGAACAAATAAACGCCAAACAACGATTGGCTGAGTTACTCAAGAATTGCTTCTTGTCTGCACTAAGGATTGAAATCGGTATTCTTCCAAAATATCAAAGGGTGTTAAGACTGTCTTGTTAGCTATTATGAAGGGAGATTTATGTAATTGTATTGGGCAACCAAGCATATTTATCAGAGAAAAAAAGGGGAAAGAAAACAGCCAGGTGCAGTGGAGGGCACAGCTAGAGGTTTATGAAAATGCATTCTTTTGGTAACCACTGTAAGGCATGTTGTTAATGGAGGGATCACAATTGCATCTAGGCAGACAGGTTTATAGGATAGGGACACTAGCAAGCCTGGGATGCAAATGGAACTAGGGCTTCCACAACCTTCCTGAGGTTCCAGAGAGAAGAAAAATCCAACCGAGTATTATTATTATATCTTACATTTTTAAATTAAAGTTTTATTTTTTTTCAAATGAAAATTACAAAAAAGAGAAATGAAGAAATAAGAAAGAAAGAAAGAAAGAAAGAAAGAAAGAAAGAAAGAAAGAAAGAAAGAAAGAAAGAGACAACATTCTGTGTTCAATTACATCTCCCCATACAACTTACAACACTAGCATGGATTCACATTTTATCCCAATTTTGTCTTAATAATGAGCTGGAACTTGAACTTGAGTAGCATAATATTATTTTATAGTGTAACCAGTCATTTTCACATTTTTTTTAAACTATCGTGGTTCAGTACCATAAGCTCGATCAGGAAATCATACGTAATGCAATCAAATTGTGAACCGCTTTTTTTTGTTGTTGTTGTATTGTAGAGCAGTGAAATCTATGATTGTATTTCTAGATTCACTGTGTGATTTTCTGATGTGAAATTTGAGTGTCAAAAAGTGTCAGTGGTCGTGTTGTTACAAGTGTTGTTTTCGTGTGTTTTGGAACGCCCCAGCCTGAAATTAGTGGTGAGTGGTGAGTCGCTTCCTACCAATATCCAACACATTTGTGTGAATGATTTGATTTAAATGTAAAACTTTATTCGACTTTTCACTGATACTGTCACATTTAAGCACTCACAGGAACAAGAGAGGATGTCACCATGCTCACTCACCCACCTTTATAAGCTGTCATTAGACTAGCAGGGAAGATTCTTCTTCTGTGAGGGTTTGATCAACAAACCACAGTAATGATTACACCGTTGATTACACAGTCGCTTGTATTAATGTTTAAAGGCTATAGTTTGTGGTGGTGTTGGATTAACCCTTAAATGCCTAGAACAGTTTTTGGGTGCGCCTGACCCTCTTGTTTTTATTTTGCTTTTCTACTCAATTCTAGCATTCAGCATCAATTGGCATACATCATTCGATTTGGGAAAAGCTCAAGTTTCACTCTCACTCATTTAAATTCCCAATTTTACATTTGCTTTGTCCAAGACTGCATGAATTTATCAGAATTACAATAAAAACAAACAAAAACAGCAGTCAACATGTGGGGTTTAGTTAAATTTCATTTTTAACTGTGTACTCTGAAATATTATTATTATTATTATTATTATTATTATTATTTATTTTATTTTTTTTAATCATTATTTTTAAAAATATGCACTTGGATGTTTCAGACTTCCATTTAATTATTATTTTTTTTTGCCCCAGAGGATGAAACTACGAGGATGTCCTTGATGAACCTCATGGTTGCAGAAAGTTATGGTGCATTAGCATTCACTACAGAACCCCTGAATGCCCAAACAAGACATTTATATTACAGTATTAAGCTCATGCACTCCACTTTACTCGGCTTGTCAAAGCTAATCGATAGGATTAGCGGTTCAAAAGTTGCACATTTTAGAACAGTAAAGACAGTAGTACTGTCCAGGTCTTTGAGGACTACATAGCATTACGTATCCAATTTTCTGCTGTGGATATCATTGCGTTGCATTAGATTTATACGAATGTTATTTATTCTAGTCATTCAGTGTCTATTTAATAACATGAGTTTCAAAATTCAAAAGAATGAAGGGAAAAATGCGGAGTAACCAACATTTAATTTGCTGGCAGAAAAACAGTTGAACCTATGAGAGAGCCTCTGACTGTCCTCTCCATGCATTAAACAGTTCCATTGTAGTGGTCTATTTTTTAGCAGCAGATTGATACACATTTGGTGACCTAGTGGGTATTTCCAGCATATGGATAATATAAATTGGATTAAGTCTAAATATACTATAGTCTCTGTGTTCATGGTAATGAAAGAATTGTACCACTCAGTGCAACATTGTGGCTCACTGGTGTGTTTTAATAGTTTTGGATTAGAGTGTAGCTCTAAAGGAATAACATATATAAGGCCTTGGACACAAACATAATACTTTTTAGAAAGATAAATTCATTATTGGTTTTGGAATTTGCATTGAATCCGTATACAATTAGAAAAGCCTTATCATCAGTCTTATCTTTAAAGTTGGGCTGTCAAACGATCAATTTTTTTAATCGCGATTAATTGCATTTTGTCCATAGTTAACTCGCGATTAATCGCAAAGTCTGTAACTACGAGCTCCACTCTGATCTTTTTGTATAGGATTACCGCAAGCGGCCAATTTATTTCTGATTTTAACAAATGGTACACTCCTACTGAATATAAAGTCACATGTGCTTCTCTTGTAGAATGACATGTGAGACTTCACCTAGAGACATAAGTAAAGTTTCATAGACATAAATGCTTTCTGACAGTTATTAAGTATAGATAGACCTCATTTCTTGTTCATTCTAACCACTTCCACAAACCCAACCATTCCCTCACAATACCAGTATAATCCAGTAGTCTGTCTGCCCGTTCTCTTCCCAGCCTACATAGGCTCAACGTGCAGGTGAGAAAGAGCAGGCTCACTCGATACAGGATCTGCCCCCCCCCCCCCCCCTCCCCCCCCCCCCACATAGAAGAGAAAGCACTTTAACTTTGATCGTTGCTGCTGTTTCCCAAGGGTTAGAGCGCGTGTATGAGAGACGGATGCTCTTGTCAGGCTCTCTCTGCATACCTAATTTGCCTGGTACAGAGTTCTCAGCGTCTGTAGCAACGTGGTCCGCTACACTGACATCCACTGCAACACTCGAACACATCATCGTTCTGTCTGCTCTCTCGACACTGTATGTTCTTCGCATCAGAACACCAGTGTAATGTGCACACGCGCCTTCTGTATTCAGCTACCAAAGATGTATCCCAACTCTGTCACCTGATAAGAAGTAGTATCACCCTCACGGACCTAGTCACCAGAGATGACGGCATGACTCACTCTAATAAACACACAGTATCAGACAACCCCCCCCAGTATATTAAATGTGTAACGCATACTAGCCATGAAACGTATATAAACACAACTGGCCCCCGTAGCGCGACACCCCTATACTCATCTTATCAAGCTAGGATAATATACCATGTCCTAACCGCCGTCCTCGTAGACCAGGTGCATGCATATAGACGCCTTATGACTTTTGATCTCACCAAGAGACAGATCGTGATACGCTAAAGACCGACCTTACAGCGCGCTGTCCACGCACGGCAGACCACGCCACCCCCAGCACAGGGCAAACGCGCTCGCACCCTCCGCCATGGCTGACTCCGACCGAGCCCCATCACTAGAGAGAACCCCGGCACCAGATGCACCGAGCCCAGCAGCCTGCACGATCTACCCTAACATGCGGCGGCATAGACACGCCCCATATTACATCCGGCCCTCAACGGACTCACTCAACCCATCCCTCCCTAGCATTTGCTCGTGTGTTTGTACCAACAAAAAGAACATGATATTGATAGAGCGGAGCACACCTAGATAAGAAGCAGAAGAACAAATGTGTTGCTGCTCCACCTGTGCGTACCCACCGACTGATACCACTCTATACGCACACTACGAGATGACGCAGTTATAAATATAGTGAAATGAGCTCGCAAGTGGGTGAGGCTAGTCACTTCGTTAAGTTACGCTGCCGCTACCCCCCCCCCCACCCCCCAACCCCCCACTCCCCCCCGTTTTTAAACGAACCCTGTAATCCGCCCACAGTGCAACCATCACCACGCTCTCAGAAACTACATCCATACACCATAGCGATCTTCAGACGCGTCTGTGTTGACTGCTTTGGGTTTGCTCTCAGAGTTCTCGAGTTTCTCGCGTTTTTTTTGTAACCATAAACTAGGTGAACGACCCAGTGCACCCATCTACACGCCCACGCCGCGGTTACCGAATCGAAAACTCGCATCACGCCGGCCGCTTAACATCCGAGGCATCCACGTAGCACGTGATCACACGCAGTTCTGAAAGCTAACTGCGTTTACACATTTTGACAGCTACAATCTCCGAGCTAAGACGACATAAACCACTTGTGATACTAAGAAAATAGATACGTGATATTCCAAGGTGAGAGAGAGACTTAGATATAGATAACCACTGTAATGCAGAATAGTGATGAATATGCTCTAAATCACCTCTCATAAGCCAAGATACATACGCTACCTTAGACTTGATCATTTGAATGTTACGCTTTGTCATTTGAAAGAAGGACTCGTCTCCTCGATAAGCAGTCGCATGCTATGACACTATGTGTATGAGTAAGAACTTTCGGCAAGTACATGTAAGATCCTAGATATATATCATTCGCGCCCTACGAGATCATACTCGCAGCGACCAGCAGTAGGACGCTGTCGTTTCCAGGCATCGCTCGCTTGTGTTCGTGTGTACGGATGACACAATGTCGCGCACACAGCCTACTCAATAACTCTACGCAGATTGGTATTGTTTAGATGTGTGCTCATCCTGCGGACTACTATGTAGGTCATAATGAGTGAAGATAAATAGTAGAATCTCACACTCATGACTGCTATGCCCTGGATGTCCGTACAGTGACCTACCATATGATGATCTAGACCCCAACTAACTCGAAATATCGAATCAAGGTCCATCTACCTATCAATATTATCCATATCATCATCACAAACAAGCATCTAATCCTGCTGAGTAAGAGTTATCGTCTGTGTTCTTATCACAAAAGATTTAATAATAAGCATATGAGAGTTGCTCAAATCATATGCTCGCATCCACCACTCAATTGACATTACTCATACTGCCATCAGTGTTTACCATGTTTTTCAATGACACATCCCAGATCACTCATATACTCCAGCACACTCCCCCCTAGCAAATTGAGCAACTTATGCATACCTCAAACTAGCAAGAGACTGAGCTGGAAATGATACCGAAGTTACATCGCTCACACTCGCTATTTTCTTTTACGTTAGCTTCCCTGTCACTAACATGCCATGCCCCGCCCCCGCCCCCCCAACCAAAAACCCCCCACTCATAAGCCTTCCCGACTAACACTCGTATCTCGTGGAAGGAAAAGGACATCAATTATCCTTCTCTAACTCACAGATAGTTGTATGGTGCTAATGAGCCCCTATCACAGGTGACAGTCACATCTCACCGCAACACAAGGCCAAAATAGATCATCCCTCCCTATCCTCCACCTCACCTGTCTAATATCCACGCAATCCTGTCCCAACCACACCTGTTCCGAGATTTTCCTCGGACGCCTACTGAACTAACATCTTGGATGTGATCACATCCTTACTTCATATCTAGAAAGTCTCATATCAAATTTCCAACCCTATAAGTTAGTGCAATACGTAGCCCCCCACCACAATTACTGTGACAATGATGAACCTCTGTTATAGTCGGTTACTCTCAATGTAAAGTCGAAAATTCTTGCGTGTATTAAGCCTTGGAACGGACTACACCCTATCTCTCCCCTCTCTCTGCTGAAGTCGCAAACGCCGTTTCACAATCCTCCGTACCTGTAATCGCCAGCTGTCTGTCTACTATTGTGCGCCTGTTCTCACTCCTTTACCACAGTGCTTACATCACATTCATATATCAGTGAACGATCGTTTCCCCAGACCCTCGTCCCCCCCCCCCGCGCCCGTCCAATACGCCCGTCGATCCTACTGACAATAGCATAAAAGATGACGTAGTCTGATGTGAGCTATAGCTACAGTTGCTGACTCATTCTCCTATGCACAACCTCTTACTCGTCAAAGACTAATAATCCCGACACAGCTCCTTCACCCAGGCGACTCCAGCCCATATTTACGTCGTCAAAACAGAATTTGTGTCGTCTTACTCGCAGCCGGCCCTTCCCCCCTACCCACCACCACTGTAGCCACCCTCATATCACGCCCCGCCACATACCTAAGGCACCGTGTGCCCTACGTGTCTGTGTGTATTTGCATGTCTGTAACTGGCTGGTGCGTTATGTTTTAAGAGCTTGCCCACCGAAGGCTGCGCCAGGTACTATTTTGCACAGCAGGCTGCCTAGTGTGTATTTCCTTTTTTATTTGGCCAAATGTATTATCGCACGCACACACGCATGCACGCACTCACGCATGCACACACACACACACACACACACACACACACACACACACACACACACACACACACACACACACACACACACGCCTCACCGTTTTTGAGCATTCACATGGCTTACACACAAACACATCATTCCTTTTCTGTCAAACACACATCTGCATATTTGCTTTCTCTTACTAGGCAGCGCTTGAGCCTGTGCATTGATGTTTACCCTGCACATTGGTCTGATGAGGTTTTTAAATTTGTGATGTATTTTTTAATGCAATAAATTATGCCAAAAATGAGTTTGAATTCCTGGGTCTTATTTTCTCATTCAGAAGACTGTGCTGGCTTAAATGCAATCTGAACACTCTGCTAGGGAGAAAGACACATTTCAAGAAAATGTATTATTATAACCACTATCACTGCTCACAATTCATTGCTATGTATTACAGTGAGAAAATGTAAATAATTAAATTAGATTAAATTAAAAATCTTTAGCATGCATCATCCACAGCTGCACTGTTACGTGTTAGTTGAAAAATGCTAAGATCCAGGTGATAGGATGAGGCTATTCTCAATAATACAACTAAAACTGTACATACCATACTGTCTATTATATACAGTATTGTCATGTGTATGGGTACTCAGCCTAAATTGCATTCTCAACAAGTAATGAGTTTGCCTGTGTAGGCAATGCTTTCACAGGTTCTGCCAAGTACTGAGAAACTGGAAGAGTTACTCATGACAACTGACCTACACACTTCCTGACAGTAGCACTCTCCCACCAGCTTAGCTCACTGTATACATCATAGGCCACTCAACTGGAGAACGGCACAGGCCTGAAAATGTAGGTTCAAGCCTGAGGCGTTCAGACTCTGGCTGAGATTGACAGCTTATGCAATTCTTTTGCACTTGCCCAACTTAAACCTGAAGCCAGTTACAAGACACCAACAATCCCTTACTTGCTCTCAATAGCCACTATGCACCAATCAAGAGTCATGTTTGCCCATAGAAAAAAAAAAAAAAACAACAACCAAAAAACATCCCACCCAAATAGGAAGATTAAACAATTAAAAAATACAGGGTTTGGAATATCATGAACACCTGTACAGTTTAATACAATTCAGTGCAGATGGGCAATAAACTACAGGCACAAAAATAAATTAAGGACACAGTTTCAACAGCACTTTCACTTTTATTAACACTGATGACTTATATTCACCTGCATAAGGGCTTACTGAAACAAGATGGACTCCCCATATGTCAGATGACAGTCAAACCAAATTATGACCTCCAATCCTTGAAAATGTTACATAGTTCACTTTTTGTTCATAGATGGCCATCAGAAAAAAAGAGTAAATGAAATGAGGGATGACTGCTGTGCTTGTTAAGTGTACAATTATGCTAAACATTAATATGTGTTTTATTTGGTATTTATAACACTAACAATAAAATACATGTAGCAGATGTGAGAGAAAAGGAGTCATGTGAGTTTGCAAAACAGGCTATGGTCCAGACAGTAAAATATTAATCTATGTCAAAAATCCCTAATTGACATTATCACCTTTATTTTCTCTACTAAAACACTTAACTCACACTCACATTCATTTATGCATGCACACACACGTCCATATGCAAACACTTAGACACCCACTGACACGCCACAATCTGACTTACTGACACACTGACACAACACATCTGGGGACATTTCTTAAGGAAAATCATGCAGATTTATTCCTCCTATGGGTCAAAAAGAGAAAGAACCCTAGGGAGAGAAAGAGAGAGGGAGTGAAGGAGGTAAGAATGAAAAACAGGGAGCAAGCCATCGAAAAAGAATGAATGGAATAGAGAAATACGGAATAAAAAACAATAACAGAGGAACAGAAAGAAGTAAGGCTGTTGTACAAGACTTTTAGCCTGTGAGGAGCTGTCCATGTACATGAATACCCTGGAGCCCCTTTGACACAGACACACATGCACACACACACACAGAGCATGGCCTGTGGTCAGGCTGTGTGATGTGTACCATAGAGTGAAAGAACAGGTGTGTATTCAAGCGAAACCTCTCTCCGTGTCACTGTCAGTGTTTGTGCATGTGTGTATGTGTGTGCTGAGTGTAGCTTTGGCTAAGGGTTACGCCCTTATGTACATTCAATGCCAATGTGTACTCAACAACAGGCATTAATCTGTCTCTGCCAAACGCATATTATGCAAAAGCTTTGTCAATGTCTCAGTAATATATGGACTATTTAATGACAGTAAACAAGCCCTTTGTCTTTAGATCTCTCGCTCTCCTCTCTCTCTCTCTTGCACACTCACACACACACACACATACACACACACACACACACACACACACACAAACACACACACACACACACACACACACACACACACACACACACACACACACACACACACACACACACACACATAGACAGTGTTCACATGACTGCAAAAGTGTTGGGACAAGCCAATGTCATCCCTCTGAAAGGCAGTTCTATCCCCTTTAAATCGGCCCTACCCCTCAAGGCTGAGAGAATGTCTACATGTCTTGCCATCTAGAACATGGTTGTGGACATGGAGTGTTCTTAGTAAATGTATCAATTCGACTAAATTTTGTCATCAAGTATTTCTCTCTTTTACATGTTGATATAATGACTTTTTCGGGTATTCATGATGTTTGAAAGGGAACATATCATGAAAACGTGTCAGTGCTTGGGCACATATATGTGGGTATCTAGAGTACCTGACAAACCCACAAACTGCGAATTAAGACATCTTAGTTCTGTGTGGGCTGCCTAAGTCAGACAACGTGATATTCAGTGAGCCATTCAGATTTTAGCCTTCTTCTGAGGGTCCTTTGAATAACACTGCCCCCAATTTCAGTATCTCCAGCAACAGCTTGATAGCTCCCTGTACAACGGACCACTAGCATGAGCATGTCAGCTGTTCTGTTATTGGCTGGTCAGACCAGAGCTGTTTTAATGAGGGACCACTGAGTTTCAGCATTTATAAGTGTGAAACCACAGGATATTTTTAACATCGCAAGGGCGATACGGAGCCAGGAGCCACAGACAGGAGCTGCTCTATTGTTGGTTGAAAGAATCAGTCTGAAAGTCTTCATCTACTCACATCTGAGGATGTCAATACCCAGTAGATTAGCTTAATTTTTGATGGAACTTTGATGGAATGGTCCTCACAAAGACTGGAAAGCTGTTGAATTGAGTCTGTGTTTTTTGTATGCTTTGATAGCTGTTGTATATCACAAGCTCCAGGTTACGTAGATTTTATTAATGTTAGGGACAGCATTATTAACAAGGGCTGGTAACTGTACAAGCTGTAAACTAAATCACTGTCAATGACCTGACTTCAGAATTGAAAGATGTGTGGTTTGCTATGTTTTATGTTGGTTTATTGTTTTTATGTAGATCAGCTTGTTGCATCAGGCTTTAACATGTTGCTACTGTTGCTACTCCCAGTCTGGGGCAATGTGGGATTAATGTTGTAATATTAAGAGAGTCAAGAGAAACTGCGTGAACATTTAGCCTCATGTGAAGCATACTAGGTACTAGACTGAGTATTACTTTTTCATGTTGCTTTTTTGGGCGGTAGCTCAGCTAGAGCTAGCTTTAGTGCTGTGGCTCATTTGCTCAGGGATCCTTAGCGGATGTGTGTGTGTGTTGCTGCTGTGTGTTATATACTTGATAGACGTGCCATGAAGAGAAACAAATCTGTAAACATCTAAAAGAGATGGTCAAACTGCAGGAATTTAAATATATAGATAACTGTGTGTAACATTGACAACATGATATTGATATTAGTCATGTCAACATAAAAATAAGTTGTTTGTCTTTTCGAGTTACTCCAATAAGCATGACAAGTTAAATGTACTACAACGGGCACCCACACATCGTTAGCTTGAATCTTTACATTGGGACAGAAAGCAGGAATAATAGCGGTAGTTTTGAAGCATGATATGCTGCGTGTATATATTTTCAAACTTATCACCACAACAGAGACACTGACAGCTCTGTCAGTGATGGCTTCTCTTATGCTCTACTGACTTGATACAATTGCAGCCACTGCGCTGTGTGCTGTTAATTCATCCATAAATATGTGTAGTTAGCATGGTGAAAGTCATCCTCCTTCTGCTTTGAACGGAGTCATGTGGAGGCATGGCTGTGGTAGCTTGTGTGGGTCGATAACAGAACAGCAGCAGACCTGAGACCAACTGACCACCTGCCTCTTAATGGAATGTACGTGAACGCATAAAATAACAAATAGAAGTAGCTCCATTATTAGTGCAATTGTATCCAAATTTAAAAGTAAAGATTTTTCTCCGAAAGAAATGCTGAAGTAACATTTAAAGTATGCTGCATTAAAACTACTCAAAAAAGTACAATTTACCCTAAAAAGTTACTCGAGTACGGATTAACTGTAACTCCTTACTACCAACCTCTGATTGGATGTTTGTGCGTGATGATATATCTCAACATTGCATCTGCATCGTGTATTAATACCTGTGACAACATTCATTGGGTATTCATAGGTTCATAGGTACAAATGCCCATTTAAGAAAACACTAAAACATCGTAGATGCAACAAACAAATATTTTGTGAGGCACAATATCAGTTTGCCAACAATATTTCCTGAAGCTGATTTTGCCTTCACATCAGTGGACCCTCTGCAGTATTGAGTCATGCAGTAGTTTTGTCAGATATAGTGATATAACTGTATATATCTGTAATTAATGCATTGGATAAAAACTACATGCAGCACATGCTGTGAATCAATACTAAAAGTCTTACTTAATACTGAAATATTTCCAATGAGGCACCTGGAGAAAAGGACATTGAAGGAAGTATGTGTGTGCCCACAGACTTGACTTTGTAAGGAAATCTATTAGGACAGCCCTAACTCATCCTTTGTAAAATATGGCCCTCTCTCTCTAACCATTAAGTGACTAGCCTGAACCTCATTGCCCACTAGGGCTCACTGTAATGCATTGTGTGTGTGTATGTGTGTGTGTGTGTGAGTGTGAGTGTGTGTGCTTTTTTTTCTGAAGGAGGTCATTGAAACTGTCTTTCTTTCTTTCTTTCTTACCAGAAATAAAGTCTGTATTCCACTCTAGCATTTCCATTTTGATCCTCATCTATATTACTCGTCGCTGTTCTTCTCTGATTTGACATCAAACATGAGGTCATTTCCAATTTTTCATTACCTTTTAGCTGAATGAGCAGAGAGACTTGTCCACTACCCTGAACACATCTGGATCCATCTTTTCAGTGTTAGTGCAACACAGATGCACATTTTGTGCATTTCCCTGGATCATCCACCACTTGTGTGGTGAGGGACAAAAAACGCTGCACCCGTCTTAAAGCTAGGGTCTGCAATGTTGTTCAGAAACACATTTTGTTATACTGGGTGAAATGATCCTGCTATCCTGAGAGTAGTCAATACATTATATATTCAGAAAAAGGAACGAAAATAATCGGACCTCTGTGGCAGCTGTAGGACTGAGAAAAATCTGACCAATCCGTGCTGTCCAGTCAGATGCACGGATTGGTTAGAAGGCTTCATGTCTCGTCCACTGTCTCTCCTCCGCGCGTGCACACTTTACGTTTCACTAGTAGCCCTTTTGACACAGCCTCTCCGCATTATCTCCGGAGCGGTGGTTCGGCAATTCTCCGCCGATGGTGATTCACACAGAGCGAAGCCTCTCCGCCTTCACGTGTGTAATTCCCACAGAAAGCCGGCGCTGCGGCTCCTAAAGAGGCGTGACGGTACACGCCATGATGATGACGTCGGTGTTTCCCCAGGTGTTCCCCGTGTTAATCTAAACCCGCGAACAGTTTATAATCATATGGATGCTGTTATAATGTGTAGTGATTGAGATCCTGACCCACCAGTTCAGTTTTTCTCGCTAAATTACATAATTATACATAATCACCATCAGTAAACAGGACGCTGTCTGACTCTGTCACTGACAGGACGGAGGCTGTTTTCTGGCTGTTCCCTGAAGTCTCCGTCGGGAGAGTTGACGGTCGCGGTGATTTATTTTCGTCACCTATAGAGATTGGCATGGTGTTATTTCAGTTATTCCATTAGTTAATCATTAGGCTAGGTCTAGGTCTAGGTCTCTGGGTATGGTGAAGAGTATGTCATGATGTGGGGCTATTTCAATCCCAAAGGCCTAGGTGACTTTATCAGGATGCATAGTATCCTGGATCCATGAAATAAATGGCCTTTGAAAATAAAAATCTACCTTCCTCTATGGGAATTTAACCCATTCATTAACATAGAGGTTCATATACTTATTATTTATTTATTTACGATGCATTATTCATTCA
The DNA here is from genome assembly GCA_963678695.2 of Diplodus puntazzo. Classification (NCBI taxonomy): domain Eukaryota; kingdom Metazoa; phylum Chordata; class Actinopteri; order Spariformes; family Sparidae; genus Diplodus; species Diplodus puntazzo. Next base: position 34,469,495 of record OZ023156.1, read on the forward strand.
CAATTTTCTAGCGACGAATCTTACTATATTGTAAAAAAATTGGATCCACTGACCACATAGCAACTTTATGTCCCCACCACTTTACAAACCAAACCTACACCCTTGGTCACAGTCATTGTGCCAACCACTCGATACAGGATGTACACCTTCTGTAACAGTCACCATGGGATTTACATGCAATTTTCATGTTGGTCAAAAGTAAATATACTTTAACAAAGTATATAATTAAAGGGCATTCTCTAATGCCTTCTTGTGGACACAGGTGGTCACTGTGAACTCCTACTGTAGTGTAAGCATTTAATGATGATTGCAGCTAAAGTTATTTCCCACCAATGTGATGTGAAAAACAAAGTGCGCTAATACAGGAAACCTGCATGAAATGTTTCTGCACGACAACTATGCACACTGGGTCCAATGCTAATTAACCGTAGTCCTGTCTTCTATGTCTTACGCCATCCTTCCCATTTGCAGAAACTCAGTAGTAGACTCAGTGCCTGCCCAAGCCTTTTGGAAGCCCTAAGCATAATTTATTCTGATGCATTTTTGGGATGGCCAGCTAGGCAATACCTAAATTCGTTCAGATTCATAGTCTTTTGCTTTTTGACTTATTGAGGTAATCACTTCATGCAACAACTTAGGTTTCAGGGCCCCTTGACCTCTTGGGCCCGATAGGCTCGTTCAGTAATCTATCCTTGCTCACATGCCACAAACACTGACTCAAATGCTGTTAATTCATTTAATATGTAAAAAAAAAAAAAAAACAAAATCAATGGCCAGGGGGCCTCAAGCAGCCGCTTAATTCACGTATGCCTGTGAGTAGACTTCACAATCAGCTTTGGTCAGTTTAGTTTTGTGGATGAGCTATATATTCTGGACATCTGCTAAAGCGAATTATTTCATTGGTCAAAACTATATTTTGGTAGGTAGAAATCTGCAGACATTGAGATTTGGATCAATATTTTTTTCCTTGCGTGAATGTTCCGCAGCAATGTGCATTTTTTAATAAGAACCCAAATAAGCAGTTTTTGTAATTTTTTCTGCTAATCTTTGTTGTTTGACTTTGTTGTGTGTTTGTTTTCTGAGATGCTCCTTTGCAGCATGCAGTAGCCTGAAGTCTCACCCCTGGCCAGGACAAAAAGGACAATGCAGACAGAAAATACAAAGAAATGGGCTGAATAAAAGTTCAACAAAATCAATAAATCAGAGCCAGTTAGCAATTATAGCCTTGAAACCGCCAAGCAAACACAGCAAAGGAGTCTTGTTTCTTTTTTTGACAGTTGCTGTGGCCCAATTCAGGGTCTGCATCCTTTGGAGGCCTTCTATTACCTCTTTTTGGAGAATGCTTGCTAATATCCTTCGCGGCCTCCCATGTCCCAAGATTCTTTGTATGCCTTAAAAAGAAGAAAGAAAGACAGAAAATGGCGACATCGCATGGCGTAGATCGTCACTCCTGCAGGTCTGGGCAGCAGAAATCGTGACGTAAGGGTAAGGGCGGGAACATCTGGTGACGCAACAATGAAATGCTCCGAAGGATAGACCATCCCATTTAACAACGGTTGACGCGGCCTTCGAAGGCTCCCCCTGAAGGACTCTCCTTCGAAGGCCGCAAAGGCTGGGTCCTTTGGAGGATGCAGCCCCTGAATAGAGACACTGCAAGTGTCTTTGGTAACAAGAATGAAAGGGCCAAAAAAAGTCCACCAACATGGAAGAAAAAAAAAAAAAAAGAAAAAGAAAAGGCATCTTCCAACACCATTTACATGAAATATGGCCAATATCCAGCAGTCAGGTTTTGCCTCTTGGGGTAGAGTGTGTGTGTCTAGTGAGAAAACTACCTGAGCTGGGGGATCCACACTAAGTCCTGCTGACTGAGCGCTTTTACATTGAAAATAAAAGGAGATGGGAAGTCGTAAGATAGAGCCATTTACACACACACACACACACACACACACACACACACACACACACACACACACACACACACACACACACCCTAGCTATATGCGCATATGTCCATGTAAACACACAGCTTATTGTTCTCCAAGGCACTTCATCTCCTCTATCACCAGCTCTATGTTATCTGGTGCACTGGTTTCTGTCATCATTATAGCAATTACTGTTACTTCACATGCTGCACTCCTACATCAATATCTGTAACACCCTGGGTTATTACAGAAAAAGCATCTAAAACTCTGCCCAAACAAAAGCAAGAAAATCACTTTTTAACTCACTGACAATTTCAAAAGCATTTTGCAATAATAATGTCAGTGTAAACACTTAACATCGCATTATTCTGGAAGAAATCTAAATGGAGACAAAACATATTTGAAAATCAATGTCCACAGCTGGATTTGCATTTAATGATCACACTATCTGTACCAGGCTCTTAATTTAGCATGACATCTTTTCAGTTCTGGCAAGACAAATCCTTTTGACACATTCAACCACAATGGTAGGCAAACGCCTTTTTAAATAACACTAAGTTGTAGTATGGCATTGTCATAAATTCATTTGCCCTTATTTACTAAATTAAGAAGACATTTGACTGGAGAGGCTGTTTAATGAAAGACACATAAGGGACATTTGAGACATTTTGTTTAAGTTGAACAATGTTGTGCATTTGCACTTTAGCGTTCTAATATACTTTTATTTAAATATTGTCAGTGAGTCAGTGAGTTAAAACCTTGGATAACCTGAAGATGTTCTACAGGCTGTAACCCTTTGGGGAAAAAAAGCAGGTCACAGATCAGTGTATTTTCTAGTAGAGGCTGATGTAGCCTTGGACTTCTCGTCTCAAGTTGAGATGAGGAGCAGGCTATAGAGGTAAGTGTGGTAAACCCACTTGTCATTTTTTCCACTTTGAAACTTTTTGTCTTGGCCCAACCCATTTCCATCTCCAGGTAATCAAATATTGATGCATTGTCATGCCCCTCGGTATGTTATACAGATGTACATGTTACCCTTAATTATCAGCATGAGATGAAGCAGGCTTTACGCTAACTAACTAGAGGGAGGAACTGAAACAGGAACAATGGTGACTATATCAGTGCTACAAGCTGTTGTGTTTAGCTTAATTTCTAGTATTGTTCTAAGCTCAAGATTCCTATCGTGCATTTACCTCTACGAGCTCATCCCTGTATGAGTTTGTCGTCTCACATTATTTCTCTGTTTTGCTTCGTGTACAGAACCTCCAGCGCCTCTCCGCAGGCTTCCTGCTCCACTGGCTACCTGAGTTTTCTCCCACACTGTTCCCGGACATCTCTGCTTGCCTGCCAGCCTGCCTGCCGATCTCACCTGCTACTTTCCTCCACAAACTCTTTGTGCCAAAATAAATCCCTTTACACCCAGACCTAAGCCTCCGATCTTTGCATTTGGGTCCAGAAAAAAAACGCCACATAACAAGGATCATGACTAGGGGTGTCATGATTCTCCAACTCCTCGATTACATTTTCGATTCTAAGGTCACGGTTTGATTCGATTCTCGATTTTTTAAGCACAGGTTGCTATGCCATTTTTAGACTAGACTTTTATGCAATATAATATCTGACCTTTGTTCGCAATGTACCACACTACATTGTCAAATTTAAAAGGTTTATTAACAACATCATGTAACAATAACTTATATCTTCTTATATCAATCTTCTTAAATCAATTGGAAACTTAAACAAAATAACCTGCCATCTAGTTTCTGCAGAGCTTGCAAACTGTGTTTTTTTTGTCGACAACACGAACGTTGTCAACATAACTCACTGGAAATCTAAAATACTTCCACACCTGCGACTTCAGTGAAAGAGGAGGGGGGTTCAAGTTCTGTCTATGGGTCTCCATTGTTACCATTGTTGTAGTGTAGTTGTAGTGTAGTGGCATAGCCCCTTTCAGGAATAGGGCGGTGCCTGAGGTGTGTGTGCGTAAGATGCGTAAGGTGTGAGTGGGCGAGCGAGAGTGAGGGAGCGTGCGTATGTGCGGACAGTGAATGAATGGGAGAGGAAGGAGAAGAGAAAGGAGTAGCCGTAGTAGCGACGGCAATAATGTACAATATAGTCTGCAGTTTGGCTGTGGATAAAGGCGACGGCTAGATACAGCAAAGCTCCCTGGCATTATTTCCCGACCAGCTTAACACGTGAAAGGGGGTTCACCCCGAAGGTAAACACAAACTTCGGCCCTGGAGGAAACCATCTCCCCTGTGCTTCCCGACCACGGTCCGGGAGCTGAACAGGAATGGTGTAACATCATGCTATCATTTGGCTGGCTGTAGCTAATAGCTACTGGCTGAGCTAGTAGCTAAGTTGGGGGAGGTTGACTCGCAGCACTTCAACACGTGTGTGTTTTTTTCCGCTGGGCAAGCCGACCGGACGTGATATGGGGGCGTGGCAGCATCGACGATTCCATTTTTTAATTCGAAGTTCGGGATTGTGACTTAATTTCGGTCGACACCGTTAATCATGACAGAACCAATCTATACACAGAGGGTGTCATTTTTCGACAGCAGTTCCACTGTTCAATCAATATTTCCTTCAAAATGAGCAGTCAAAGTAAAACAGTTGTCTATTGCCAGTTTAAATAGTTTTTATTTATTTATTTATTTATTTTTTTACTTAAAAATATTCACAACACCTAGTTCAGTAGAAAAAAATTGCATTCAAAATCATCAAATGTGGTGATTTTTGGAGACACGGCTTTTCACTGGAAAGGAAGTATTTGGAAAATTGACAACTGATAAGTAACTACAAAAACAATGTTTATACGTAAAGTATATTTATAAAGATGCACAAAACTTTGCGTACAATTCCATAGGCTAGAATAGTACAAGGACTTAAAATTTGTACTTAAGTAAAGTGCTGAATACAATAAATGCTAGATGCAAAATATAACATAAAATATATAATTTCGGATTGCAAAGCTTTGGTTCAAAGTATACACTGAGTGCTTGTGAGTTACTTTTTCTTTTTTCTTTTCCACATACAATGCCTGTAAAAAGTATTCACCCCCTTAATTGTTTTCCAATTTAATTGCTTATATAAATGGAATCATGGTGAACATGCAAAAAGTATACAACACAAAAAAATGACAAAAAAACGGAAACTTGTTAATGTACAAAAAAAAAAGTAGAACTACAAAGTAGAAATATTTAATGTAAAATAGGTGATTGCATAAATACTCACACCCTTTGAAATTAACTGACCTAATTCAACCATCCAGTTGGTGCTAGTGGTCTCACAATTTGTGAAATGGAGATCACCTGAGTGCAGTGAATGTGTCTATGAGTTGAGTGGAGTATAACAACACCTATGTCTGACAGTCCATTCATTGGTTGAGCGGTATTCGTGGATACAATTACACTATGAAGACAAGTATATGTGAGGGGATGGATACAAAAGCATGTCCAAGTCACTGAACGTCCCCCCCGAGCTCAGTCAAATCCATCATTAAGAACCTGAAGGAATATGATAGATGTGTAAATCTGCCTACAGTTGGCCATCCTCACAAACTAAGTGACCATGCAACAAGGAGACTAGTGAGGGAGGCCACCAAAACACCTGTGTCTACTCTGAAGGAGTTAAAAGCTTCAGCAGCTGAGATGGGAGAGACTCTACATACAACAAACTGCTGCCTGGGTTCTTCACCAATCAAAACTTTATGGGAGAGTGACTGCCACTGTTGAAGAGAGCTCATTAAATCTCAACGAGAGTTCACTCAAAGACATGTAGAAGACTCCAAGGTCAACTGGAAGAAGGTTCTCTGGTCTGATGAGACCAAAATGGAGCTTTTGGCCATCATTCTAGACCCTATGTTTGGCAAACACCAAAACAAATCACCACAAACACACCATCCGCAGCATGAAGCATGGTGGTGGCAGTATGGTGGTACCAATAATCATTCTCATTTGAGTCAAAAACGACACACTACTACATTATTTAGTGTATCGAGATTGTTCTCCTCCACAGCATCAGGGTTGGGGAAGGAGCTGATGCCTTGTGATGCCTGATATAGTGGCTAAGGAGGTTAGGTTCACTTATGTTGATGGTGGAACAAACCACCTTTAAGTAGGTCAGGGATATGTTTTATATAGGAATGGAAAATAACTTGTTATAATTATGTTAAATGAAAAGTATATATAATAACTGATGTAATCAGCCGTTGGTTGGTCAAGAGGGAGGGGCTCAACAGTGATAAGCCTCTGGCCAACAAGGCTCTGCAAGTCAGTCTGAGGGTGGCTGTAAACTGGACAGGTAGGCAACATTTGTGTGACACATTTTTGTTTTTTTCCTTTGGACCTCAAAGTTTTGATTTTCACTGTTTAACCCATCTTCTTTTTGTAACAAAGCCCAGACCTCAGTCCAATAGAGAATGTGTGGCTGTTCCCACCTGATCCCGTGCACTCGATAGAGCTTGAGCAGTTTTGCAAAGAATGTAGTAAAATTGGAGTGTCCAGATATGCAAGCCTGACTAAGACCTATACACTGAGACTGAGTGTTGTGATGGAGGCCAAAGGTCAATCTAATAAATACTGACTTGAGGGGGTGAATACTTATACAATTACTTATTTTACATTATATACTTTTTTATTAAAGGTCCCATATTATGAAAAACACGTTTTCTCTGTTCTCTACATATATAAACTCCCTGAGCCTGCCAACTCCCAGAATGAGGAAAACAAGCGATTCCTGCATGGTCTCTGCAGCCCACCCACTGGTAAAACAGCGCTCCTACAGGCTGTTCAGATTCAGCTCCTTTCGTTACGTAGCGGTGTGTCCAGCGGTAAGACAGCAGTGTTTCACAATGTCGTCGCTCAGAGCTAGACACGCAAATTGCTCTGTTGTTAGTTGTAAAAATCAAAATAAGTGCCTATATTCTGTCCCAGCTACAGAACAACAGAAGAGACAGTGGTTGTGTTTCATTTTTTAATGACAACGTGCCGGCTGCGGTTGCTGTTAGTTTGTGTATGTGCTAACCACTTCACATCGGACTGCTTCAGTAACGAGGGTCAGTACAAAGCTGGCTTTGCCTCGACACTGACCCTCGTAAAAGGGTCAGTCCCACCCATACGGGACCCAGCAACTGCACCCGAGCCACAGGTAAGTGTCGCCGCGGTTTGATAGTATTTGAAGTTGCCTACGAGTATGGAGAAGTCAGCTGGAAATCGGCTAACTAGTTAGCTCCACTTCGGTCCGCTATGCAATGCCGTTTGAAATGAGTTTAATGTTAATAACATTATGAGGGAGCTTGGTTGTCACAGTAAAAAGTCTGGAAACATGCAGACTGGAGACAGAGACGATGGGAGCAGTGTCCAAGAGTTTTGAGACTGTGTTGGAGACAAACACAGCTTTCGCTCATCTTCCTGAGAGGGACGTGTAGCCGGCAAGTAGGTGTTGACAGACAGAGCTCATTAGCATTTAAAGCAGGGGTCTCCAACAGGGGGCTCGCGAGCTACCGGTAGCTCGCAGGCCCTCAATAAGTAGCTCGCCAAGCAAATCTAAAATAAAACATTAAAAGAAAGAAAATAAAAAGAATCTACCCTATGCATAAACAAAACCTCACTCATAGCGAACTCTATCTACTTACTGAAATTCTAGATCTATAACCCCCCCCACACACACACACCCCCTATCAACCAATCAAGTTTGAGTAACAACAATGCAAGCCGGCAGCTAATGCTAATATTTCCGAGCCGAACGTGAACGCAGTTAACGAAAAAATGTGGATTTTTTTTTGGATGTGACTGAAGCTAGCATACGAGATAAACAATGACTGAGGCAGGGCCATCGAAGAAAAAACAGAAGGCGTACCATTTCCATCAAGAGTGGGAGACTGACTATTTCTTCACAAGTGTGAAAGACAAGTGTGTGTGCTTGATTTGCGGGATGAGCGTTGCAGTAGGGAAGAAAAGCAATGTGGAGCGGCACTTCACCACACTTCATGAGAAGTTTGACCGGGATTTTCCGTCTGGCAGCAGCCTGCGGTCAGCTAAGGTGAGCGAGCTGAAAGTGGGATTACAACGGCAGCAATCGTTGTTCACGAAACCAGTGAAGGGAGCTGAGGCTGCAACCGAAGCGTCATTCAAACTGGCCCATCTTTTAGCTAAGAAAAAAAAACCTTTTACAGATGGCATTTTTGTCAAGGATACAATGACTGTTGTGGCTGATTCTTTGTTCAAAGATCACAAAAATGGACCTGAAATCCTGTCTGCTATATCGGAGGTGCAGTTAGGCGCGAACACCATGGCAAGGAGAGTTTCTGCGCTCTCAGATGATGCAAAGAGGCAGTTGGAACATGACATAGGCACATGCAAATGGTTTTCGATTCAGTGTGATGAATCAGTGGACTCAAGTGACACTGCTCAGTTGGCGGTTTTTATAAGAATGGTTTTTGAGGACTTCTCTGTTAAAGAGGAATTTCTCACATTGCTACCTTTGAAAACAACAACCAAAGGCCTGGACATTTACAACGTAGTGAAGAACTACTTTGCCGAAAAGAATGTGCCATTAGAAAAATTGGTGTCAATTACAACTGATGGATGCCCAGCCATGACAGGGAGGCATAATGGCTTCATTGCAAATTGCAAAGCAGACCCGGATTTTCCTCGTTTTTTGAACTATCATTGCATAATCCACCAGCAGTCCATATGTGCCAAAGTCATGGGGTTTGATCATGTCATGACACCTGTCATAAAGATAATAAATTCTATTCGAGCAAAGGCCAAACAACATCGAAGTTTCAAGTTATTTTTGGAAGAACTTTCATCAGAATATGGCGATCTTTTGCTGCATACAGAAATCAGATGGCTTAGCAGAGGAAAAGTCCTGCATCGTTTTTTAGCCCTTCTGACAGAGATCAAAGCTTTCATGGAAGCAAGAAATGAGGATACAACTCTGCTGTCTGACACTGAGTGGCTACTGGACCTTGCATTTCTAGCAGATATGACCGAAAAATTAAACAACCTGAACTGCGAATTGCAAGGCAAGGGGAAGACAATCAGTGACATGATTAGTGCTGTCAAGGCTTTCAAGGCAAAACTGGGCCTATTTCTTCAACAAGTGAAGAAAAGGAAGATGCAGCACTTCCCCTCTGTGCACAAAATGCTGGAAGAAAATGATGCTGCATCTGGGGCCATGGACATCCAGAAATACATAGACCTCTTGACCAGGCTGGGTGAGGAGTTTGAGAACAGATTCACAGACTTTGTGAGGCTGGAGCCCTGTGCCACATTTATTTCAAACCCCTTCATGGATGTGGACATATCTGACATTTCTGAACAGATGGGTGAGGTGTTCAGTCTCAGTGCTGTTGATTTGGAGATGGAAATTCTCAGTCTGCAAAATGACATCCAGCTTAAGTCACATAAGTCTGCTGCTGATTTCTGGAAGCTTGTGGATGCTAAGAAGTACCCCAACATTAGCACAGGAGCCATGAAATGTGCTACCCTCTTTGGCTCAACATACCTATGCGAATCTGCCTTTTCCGACATGAACTTTATCAAGTCCAAGTTCCGAACTTGTCTCACTGATGCCCACCTGGATGACTGCATCAGAGTGAACCTCTCGGGATACACACCAGACTACAGTGCCCTGGTTGACAGCATGCAGTGTCAGAAATCTCATTAAAGGTAAGCATATAATAATATTAAAATGTGCTAATATACACTGCAAAAACAAAACAAAAATAGAGGGGAGTAGAAGTAGCTTGCGACTTGTTTTATTTTTTGAAAGTAGCTCTCATCCTAAAAAAGGTTGGAGACCCCTGATTTAAAGGTGCAGGCACAGAAACAGCCTGCTCTCAGGAGAGCTCAGTAGAGGGATTTTTAGACAGCTGAAATTCAGGACCACGGATGGGTTTGGGGCAATGCATATCGAATACAGTGTTGTTGGACCTCTGACAGCTGTGTGAAATTGATGAAAATAATAAACCGTGCCTAAGGATTTGAAAGGATCTGTGCTGAATCATTCATAAATCACACACCTGACTTTAAATTGGCTATTTACTTTTCACAATGATACTATAAAAACTACAGATTATACATTATGTTGCAAAGTGTTCACACTAGCTGTGACACCCATCAACTGTTCATGTTCTCAGCCATGACTACTTCAGCTCAGCATTCAACAGCACTCTACATCTGGATATTGGACTTCCTCACAAACAGGCTCCAGACAATTCGAATTGGCAATCACACCTCCCCTACATCAGTGCTCAACACTGGAGCCCCCGCTTCGAACTGTGTGCTCAGTCCCCTCCTGTTCACACTGAACACCCATGACTGCACTCCTAGACATCAAAGAATGTCTACTGTGAAGTATGATGATGACACTACCATCATCGGCGGCATTATAAACAAAAATGAGAGCTCATATCAGATGACAATTAACAATTTTGCAGAGTGGTGCACAGAGAACAGACTTCTGCTCAATGTTAGCAAAACCAAGGAGCTGATTGTTGATTTTATAAAAAAGGAGGCAAAGTCACACCACCCCTATCTACATCAGTGGAGCTGAGGTAGAACGGATGAACAGTTTTAGGTTCCTTGGAATCACCATCACTTAAAAATCTTTTGCATCACACATCACCACCCTCGTTACAAGAGCACATAAAGGCTCTACTTCCTATGGAAACTTGGAAGGCTAAATGCTGGAGCAAATTCTGTCAACATTTACAGAGTAGCAATGAAAGCATCCTGACTGGAAACATCACAAACTGGCGTGGTTCATTCCAGCCCAGGACAGGAAGGCTCAAAAGCAGGTGATTTAAACCACAAGAACATCACTGATACCATCTACAGATCATCAGTATCATCCGTTAAGTGAGATGTCTGCACAGAGCCCAAAGGATACTAAAAGACAACACCCACCCAGCCACAGTCGGTTCACCCTGCTGCCATCTGACAACATTATCAACAGCATTACTATTATCGCTCTTGTACTTTTAGTATCATTACTAGTACACTTCCTGTAGGGAGGATAATTCATTAATTTCTGTGTATGTGTTCCCTATTCAGTGCTAATGTAGTATCATCTGTCCTTTAAAAACATGTTAGCACAGTACTCTGACCAAGTTGGTACCAAAACTGAGTACACAGATTGCCACCCTCAGAGCCAGGGCTGGGAAACCATACCAGTCATGTTGGAAGCCACTACAAACAAGCCTGTGACCCATTTTTTGGTCCTGACCCATCATTAAAGGCCTACAGCAATGAGGAGAGTGAGAACAGGATAAAATTGCCTTGAATATTTAAGTGGAATAGAGGGCTATCCTCTGTGTGATACTGTATATTGAATCCCAAGCCAAGCCATTTGACGGTTGCAGTATTTGAAGAATCACAGGAGGGGGCTGCTTGAAAATCCCCTACTGTGGCGGCTCTTTAAACTTTCTCAGCCTGGGACAGAAAAGGAATAAATTTTGCTTCTCCCATGGACTCAAGCTCATTAGGACGCTCTCTTGTTATGGTGGGAACCCACCAAAAACTGGGACCATGACCCACTTTTGGGGTCTCAACTAATAATATGAAGAAATATACTGTCCAAATATCTCAACTTACAGTAATGCAACAAGTGAAATCTAAGTAATAACGTTAAATCAATTAAATATATGCTCGTTTTCTGTCTGAAGAGATATTTATTCTCACCATGGTGTGTTTTTATGTTAAAGCATTTCAATTGTTCTAAGCTATTTTGTGCTTAATTATCTTAAAAGATTTTATAACTTATTACCAGTGGTGGTTCTAGCTTGCATGATGCCCTGGACAAACCTCACCTTCAGCGCTGGTTATTGTGGGTGGCTTTTTTTTTTTTTTTTTTGGGGCACTCATGCAACCCCTATTGCCCATATAAGTGAACCACCCCTGCTTTTCACTAATTACAAGAAGTACAAAACTAGTTTGAGAAGGTTTTAAGCACTGTTTCATAGGTTATATGACATTGGTCTTCAGTAGCATGCACAGACTTTTTGAATGGCAGGGGCAAGAGACGGCCCCCAAGAGGGCACTTTAGCACGTGTTTTGGCTCCTAAGAGAGCACTTTAGCGTGCGTGTTTGCCATCCAAGAGGGCAGTTTATCATGTTTTAACCAGCCAAGGGGCAGTTTAGTGTGTTTTGCCAACAAAGAGGGCACTTTAGCACACGCTATGGCTTCCAAGGAGGACAACAATTGGGTGAAAACAGTGTGGCTCTTCAGTACTCAGTCGTCAATGATACATTATTACATGAGCACTTAGTACTCATGGGTTGGACCCACCTGTGAACTTGGCCTTCATTTCAATTTTCAACTACACATCAGTAAAGTTACTTAACTGCAACTTGCTCAATTGTGCCATTGTGTTGATAAATCTGCCCAGTAGTCAAAGGGCAGTAATATTACAATAAACAATAATAGTAGTAAAAAATAAACAATAGAATAAAAATGGAGGAAATAGAATAGACTCTTATGAACATAATATTATACAATATGAACAGTGTAATTGTAAACAGTGTGGCAGTGTATTCATGTTGATAAATTATAAATATGGGTATTGACACAGCATAATATGACAATCTGATAATTGTGTGTGTGTGTGTGTGTGTGTGTGTGTGTTTTGACAGGCTAATGCAGACTTTAAAGCAGCATTATGTAACTTATTTACCTTAAAATACAGCTCAAAATCATATTTATAGTATCGTGTGTTGTAACAGGTGAATGGTGTCTCTGTCACTTGTTTCTGCACTATGTAACTTCAGCATTACATTCATGACCATAATTGACCATATAGGCACAAGAATATTCATAAGTGGCAATATGTGTGAGAGAGTGCATTAGTGTATCTGCGACTACTTATGTGAGCACAGAATTCTGACATATGACGTAGGAAATGGAACACTGGGATTGACAGGCCGGACTGTATTGTGACTGCTGGGTCCTAAGGGTCCTTCAGAAAAGGCCATGTCTCCAACACACTGACATGATTTCCATAGCTATTGGACCAGTCATAATATTTGAGCCACTTTTGGAACCAATTCTTTGATTAAAAGAACAGTTTGAGAGGGGAAGAGACTGAAAGAAAGGGAAGAGAGAGATTCTCTGTGTGAGCACACTGAGAACAAGAGAGAGGAACATTGATCTCGAGAATAAAAAGGAAGCTAATCCGACCTTTTCCAGTCAATGCCAACTTTCAGGAAGATTCCATAAGGCCTTGGAACTATATATATGATAATATGTCTCTATTGTCATGCTTATCCACATCTATTTACATCATCTCTATGCAATTTATTTTGTCTTTAAAGCAGAGACAGCATATTTGGCTGCAGATGGCTCAAATAATTATATATAAAGATCTGACTCATAGAGAAATTTATAAAAACCTGAAACCATTTTTAAAGCTTGAGTGAAAGAAGGGTTAAAAGAAGCAAAGATGGAGCAATATAGTCTACCGGGGTGGTACTAATAATGAACAGTTTAAAGGTTTAATGGAAGGCACTGATATTACGAAATAAATGATAACCAGACAGCAACTCAACTTCATCCCTAGATTTAAAAAAACAAACAAACAAATTACTATGAATATGTAGCTTCAACATGATCCATCTACTTTCGGAATAATTCTTTTAACCAAAGCGAAAGGCATCTCAAGACTAGTGTGCTCGGCAGTATCAATTTTATTCAAGATGCAACATCGAAATAAATCAACTAAATACTTAACTTCAGTTAACTTTACATGGAAAAAAAACACTTTAACAAAGATATAGTCAGAGATATATCAAGAAAAAAAGGGGGATTTGAATTATTACATTTCATTGACTTGAATGACCTTCATAGTTGTCTAAATTTTACTTATAAGCTCTCCAAGCTTGAAAATTATGTTACTCCCATAACCTTTCCCCACACAAAACATTTTTTGGAATAATGAAGACATCACAGTTCTATATTTATGTAGGGAATTATTTAAGTAAATAACCTCTTTGATATTTTCAGTGTATTGCTGAGTTACGAGCTTTCTCTTTTCATCAAATCCTTCCCCATTACAGGTAAAGAGTTTAATTTTGTAACTAAAGGCCCCCACATGCTGCCCAGACTCAAACTAGCAGCCAACTGCCTTCATCCGACCACTCCGTTGCCTCTCATCTGACCCGTTTGGCAGAAAAGTTGCATTGAACACACCGCTTCAACATGCTGCCAACTCCACAGTAGCGTGTATGTTATGCACTTGCGCGAGATGCAATAAGTGGGTGGTGCTAGTCTCGTGCCAGTACTCTAAAACATTGAAAACAGGAAATGATAGGACGGAGTGCATAGAAAAAACAAAGCGCACACGGTATTCCGCCCCTCCCACACACTGATTCGCTAGCACATCGCCAATCAGAATGGTCATACAGCTAGCACACAACCAATCAGAGAATCCAATAGCTCCGACGGCCAACGGCCAACCTTCTCAGACTTTGCATGTTAAATTGTAGCAGACAACGTCCGCGCGGTTCCAAAAGCTTCCAATGCAGCTGAACACACCGAACAGATTTGTTCCTGAACTTGTTCGAGTCTCCCCAAGTGCTTCAGATGTCCAACACTTGGGCCAGTGTGTTCCTGCCTTAAAGCTGTTTCTGATGGCCTTTCCCTCCTCATGAATAGTAATCTTCAGTTTCATGTTTATTATGGACTCAAAATGCAGCAACAAACATAAACTAAATGGCAACTGGACTTGTTTCAGTTTCTTGAAGACATTTCACCTCTCATCCAAGAGGCCTCTTCAGTCTTAACTAACTGGAGGGGAGTTGCAGGCTTTTAAACTCTGTGTGGGAGTGTCCTTGCAGTCGCCATTCCTGCCTGCATTGAACAGCATATACTACATTACTTTGCTAATGCCTGGGTGTTTTGTCCGTACGATGGACAAGTTTCTGCCTCAGTGTGTTGGTAAGTTTAAAGTGAACTGGAATATGATCCTCCTGAGTTTCTCAGATATTCCCACGACATAGATAACGATGATGTTGTTACCTTTTCTTGTCTCCTCCTCTCTGTCTGCTTTGGGTCTTTTATAGGTTTTGACAAAGGTTCAGTTTGGGTAGCCACAGGTTTTAAGTGCTCTCCTGATCTACTTCTGTTCCTTTTCCTTCCCCTCTGACTCGGTGCATACAGTCTCAGCCCGATGGTTTAGGGTTCTGATGACCCAGCTTGTGCTCCAGTGGGTGATAAGAGTCACACAACAAATATTGATCTGTGTGTGTAGGTTTTCTGTAAACCTCAGTGTTGAGGCTTCTGTCTTCTTCAGTGTGTAGTGCACATTCCAAGAAGGGCAGACTGTGTCTTCTGATATCTTCCTATGTGAATTTGATGTTATTGTCCACAGCATGTATAGGTTCTGTGAAGGCTTCTACATCCCTTGTTCTGAACAAGTCCAGTTGCCTACGATCCAGCACTTAGATCAAGATTAAAGGAGTACACATTAGGATTTTACAGAATACATCTGACAAATCTACATTTCTCAAGATTTTTGACAAACAAATGCAACTTTTGATAAATGATAAACAGAATCTTTAATACATACATACTCTTTACACTCAATTACTTGCTGGGTTGAACAGGAAAATTGTGTATTTTGTCAAATTAATGATTCAATTTGCAGCCATTATTTATTATAATATATAATTTTTCTGTTCCATTATTTGTAGCACATGTCTGTGTTTGTACATTTGACTGTTTTTCAATAAAGCTAATTAAAAATAAAGAAAAGCTTTGTCTCAAGCATAACCTTTATTTTGTATTAACAACCATTTCCTATTATTAACAAATATTCATACTGAGGTGATTAAAAGTAACTTCAACAAGTACTCTGATCTGGATCATGTTAATTAAGAAATTATGCTTAAGTTTTCCCTCTGATGTCCTTTGGCTGCACTCCCTGAATGCTTGGTGATTTAAGGAGTGTTTCCTGATGGACAGACAAGCTTTACATGCTACTTATGTGTGAATTAGGTTATACAAATGCATTTTTGTCTACAAGTTTGAGAGAAGAAAATATGAAGATGTGATCACGTCATGTAGGAGTTTAAGGCAGTGGATGTAGGCATGTCAGTGTTTGCTTTTCTATCTCTCAGAGGCAGTGGATCCTCTGATCTTTGTTCCCTGGTATAAATGTGACTTATTGTGCACTCACATGGTGGCACAGCTAACAAAAAGCCCACAAAGTGGAAAAGCTCTGATCAGCTCGTGATAACCACAAAGAAAGGCAAGCAGCAATTACAATGTTTTACAGTGTAAAGCAGCAGCAAATTGGACTCGGCCATTCACAAATGTCATAAAATGTATCTTTTAAGCATACAATACATGCTTATAAAACACAATATCTGGCCAAACACTAAGTTGGATGTCCTGTTGGTGTCAAATAGCCTGTGTCCATCTACTTTTCATTAATCTAGCTCTTTCTGTTAGCGTATTAAGGTTAAACAAAGTGAGGAATAGTGGTATAGAGCTGCACACATATTTGTGACATCATGCCTGATCTGCCAGTTTGCAGGCTTTGCTCAGACTGCTCCGAGCAAATTTGCTTTTCCATCACCAGTTTTACTCATGAGCTGCACCCACCATGCCTCCAAGCAGGCTGCAGTGAGGTCTTGCGACTGCAGCCGACCAGTAACAAGCACTTGCCTCCCCTAAAATTGATACTCAATTCATGTCTGTGCAGGAAAGCTGAAAGAAAATGTTTAAAAGTCAGTGGGCTCTATGTTACGCTTGCTACAAAGCGGCTCACAATGCAAAGCAAGTGTCATTGCTAGTTCAGACTGATATAGGTTTCATGTTCAGTGCCCACATTGTGTAAATAGCAAATGTACTTGTGCCCATCTGTACACCCCTTGTTGGTCTTAAAATGAGGTGTGGTCTGGCACACTGATGTAGATTGCCATCTTGAGGCAGCAGAAAGCGACAGTGCCAAAAAGCTGGTCTAAGGGCAAAAATGCAGTCTGTCTCCTGATGTTTAGAGGACACAGATGGGTTCACACTGCTTTCAGTTATTTTAAACATTTCCATGAAAGCAGTCATCATGATGTCATTCTCATATGTCAGGCCCTTGTGCACCTGGCTCTTAAAGGGAATGGGAGCCGATACTCGCATTGGTTTGAATTACGATCCACCCAAAACACACCCAGTACTAATTCAGAGTCTCAATACAACCCCTTTGCACTGTGTGACATACTATGCACCCAGATTCTTCATTGTTTAACTATACTGTAAGACCAAACAGTAAAAGTTTGTGAAAAACTAAATTCACCACCAATGTAAAGAGTTATTAGTGCATATTTTTAGTTTTAGGTGTACAGTGCTCAAACACTATAATACATTTTTGTGCAGCATGTCAATAGTGTCTTATCTGTCAAGAGTGTCTTTGAACATCAGGACCTGACCGTTCATACAGAGGCTGTACTATCCTACATCAAGTTCTGTATGCGGAATGTAACAGTGGATAAACGCATCCGAGTGTTCCCCAATCAGAAGCCCTGGACGAACAGCCAGGTCAAGACACTCCTCAAAGACCACAACACCGCCTTCTGGTCTGGAAACAGAGAACTATACAATGCTACCAGAGTTGACCTGAAGAGAGGAATCAGGAAAGCAAAAGCAGAGCACAGACAGAGGATTGAAAACCACCTCTCCAACAACAACCCTAGGCAGGTGTGGCAGGGAATCCAGCAGATTACTAACTTCAGGGGACAGACCAACACAGGTGCGGCTCGAGCATCACACTTGTGGAGGAGCTGAACTCCTTCTTCGCACGCTTCGAGACCCCTGCCCAACAGTCTGCAGCCACACCACCCCAGCCCCATCCAGCTCCCAGCTCCTAGCCACTGACTGTGCAAGTACAGGAGGTGAAACGGATGCTAAGCAGGGTGAACCCCAGGAAAGCTTCTGGACCTGACTGGGTTCCAGGGAAGGTGCTCAGGGCCTGCGCCGCACAACTCTCGCAGGTCTTCACCACAATCTTGAACCTCTCCCTGACACAGTCCACTATCCTAGCTTTCCTGAAGTCGGCCACCATCATCCTAGTACTGAAGAAATCAACCACCGTCAGCCTCAAGGACTACCGCCCAGTTGCACTCACACCCATCATCACCAAGTGCCTGGAGCAGCTGGTCCTAAACCACATCAGGACCTGCCTCCCTCCCTCCTTTGACCCTCACCAGTTCTCTTACAGAGCAAACAGGTTGACAGAGGAAGCCATAGCCATCACACTCCACACCGCGCTGAGCCACCTGGAACACCGGGAGAGCTACGTCAGGATGCTCTTCGTTGACTACAGCTTGGCATTTAACACTATCATCCCTGACATCCTGGTCAGCAAACTGTCTGACCTGGGACTTCCCCCACCCACCTGCTCCTGGATTAAGGACTTCCCCACAAACTGATGCCAGACAGTCAAACTGGGACACCACCTCTCCTCCACCTGGACACTGAGCACGGGCTCCCCACAAGGGTGTGTGCTGAGCCCGCTGCTCTACACCATTGTTAAGTTTGCAGAGGACACAACGGTGGTGGCACTGAACACGGGGAAAATGAGTCTGCCTACAGGGACGAGGTCCTGAAACTGTCTGGGTGGTGCTCAGCAAACAACCTGTCTCTGAACACCACAAAGACTAAAGAAACCATCCTGGACTTCAAACACAGGACAAATCCATCTCCCCTACATACACAGCGACTGCATGGAGAGGGCTCACACCTTCACCTTCCTGGGCACTGTGATCTCTGCTAATCTTTCCTGGTCTGCAAACACCTCAGCTGTCATCAACAAGGCACAGCAGTGTGCACTTCCTGTTAGTGCTCAGGAACAGTAACATCTGCGAGAAGCTGCTGGTGACTTTCTACCGCTCTACTATCGAGAGCATCTTAACCTACTGCATGACGGTGTGGTTCTCCCACTGCACCGAGGCAGATAGGAAGAGGCTACAGAGAGTGGTCAAGACAGCACAGAGGATCATCGGATGCCCCCTCCCTTCCCTCAAAGACATTTACTCATCCTGCTGCCTCAGCAGAGCTGAGGCAATCACAAGAGACAGCACCCATCCCGCACATCACCAGTTCGACCTGTTACCCTCTGGCAGGCGCTACAGGTCCATCAAAACCAGAACTAACAGACTCAGAAACAGCTTCTTTCCACAAGCCATCACTGCACTGAACACAAACGGGCACTGACACTGACACGCACACACATGCACACACACACACACACACACACATGCACGCACACACGCACACACTAGAATTCTCAACGGGTCAGGCCGGCCTGACAAACCTGACCAGACCCGCAGGTTCGGGCCGGGTTCGGGCCGAAAAAATACGTACATGAGCCAGGTTGGGCCTCGGGCTTCCTTTTTATAAAACACATTTCATAAAACACATTTCTTGCAGGTTGTAAATTATATATTGTTTATTGTGAATCATCGCTGTTCACGTGTGGTGAAGAGTGAGTCTGGCTGCCTGCTTCATGGAGAGGGCAGACGCAGAACTGATGACGCTGCCACAGGTGAATTCACCCTTGCTTTTCGAGGAGTGGGGAAATCGTATGTTTCTGTCTCTCCGAATATATTTTCCCACTGGTCGAAGCGCGGTGTCTTCTTTGCAGCGGGAGCGGGTGCTGCTGCTGACGGTGACGCAGCACCTGTCTCCTGGCTCGCGTCACCTTTCCGTCTGCTGTCTGTCTGATCATGATAACAAGTGTATGAGGAAAACAATGCAGGCACGCGGGGGGTCGGGTTCGGGCCGGGTTAGGGCAGACAATTCATGCTGGTGTGTCGGGCTGCGTCGGGTTCGGGCTTAAAAACCCGCGGGCCGAAGTCGGGTCGGTTGTAATTTTCAGGCCCGTTGAGAACTCTAGCACACACCACCCAAGGACAAAGTGCAATAGCTGAAAAACAATCATTGTATTGAATACAAAACACTGTATGTATTTATCTATTTATTTTTTTATACTTACATTGCACTACTGTCTTGTACTTTTTTCTATTTATGTCATGTGAATACTCGGATGCTGCTAAAATTTTGTTGTACACTGTGCAATGACAATACAAAGGATTCTGATTCTGAATAACCTGGATGTATTTTAAGTATTCCTCCTTTAATTCCCACCAAAGTGGGGATCATCCAAATGGTGATTTCTCAGAATTTAAGAACGAGATTTTCCAGACAGAAAGTGATAGTTGACCAAGGCAGAGTCAAATGAGGGTGTTCAGAATTCCCCTGAGCTGGGTGCTTCTGAGTGTATCCCTCCTGAGTCTGTAGGTGACACAGGGGAATTCCAAGCTCAATTGCGAAAAAATGTAGCTTCTTGAAAATACACAGTGTCCTTCATGTATCAGAGATGGCTATTCAGGACATAGTTGAAAACTTGGTGCAAATATTCTTATTTTCTAAACCTCTTGTGGGAGACTCTGTCATCACAGTTTTTCAAGAACATGATCAGTCTAACAGTGATGTGTTCATTAGTGGAAGCTACAACGAAAAGGAATGTTTTGGTCAGTTCTACATCAGGAGATGCAGAGCTGTCCACGGCTAAGGAAAGTATTTGTAAAGAGTAACTACCCTCTGGTAATGCCAGTGCAGTACATTATAGATTCCAGCAGTGTATTTTACAATACTGCGGATGACTCAAATAATGCTTATCAATACTGATGTTCTTGACAAGGTTCAAGAAACCAAATCATCACTGCCTGGAATGTACATGACTCATGAAGTTGGAACAAATTTAAAAGAAAATTAGTTTTTGTCAGAGGGAGAATTTAAATGTGGATGATATTGACTGGCTAATCCTTTAGGCATAGCTAGACAGATTCACAAGCTTTGTGCAGTATACTGGTTGCTTGCCAATGTACCCAATAAGTATAGGTCCAGTCTGCATGTCATTCAGCTATCTAGTAGCTGATCTTCAGAGGTGTGATTATCAAAGTGTTCTTTCACCTTTGTTGAAAGACTTGTGCACTCTTGAACAGGATGGCATTTTCATTGAAACTGCTGGTCAGTGTATCAAACTGTAATGTTTGTTGCAGCTGATAATTTGACTGCTCATGGTCTTGCAGGCATTGTGCAGTGTCGCCGAGCATGGTATATCTGCAGATTCTGTTGCTGTACTGTAGACCAGATACAGTCCAGTGAGGTTTCTGAAGCAGAGTTAAACATGAGAACAAAGGCCTGCCATGATCTTCATGTGCAGAATGTTATTCGAGGAGAAAATGCAACTTTGTTGTTACAGTAATGTGCTCTCAGCAAGGCATTGCAGCGTTTTCATCCCACTGCTTTCCCGCTGATATACTTCACAACCTGTTGTAGGCTATTGTGCCTGTTGAGTTGACCTTGTGCCTCCCGGAGATGATTCTTCTCAAGTATTTCACTCTTGAATATCTCAACACACAAATTGTGATAACAGAGAATTTTGCAGCCAAACTAAGCATTGGCGGGATTAGGCATGAAAAGTCCCTAAAGGAGAAGCATGGGCCATATTGATGGACATTAAATAAATTGTACAACTAGTGTTGTGTCCATCTTTCACAGAGCAGTCCATCGAGTGCATGCAGGCTAAAATAAGTGATAACAGACAGGGTCTTCAAGAAGTCTTTCTATACTTTAAGCTCTGACCTAAGCATCATTATGTGGAGCACTACCCAGAACTGACCAGAACTGACCAGAACTTTTTTTTTTTTAAAAAATGACACATGACACACACAATTTCAAGAATGTCTTGAAAACTCTTGCTACCAGTTGCCACACTCCCTCAAGCGGCAAAAAACTTTGTAGTGACAAAGACACATAGCCAGGTCATATACAGTGCACCAATGATCTCCATAAATGGCACAGAAGTATGCTAATGGAAAGTTTGTTCCTGCGGGCAACCCAGCATATCCTACTTGTGAATAACTCTGTTTCCTTTCTTTGTAGAAACTACGGATGCTGGTACAGTGAACATCTATGATCATTTGAGCTTACACGCTTTGACAACATTTCTGTGCTTCAGCTGTCACAGCAAAATTACACAGTAAGTCTCACAGCATACAATATTGATGGGAATTTAATGCTGACACAGAAAAGATTTATTTTGATCAGAGACTTCCAGGATTAAAAAGCTTGTAGAAGTGGGGATATATACATTCTGATGTAACAGTGTGGAAAAATGAACACTAGTGTCACCCAACAACCAAAATGCTATTACTGACACTGCCCAGTGCCCATCATGACAAGCCACAAACATTTTAGAGCCAAACCAATAGATGTTTAGGCTGGTACTGATATAGGGGAGCAAACAATTCTGACAGGAATATATTGGCCTATATACGCACATTTTTGCAATGATCCATCAAATGTCGTTATCAAACACTTGAAACAACAATATATAACAGAGGCAGGATATTCTACAGTAACAATAAACCTTGTTGTCAAAAATGAGTCAGTGCACTTAAACAAGTATCTCAAATATCTTTTTCTGCATTGTTTTTTTTAAAACTTAAAAGTTTTCATATCCACCGATATCGAGAGCATATGTCTATATCTGACTTTCACAGATATATTGGCATCATTGTGCATGTTCATTGTGCTGAAAATGTGCTCCAAATTGCCTGATTTTGTGAAAACAAACTGCAGGTTGCTCATAATCAATTCCCTCTCTTTTCTTGGTCCTAGATGATAGGAAACGTCAGCTCAAAACTTCCTATTTCATGTCCATACTTCCACCGACATTCTCAGAAAGATGACATTATCTTCATGTCCAGAATCTGTGGAGGAGCTGAAAACCATGATAAAAGAAACGTTTCAAGTAGACTTTGACTTTAGTTTATTGTACGAAGATCCAACCTTTGACGGGCAGTTATGTTCCCTTGTAGACATTGAGGAGTTTCCGCAGAAGGCTGTACTAAAAGTTGTAAGGACTGAGAGCAATACCAGGTCAGTCGCATCAGATGACACGATAATATTGCCCATGCCATGGCACTAGGACTGAGAGATGGCCAAATGTTTTTCAGGATCCAACTTTTTCCCTACAAAGTAGTACATGTACTCGGGTAGGGAATTATTACAGTTTATTACAGTTGAGAGAACAGGGAAAATTATTAAGTTATCTAGGGGGCAAAAGCATTACATCCTTGAGACCTTTGCAACCAAAATGCCTAGCTTCAAAGCATACCCACTTAAAAGAAATTTTCAGTGGCTGCAGAAGACATCCCTGTCTAAAAGAGCAAGGATCTTAGACAATATGGTATGGTTGGAATAAAAGTTTAAGATGGGGAAGCACCGCACTATATTAAGTCGGTCAGTATTTCGTGAGGTAGCTGTAAATTCTGGAGAGAGGAGTAGAAACAACCCATACAGACATGCTCCCCACACTAACATCAAAATACCAAAGAGGACAGAAGTGAATGTCCTCCAAATTTTCAAAGACGTGAAGCTGCTGGAAGCCTTGAGCACTTGAAACTCCAATTTATAGATGAAGTTAAGATAACTGACAAAAATGTATCCACGATTGCAAAGTTGGTGCAAACTACCTTTGCCCTGTGGCAAAATTAGGTCATCAGTGTTGATCTACTTGTTGGAGAGATCCTAAATTGCTGGCTTGCTATCAACATGGAGTCCCAGGTAAAAATATGTTCCTTATTACACTGATTTATTTCTTATGTGTGGCTTTTTCATGATAGGCTGTATTACGTGAGACTCACATCACACTTGGCTAATGGTTTGGTAGTTAAGCATCTGCATAACCCCAAATCTGAGAAGCAACGATAGTACAAAGCTAGTGATTTTCCATTATGGGTCAGTATTGTAGGATTTTCTGTTTCTGGAACTTTTTGTCTCGTTTGCTGACTTCCCTATCCCAGAAGTGGTGACCTAATGAAATGCACCTTTAATTGTACTCTATTGTACTAACGTTTAATCCTGGTCATACATATCCTGCACTAACACTAACACTACACTATCATAACCTAATATACCACTAGTGTACATATACTGTAAACATAATCAGTGCTACTTCTATTTAGTGCTACTTGCTACTTCTATTTAGTGTCAGTTGAAAAACCTTAATTGTTTGGGTGGGGATCTGAGTAGGTTTAAAGGACCATATATTTAAAGTTAAACTTAAAAATTGACTGAGCTCTGTGGTCTACCCTGCTGCTCTGTGTCCAATTCAAGAAAAGAGCTTTTGATCCAGTTTTGATGACGCACTGAGCAAGTCTGCTTAATCAGGTCAAAGTGTTTGCATCACATGGTCTGATGTTTGTAATGTTCTTCCAAACCATGAAGAACAGTATCTTGCCACGTAGGTGGAGGAAGCCAGCAAACAAATATTATGGAAGTGTGTGCATGTGTGTGTGTGTGTGTGTGTGTGTGTGTGTGTGTGTGCGTGCACGTATATATATATGTAAATATATATATATATATATATATATATATATATATATATATATATGTTGAGTTCAGTTTCACACAGTTCTTTCTTTGCAGGTCAAATTGACCTTCATATTTGTTAAATGGTAGTTCTTCTTTGGCAATGAAAAGGCCATGTTAAACTTCATTAATAATTCGACCTCCTCAGCCTCCTGATTAACAGCCTTTTGCCTTCTAAATGCAACTGACAGTGGAGTTGCATTTTCATTGGAGTACAGGTCATGGCATATTTTATCCCTTAGACCAGTGGTTCCCAACCTTTTTTGTCTTGTGTACCCGCTGAGCCTTTTTGTCATACCATAAGTACCCCCTAACTCATGAGTGTTGATGATTCTCCAAAAGTGGTCTTATGAAACATTACACAACTGATTATTAAATGAAAATCATTTTATTTCATCTCCTTAATTTGAACATTTAATTATCCTGCATTTTCTTTTTTCTTTTTTTTAACTCAAATTAACGATAAAAATAAATAATATGTTTGCCTTAAAAATAAATAAGTAAGGTAAATAAACAGATAAGAAATCTTAATAAATAATAAACCTGCCTTTGTTATGTAAAACTCTTTACCATTTACCATACAAAAAATGAAACTGTTGAATAAGTTCCCTTTAAACAGGCATTTAAACTTTAAAAATCAGGAACAAAACACTTAACAAAAATAATATTCAGTTATCTGAGCCTTATTGAGACACTTGTGCTTGCATGTCTTTCATAAGCTTTGATAGTTCTGGGGGCAGCGTGGAAACAGCTGTTATCAGGCTGTTCTCCACACTCTCCTCTGCTTGGTTTTGATGTGTGTCAAAGCTGAGAAGGTCAACTCACACATATAAGTAGAACCAAAAGGCAAAAGTTCAATCAGTGCATTTTTCCCAGTTCAGTATATTCCTTCTCCATACCACACCAAAACTCAGTCAATGTCTTCTCAGCATTTGCCATTTTCAGCCCCTGGTCAGAGGATAAATCCATCATATGCTCCAGCAGCCTTGCAGGAAGGTTGTTGCTGCTCTCACTCACAACGAATGGGTTCCTCATCCAATCCAGTCTTTCTGACTTTGCTTCAATGTCCTGAAAGTACTCGCTGAAATCAGTGCTGAGTGCTGAGTGCTGAGTTTGGACAGATGTGCTTGCACCAGTTTGACCACTGGACCCCTGGCAACATCAGTGGAGGCAAGATGGGCATCAAGTAGTGGGAAACAGCTCACGTCTCCCTCATCACATTTCCTCTCCCATAGTTTGAGCTTTTTTGTGAATCCTTGAACTTTGTCATACATTTTCAGGATGTGTGACTCCTTACCCTGAAGTGATAGGTTGAGCTCGTTAAGTTTGGTAAACACATCAGCGAGATATGCCAGGCGCGCCACCCACTTGTCGTCCTCAAACACCAAAGCAAGAGGATGCAGATGCTCCGTCAAAAACACACAAGCTTCACTCTGAAGTTCATAAAGTCTCAGTAGTGTTTTCCCACGAGACAGGCAGCGGACATCTGTGTGAAGCAACAGCTGTTCGTGCTCGCACCACTCTCATAACAAAGACTTTGAAACAGTCTGTGATTCAATGGCCGGGATTGGATGAAATTGATCACCTTCACAGCATCATCCATAACAGCACTTAACTCAGGGCTCATTCTCTTACCAGCCAGTGCTTCACGATGAATAATACAATGCATCCATTTATTGTCGAGATTTACCTTTTTGACGTGTCCAAGCAGTCCCTTCACGTTTCCCGCAATCGCAACCGCGCCATCAGTACAGATTTGGCTGCAGGTTTTTCACTGCAAATCATACCTTTGAAAAAGCTGTCTGTAACCTGGAAGATTTCTTCCCTGGTAGTCTTTCCTGGCAGCGTTTTGCAAAATAAAATATGCTCGTTTGTATCTGCCACATCTTTGTAACGAACAAAGGCCAGGAGCTGAGCCTCTCTACTCACATCTGTCATCTCATCCAGCTGCAAAGCGAACTGACCGGCTTGTTTTATTTTGTTCACCACTTATCCGATAATATTAACGGACACATCACCGATCCGACGGGACACGGTGTTGTTCGAGAGGGGAACTTTCTTCAGTGCGTCGGCTGCTTTCCTACCAATCATAATTTCAGCCAAAACAGTTGCTGCAGGGAGAATGAGCCTTCTTTTGTAAAAATTCTTAGTTTTACCTACATTTCCCAAGTGTTTGGTGCTCTGGTGTCGCTGTAGATGGGCTGGCTTCATTGAGCTATTTGCCAGGACTTCACCGCAAAAGAAACACTGAGGCTGCGGTGGATGCGCGGACGTAGAAGTGAATCCATATAAAATATAGTTTTCACTGTACTGCCTAGGTTTAGCTTTGGTCTCTTTCTTTCGTTTCTCGGCGGGCTCCTCCAAACGCTCTCCTGAGTCCAGAGCAACTGGACGTTTCAGCCGTTTATCCATATTTGCTTGCAGGTTGGCGGGTTTTTTGGCGTGGCCTTGGCAGTTATCTTAACAGTTGTGCCTGTTACATGCTCCCCCCCTGCTGGAGGTGAGATGTATAACCAAACTCTAATGCCCTTTGTGTTATGCTTCCCCCCAGGTGTCCCTAATTCAATTCAGGGGGGAGGACCTATAAAGAGGGAAAGGAAGGCGGCGGGCTCTCTCTCACTTCTCCTGCTCACAGCCTAAGCTGCACCTCAAGCTTCGACTGTCTGATGATCTACATGTATCAATTTTATGTCCTCAGTTTTGCTGATGTTTGGTGAGCCTGGCAGTCCTGTTTTAGCGGCTTTGTTTCCTCAGGGATAGGTTGGGGTGCCCCTAGGTTAGAGGGGAGAGCCCAGGTCCTACGACCCTGTGTGGGTTGGCCTGGGTGGCTCCCCTTCCTTTTGTTTTTTTTTCTTTTGGCCGGCTCACCAATCTCTTTAGTTAAGTGTTAGACCTCAATAAATTGACTGATTATTGTGACTTTTTTGCCTATGTGATTATCTTGGGCCCTCTAGGGACGAGCTGCACGTGGGGGTCGTAACAGTGCCACAGGTTATTGTCTCCCCAGGGGAACTAATTGTGGCACACACGTACCGTTTTATTAATGGGCTAGTGAAATGACTGAGAATATTTACTTATCATCTTGGAAACAAATTAATAAATATTTCCATGTACCCCCTGTAATGTGTTCGCGTACCACTAGGGATACGCGTACCCCTGGTTGGGAACCACTGCCTTAGACTAGCACTTTGTTTGACCAATGTGTAATGTTTTATTGGTGTAGTGCCAGCATTACCTGCAAATTTCGTGTTTCCCACATGTTGCCGGTATCACTTGCAAAATTTGCAGTTCATGGAATACGTCTCTCTGAGAAACCTTAACCAGTAAAAGTCAGGCAGCCATTCTTCACGATACAGTCTTGAGCTTGTATTTGTCTCTTTATTGAGGTGTGTGTGCTGGCGTCAACACGGAGTGTTTGATTTTAGTAGTAACCGGATGTTATATTGTTGTTTTGGTGCGCATTCCGCCGAAAGAGAAGTCCGGCGTATCTGTTCCGGAGGGCTTCGGACTGCTGGTGCTGGGACAGAGCAGATACACAGCGCAGTGGAACTGGTGGAAGTTAACACAGACTACAGTGAAACCTCTCGGGTCCACTTGCATGGCGGAGCCGTAATGCAGCAGACACGTATCTGGTAGAATCACAGGGTTAGCAAGAGCTCGGCTGTGTCCGAAGTCACCCACTCATTCCCTACTCCCTAGTCACTACATAGGGAGTCCAACATAGTGGACTATATAGTGAGCTCCTTGACAGAAAGAAAAACGCTGTTTATGAGGTCACTACCGTCTTGCAGTTGAAACGTGAATTGAAACCGCCATGCGTTCGTCCGCAGCGCAATGCACGATGGAAAATATTGCTTGGTTAGTGACCACCGGTTGGACACTACTTTTCACGATGCATTGTGGGATATTTTTGCTGTTGTGCACTACATAGGATGTTATATTTCCCACTAGACATTCGGACAGCACTACAAAATGTTACTATGTAGTGCCCTATATAGGGAGTAGTGAGCGAGTTCGGACACAGCCCTCGTTACACCATTGTTAGCTGAAAGTGAAACCTCCTTCCGCACTCGGAACAATTTTAGGACCATCCCCCTCCACACAATAGCCGCTTACAGTGCCATTCCCCATTCCCTGCCCCTCTCAGACACATTGGCCTGCCACTTGTGATTCCATATTTCAGATTCTTTGATTCGCCCCTTCCACGTACCAGTGCAAAAAATTAAAAAAAACTTGGCTCACTGGTCGGTAAAATGAAAATTAAATTAAATGGAAAATTTAGTCGCACTGTCTCAAATTTTGGTCCATTTGGCCACAGTTTGGAGCCCTTTATTGTACTTTCTTTTCTTTTTTTTTCTCTTTTTTTTTAAAAATGTGCTTCAGTTTACTGGGCTGAAGATGATGCAGAACCTAGTGGGAAATTAAGCTGCAACAACTCACTTGAAGTCAATGAGCTACTGAGGGGAATTTAAAGCAACACCATGGAAGTCTTGCTCTCGGGGTCCCCCTACAGCCGGGAAACAATATTGTCTTCTACTACTGTCGTAAAATCTGTTGCACTCATACCAGGGGATACACGTGCATTTGTTGTCAAGTCAACGATACAATACCCCCGAACTCTGCAGAGGGACTCAGGACTAAGCAGACTGCCTGCGTAACGTGTAGAATGTCTTCATCCAAGGTACAGTTGTGTAATATATATCAGCATGTCTTATGAATATTTATGATTTTTTTTTCAAACGCCAAAAGATTGCATAGCTCACATTTACAAGCAAGCGTCATTAGTAGCCTAGCCTAATACAGACTACTGTTTTACAGAATGGAATGCAATGTTGTTTGTAGCAGGTAGCATGCCATAGCCTATATTGTCAATATAATAATATCAAGCTACCTACAAGCTATGAATCTGCAAAGTTGAAAAATCAATTGGCATTATAGCCTGAGGCAAGACACTTTCACCAGAAAAAAACAAAACAAAAACATCAGCCTGCAGTCATTAGGCTAGTTAGCATGACAGATGATTTTGACTAGACTCCCGTTTGGCTCTGTAGCTAACAATCATCTGAAACAACACAATCACCTCAGAAGCCATGAACACAATGATAATACTGCTAACATTCCTCCTCTCATACTTTCTACGTGTTTCGTAGACTAAACAGTTTAGCTCAAACATGAGCGATTTCCATGTCATCGATTGCAATGATCAAATCAGAACGAGAATGCTAGCTTGTGCTAGCATGCTAACCATTAGACAACTAGCATGTTAGCGTATGGTACATGCCAGATTGATAATTCGGTCCTCCCCTACTAGCATTACTTGACTCATGAAGATAAACGGAGGACCAGATAGCTTCCGTAACATAGCCAGGCAGACGTATGCAGGCAATGTACTTACTGATCCATCAGCATGAGGGCTAAGCTAGCATCTGTCGGGAAGACCTCCTCCTCCTTTAGCTCACGCCAGCATGTGAACGCTGCACCAATATTGATCCTCGTCCTGCCTCTGTTTTTGTCACTCTCCCTTTTTCTCCTCTGACAAAACCTTTGCCTTCTTCAGTTTCGTTGCAGCTTCGGCCATGACAGCAACAGATATACGCTATACCATCCGGCAAACAGACGCTAGTAGTTGGGCTCTGAGGGTTCCGACTCGTCCTCGTCCGAAAATGACAAAGACGGGGTGCTGTAAAGCAGTTTAGTTGCAGTTTATGGGGGTTCCACCTCGAAACCCAAAGTTCCGTAGTGCCAGTAAAAGCGATACAGACCCCATCAGGCTGCGGCAGACGTGACATTCAACCTATTGTAAGTCGATGTACCATCACAAGGGTCTTGGGAATATATTATGAAGGTCAAAAAACTCCATGGTGTTGCTTTAAACAGAAGTGAGTTTGAAATGAAAATGGCATGGTCAGCAGAAGCCAGTTGAAAGTTTCCTGGAAAAGCTTTTAGTTAAATTACCAGCTATTTATTTACTACATGTTGGAAAATAGCAGAATATTATTATCGAGTGATACTGTAATTTTCAATAGATTTTATGGTAAATTTTGAGGTGATTGGGGGTAATTTAAACACATATGAAATATGTTACTTGGTGATTACCACCCACCATGAGATTTCTAGACCAGTTAAATGGAGTTTTATTATTATTTTTTGTTTTCCATTTATTATCATTTCATCATTCTTTCTTCTAGGGCTGGGTGATATGGCCTAAAAATTTAATCAGAAATTATTAGAGGCATTACATTTAATGTAATGCTTTTATTTTAAACACATTTTCCCTGCCATTGTAAGCAGTGCACCTTCATACTTACTTAAAAAATAAATAAAAGTGCATCCTTTTGAAAAGAATGTGTCCCTATTTGCTAAAATTCTTTTGTAAACATTAATTTAACATGCCAGATTGCTTGTGTGATGACCCCTGCTCATGATGCAGCAGCCGTCTGAGGTGACTTGGGTTTGTGGGAGGAGTTTGGTTGACCAGGGACACCTTGGCCCAATGTCCTGAGATTATAAAATCCACAAATCATTCATTCATTCTCTCTCTCCACTCCAGCAGACGTCCCACGGGGTGATGTGGTAGCCGCAGTTTTCCTGAGTTTCCTTATCCTCTGTTCATGCACTTTACAACATACATCCATTACATTCTACACACATGCACATCCCACACTACTGATAATACTGATGTTCACATCCCATCTATTTATTATTTTTCCTTCCTTCCTTCCTTCAACCTCCTTAAATTCAGTGTGTCTCCCGTTTTGTCATGGCCCAAAGAGCCAGGTCTTGACACTTGTCATTATAAAAACAGATCAGTTTCCATACTGATATTGATAAAGTGTTAACATAACTTTCATTAAATACTTTTGTGATGGCGCACATCTCCTAGTTTCCTGTGTTGCTCTGTAGGAGTCATGGTGGATCATCTGGCAAATGGCTTGCACCTGAAAAATGGAGGAGCCAAGCACATAAAAGAGCAGTTCAGATGCCGTCAGGGGCCCATGAAGGAAGAAAAAAACAAGAACAAAAAAAAAACAGCCCGAATTGCCACAGGTCCCTGTTTTTGAGAATGAAATAGCTGGGGGCGGGTCGGTGCTGGTATAGGAGAAGTAAATGGTAATTTGTCGAATCACCAGGCCAGATATTCTTTGGACAGACAAGCCAATGGGCCAATTGCCACCTCTCTGCTGTGTCTGCAGCTGAGCACTGTGGGCCGAGCCGATGCAAGTCTCTCTCCCCGGGCCAGGAGAGTTATTATACCGTAAAATAATAATAATAATTACAATAGCCGGGACGTTTATTTGTTTCAATTACTAATGGACCAGGCGGCAAGTTGGGACAGGCGATTAATTCTTTCCTCTCAAAAATAAGGAATGAAAATGTCACAAACTTCTCCAGCTTCTCTGTGAATACTCTGGCATCCTTCTGGTCAATAGTTGTCTTCTGCAAGTGAAGTTGTTGCGGCAGAGGAAACGATTTAGCCAACCAGCACTCGCAACAAACTCCTCATCTCTGCTGTCACTCACGGTGGCGTACATTTGTTTCTCCATCGCCCTGATCATTTTGCGGGACACTCTCTCGTGGCGTGCCCATTTGCTGATAACCCATCCCTACATGTTTATCTCAGGCTCCTCGCTAGCCTTCTTCCTCCCTCCAGCAGGCAGCCTGGCCCTGTTGCTGTCCTCCTCAGACAGACCTTGAAGCTCTCACTCTCTTGGGGTTGACAGAGAAACGTCTTGCGGTTGCTTCTCCTCAGTTTTCCTCTGCATATTTTATGATAGAAAGTTTGAATTTCAAGTCATACTTTTTATTTTTTTGCTACACCGAGCCATGGCGATCATCAATGTGATATTGACTGACAGAAAGCAAGCACAACACGTAAAAAAGGCGAAGAAGAAAAACGTGCAGTGTCAGTGGTCACGTCTTCTTCCTTGATTTTTAGAAAAAAAATAAATTAGACTCAGCATTTATTTGGAACAGGCGGTTATTTACCAAAATATACACCTGCACCCGGCGTTTAAAGGGGACCCTGCGGTTACCAAGGCAAGGCACAGCAGAAAAAAAATTAAAATAAAATAAAAAACGGTCGTCCATTGGCCCATTATTGATTGGCCCACTTGGAAAAATCCCGGTACTCCTGATGGCCAGTCCACCCCTGCAATAGCAGTACTCTCGAGTGGCTGTGCATGTGTCCAAGCGTGCATGTGTGCGTGCAGTGCGCACAAGCATGCGCTTGTGTTTCGGGCGGGGGTGGTGGGCACAAAAAAAATATTTGCACCGAGGTCTATCACCATGATGTTACGCTACTGGTACCACGCCTTACATTCAGACATGTTTACATTTCTAACTACATTCTTTCATCTTCACTATTTTGCTTAAAGATGTTAAAACCCTTTGATTTTGGCACTTTTGTGTGTGTGAGCTTCCTCTGTTGTTACAAGCCTGAGCCGAGTTTGTAACACTTTATTTTGCAAAAGCTGCCTTTTGTTTGCAAAAAGTATTTTGTATCCCTGAAGATTTCTGCATGCATTGCATAGTAAACAACATATGTTGGTAGATGTACAGGACATGAGGTGTGTGCTTGCTGTCTTTTTAACACATTTTTGGCAAGGAGGACGAACTGGTCTCCTACCTCTGGCTTGAGACATGCCCTGTTGCAGCTTCGTAGCACATACCTGGGGTCGAAAGTTTTCAACATGTGGGTGAACCTCCGGCTTTTCCACTGTGTATATGGGCACCATATCTTTAGCAATATTCAACGTAAATGCATCCGTGAAAGCTGTCCACTGGGACCCTTTCTTGTCATACGGAACACAATGATTAAATGATTTGAGGTGGATTAGTCCTGGATTAACAGCACGGTGAGGACAGTGCTCAAGGAGAGAGATGCAGCATTCAGGTCTCATGACAGACAGGCCCACAGTGATACACAGGGGATGTTAAAAAGTGTCATTAGGGATGCCAAGCACCAATACAAACAGTGCATCGAAGAACAGCTAATAACAACCTCCGTAGCATGTCGGAAGCTATCTAGGCACTGACGGACTACAGAGAGAATACTTCGTTGCCCAGTGTGGACTTCAACCTGCCTGATGTCCTCAACCAATTCTTTGATCACTTTGACGCACAGAGAGATGTGACTGCCCTACCCATCAGCCCACCAGCTGGGGAGTCTAACCTGGTTCTCAGGTTCACCAGGTGTTTATGAAAATATTCAACCTACAACTCGCCACTATTCCAACGTG
This sequence comes from Diplodus puntazzo, assembly GCA_963678695.2. Taxonomy (NCBI): domain Eukaryota; kingdom Metazoa; phylum Chordata; class Actinopteri; order Spariformes; family Sparidae; genus Diplodus; species Diplodus puntazzo. Next base: position 34,503,096 of record OZ023156.1, read on the forward strand.
CCTGAAATCTTCCACCATCATTCCTGTGCCTAAGAAATCACCTGCAAAGTGCTTGAATGACTACCGCCCAGTGGCTGTAACACCTTTAGTTATGAAGTACTTTGAGAGGCTGGTGCTCTCACACATCAGGAGCATCATTCCACCGGACCTGGACCTACACCAGTTTGCCTACGAGGCAAACCGCTCCACTGAGGATTCCATCAACACAGCTCTGCAAAGCTTGGAAAGAACACCTTCTCCATCCTCATCCTAAACACAGGCAGCCCACAAGGCTGTGTGCTGAGCCCAATGCTCTTCACAATTTTCTCACATGACTGCACCCCGATCTACACAGTAAAATTTGTGTTGGTGGGCCTGATTGCAGACAATGAGGAGGCAGCATACAGGCTTGAGGTGAACCATCTTGTGAGGTGGTGTGAGGACAACAACCTGGTCTTGAACACCTCCAAGACAAATGAGCTGATTATTAACTTCAGGAGATCTAAAGGAAGAGACACCCTCCCCCTCCGCATACATGTTAATGAGGTGGAATGTGTCGATGACCTCAAGTTCCTTGGGGTCACCGTGTCGAAGCAGCTGACATGGAGTTCTAACCACTCACAGCTTGTCATAAAGGCTCAACCGAGACTGTTTTTATTCAGGAAACTGTTACAGGAGTACCATCAAGAATGTCCTGACCAACTGTGCAACCGTGTGGTATGCCAACTGCATAGCTGCCAAACGCAAAGACCTGCAACATGTGATTAAAGCAGCCCAGTGCATCATTGGGACAGAGCATCCTACACTGGACACTGTTTATGCTGCAAGGCTGAAAGAAAAAATCCAAAGGCATCTGTAAGGACTGTACACACCCTGGACACACCTTATTCAAACATCTGCCTTCAGGCAAATGGTTCACGACAATTAAATCAACCTCCAAAAGACTGAAAAACGGCTTCTACCCCAGAGCTGCAACCTCCACCCCAGTGTTTTTAACTGTATATATCTGTATAATTATTAGGGCTGTCAATGAATATTCTAAATTCGAATATATATTCGAATATTAAAAAAAAACGGAGATTTGATTGTGAAAATTAATACTGGACTGTGGAAAAAACACATCAGCGGCTGCTTTGCGAGTGGGCGCACGACATGACGGGTCGGGGACAGGTCACAGGAGTCGCGCCTGCACAGCGTCACTCACTGCTGATAGTGAGACGTGACAAAAACCATGGCAGATGCAGATGGCAGAGAGAAAGGTTACTAGACAGCAAAAATGTGGAGCCTGGAGATAAAGTTGATTGCAAGCTGTGTAAGCTACAGTTAGCTTACCATTCCACCACTAGCAACATGAGGGCACATCTCGAAAATGTGCATGCCATGATGTCTGGATGTCGTGCTCGAAGAAACATGCTTCGTTCATATGCAAGGACATGAGGCCGACCAGTGTCGTTGATGGCACGGGCTTAAGAGAGTTTTGTCAAGAATTGGAACCGAGTGCTACACCATTCAGTTGGGCTCCCGGACCGTGGTCGGGAAGCACAGGGGAGATGGTTTCCTCCAGGACCGAAGTTTATGATTACCTCCGGGGTGAACCCCCTTTCACGTGTTTCATTGGTCGGTAAATAATGCCAGGGAGCTTTGCTGTCTTTTGTGGAGCCGTCACGTTTATTCACAACCAACAGCAGCATATACTGTACAATTTACTCCTGTCCCACTACTGTTACTCCGTTCGCTTCACCTTTTCTCTCTCATTCATTCACTGTCTGGACGTACGCACGCTCCCTCACTCTCACTCGCCCATGCACACCTTACGCACACCTCACGCACTGCCCTATTCCTGAAAGGGCTATGCTGCTCTTACAACACGAGGTACCGTATTTTATGGACATAATGCGCAAATATAGATATTCGAATAGTTCAAACCTATGTGTTTTTTTTTAGAGTGAATATTCAAATGTCATTTTGGAGCAATTTTGACAGCCCTAATAATTATTATGTATTTTATTTGGTATATTTTCCCTTTCTTACTTTGCACTATTTGTTTCTACTTGAACTGAGGAGAAAGCCATTCACAATTTAATTGTACATGTGTATAGTGACAATATATTCTATTCTATTCTATTCTATTCTATTCTATTCTATTCGTTCTGAGGCAATTTGAAGCAATCCCTGCACTTCTACAGCTGCTTTCAAAGCTTGCAGACAAATGACAGGAACTGCAATTTCCTCGAATCATTCCAATTTCCCTGCAATACACATTACAATAAAAGCACTTGCCAAAAAACAATTTGCTATAACCATTCCCACTCACTGGCTTTGATTTATCTGAAGACAAGAAAAAAACAACAACAACGTAGTGACACTGTTTCTCATAATTTACACTTTGGAATTTGATTGGAATTTGACCTGCACAAGTATATTTCCATATTAATATGTGCAATACAAGGAAAAAGAGGGAAGTCTAGTGAGACAGCCCTTGAATTGAAGAACACAGGGGAGTGTTTCACATGGCAGTGATGCCACAGGTGTCTTAGCTACCACGGGAATCTCGGAAACATATTTTCAATTTGCAGCATGAACTGCTCTTTTAGTGCCAATAGGTTTTTATTTTTTACATGTTGGTGTTTGGAGGAGTTTTTCCTTAATCCCGAATTAAGATGCCTACACTACATTTAAACAAAAGTCCAATCCAAATATTGATGCTTTGGTTTGGTCGATCAGGTTGGCCACCATCTCCTCAGATCAAGACTCTGCTGTCCACTTACATCTGAAGGAGAACAATCGATGAATTGAGGCCAACAATGTAAACACCTTGACCAGAGAAGACAGGTGATTTGAAAGAGGAGAATATATCTGTCAAACTTGAAAGACCTTCTTGGAACAGAGGAGGTGGCCTACAATATTACTTGTCAGTCACCCACACTGCAGTATTGAGTTCCCTCCCTAGACAGCTCAACAACCATTCACACCTGGGCTAACCAAGCCCTAGAAACCCACATTGGTTTGGCCCACAAGTGGCCCTAAAGACTCACAGGTGTCTTAATGACTCTGTAAGGGCACTCCCACACAGAGTTTAAAAGTCTGCAACTCCCCTCCAGTTAGAAGCCTCTTGGATGAGAGGTGAAACGTCTCCTAGAAATTGAAACACCTCCAGTTGCCTACGATTCAGCACTTTAGAATAGAGTAAAGAGTTAGTTGGTGGACCTTGCTGAGATTGATTCACAGCCTGGATGAAAAGACCACTTAAATGATAGAAAAGCTCTAATGAATTGGTAAGGTTTGGACACTGGACATTGGTTTTTGGTGGTCTGCTTTAATTTGACCTGGGATTCAAGCAGCAATACTTAATTGGACTGTTTGTATGCAAAAATCCATGATTGGACCAATCATTGCATCTTAAGATCAGCAGATGTTGGGAGGTTTGATCATTTCATCAAAGAACATTCAAGTTACACTCTAAGTAATCCTGAATTCTGTCGGACCAGAACCACAGAAAAAAAACAAAAACAAAAAAACAGCAGAAGGTCAAAGAAAGGGTTTGACATTTACACTGCAGGGAATCCACTAATTCTCCCTCCTTGTCGTTCTTACAGTAATGCAGACCATATAAAAGTTGTGACCCTTTTCCAGCTGATAATTATCTTTTAATTGCTGTTCTTTTCCTCCTTTTTCAACTTTGGCCTTTATCTTCGTCTTTCACACTTTGTTAAATGTCTCTGTAACGAAAGGTCAGAGTGCACCAACTGTGATGCCGCCGCTGAGTGCATGTGCATAAGACAGACAGATCTATAATCATGCAGCTCATGCTCTTTGTGTGTATCATTTGCCATGGTAACTGGTAGTCAAGTGGAATGTAATGTAAGAACAGAGAAAAGATGAAGGGAAATAGAAAGGATGGACAAAGAAGAGAGAACAGGACAGCTAAAGATGAATATGTTGCCTTGTAAGGTGTCAAGGAATGCTCTTTTCTCTGTTCTTTCTTTCTTGATAGACCATTGTGGAGCTGGAAGCGAGAGAGACAGATAGAGATTTGTGGGAAGGAGCGTGTTTCAAAGGGAGAAGCCTCTTTGTGTGTATTTGTCATGATGCTATGCATCTTTGTGTGTATATTTGTGTGTGTGAGATTATGTGAGCATCTCTCTCTGTCTGGGTCAAGCGTCCTCTTTCCCAGTGTGCAGTCTCAACGCCGCACCCCGCTCCCTTCTCATAATCCTTTTCTCCCCAGGCGATTCACTCTCCCGCAACTCGCCCCCTCGCTGAGATGAAGTTATCACACTACGCACACTAACCTTGCTTGTCCAGCCTTGTGCACGTGTGTGTGTCTTTTTGTGGTGGTGTGTATTCTCCCAAAACCTCACCCATTTTAACTTGCTCTCCATTTTCTGTGCAAAGGTTCTGCAGTTGGACACGCCTGTTTACTGCATAATAAGGAGAGGCTGCTACAAACACCATTCAATTCATGGAAACTAATAGGAAATGAGAGCCGAAGAATACTTTGTCTTCGCAAGCTTCACAAGCGCGCACACACACACACACACACATGCACAGACACACAAAGACACAGAAATACATTGTACACATCTCTCTCCTCCCACAGCTTAAGTGTTAATGTGGTTTCTTGCCTGTTTGTGTTGGCAGTGTGATAGACTACTCAAGTTGTAACCTGCCTTTTGTGTAGCCTCCTTTGAGCCTCAAAGAGCCTTGACTATATTGCTGTTCTTCAAGCTTTAGGAGTTTGGCTAAGAATATAATTTTGATGTGACCACGGTGTCATGAACATACCTGATAAAGTGTGAGAGTGTCAGAGCCTTTCTATTAGGCAACCATATCATGAGGTTATCGATATTATGCTTCAGCTTTTCATTTTTCAACAGTACTGCATGGAAATGAAAGTAATAGGACTGGGCAATCAATGAGATAACAGAAAGGAAAAAACTATGTGTCCCCCTTCTGAGTGGCTTACTTTATCGGCAGTGGTACCAGGAATTGTTACAGTGTTAGAGACATTTTCTTGTTTTTTCTTGTTTGTTATTGTAGTTGTATAAATATAATTTATCATGCTTTTAGCTTACTGCAAGAACATGTGTGCAGAAAACCAAGAGTTTACTGTTTGTTGCCAAAGTGAAATTGGTATTTTTGTGATTACACCTATTGAAGCAGAATATTTTGTTTGGTAAAAACCTGTTGTGGATTTTGGAAATCACTACATCAGTATTTATATAAGTGCTCTTAAATCATTAGAACATGTTCAGATTACACGTTTGCTAATTTTTTCCATAGTTCCACAAAGCTGGAATGCACATTAGACGTGATGATGATATCCAAGTCCCTGATGAGTCCGCCTTGAATGCTCCAGAGAATTTGGCTTTCCATAACTGAATAAATGCTGCACATATAAACACAGAAATACTTGTCTAGCTTGGGGTTGTTGTAGCTAAAATGCCTGCTGAAGAATAATATTTTCCACAGGCAGGTTTAGGTAGGCTACTACATATCTGCAAACTTCATGTAAAGTAACTTCATAGTGTTAAAAATTCAAAAAGCTGAAATGAATGGAAAACATATGGATGTCATAATTTCCAAAATCCACAACATGTTTTAACACTAATGAAATATTCTGTTTCAGTATGTATTTAATCACAAAAAACATTATTTTCATGGTGGCAAAACAAAGTTTGTTCTCAGATTTTACACACACACACACACACACACACAGGTGTGGTCAGTAATCTCGCAGAATGAGAAATTATATTTATATATGTCTTATTTATAACAACAAACAGGGCTCTTATAGTATAATAGTTTGTCCGGTGGTCATTAAATCATTAATTCCCCAGCCATATTTCTTCCATTTCCATGCAGTACTGTTGAAAAACAAAAAGCTGAAGCATAATATTGATGACCTCATGATATGATAGATAATCTATAAACAGGCTCAGTAATTCGCAATTAAATTTGTATTTGGTTTGAATATTTCACTAGGCATGGGTGGTTATTAGACACATGAACTATTACACTCAGGTGACACATTTTCAGCAGAAATTATTGTTGTTGCGCTGTATAATTTTTTCTGATATTTTCATCAGAAATTTCTCATGCAGTGGTGGATAATAAAAGAGATGCAATCAGTTTATAAAAGTATGTTCAAAAATATCCTCTGGGTATCTTGGGAGGTGACAGAGGCCAAACACACCATTAGCATTAAAGTGCATCTCTTTGTTCATATTCAATGGACATCCCAACAGGTATCCCAGCACCCCACACTCATCTGGCCACTGCAGGGCCGTTGGATCAACTAGAGAATGTTGTCCCGCATTTTGTCAGTGTGCTTCCACAGACACAAATAGCACAGGCAGATCTCAAGAATGAGAGCTCTCTAAATTCTGATCAAAATGTCTAAACCTGGCTGTGCTGATAACACATACAGCAAGAACCTGTTACTACACTGCCTATTCAACCCCTAACATGCTATGAGGGACATTATACGTCCAGAGGTAAAATGGAGCAAGCTCATGAATTGGAAGTTGTGTATGTACTATGAAAACGGAGGCCAAAAAATCTCTGATGAAACTTTAAAACAAGTCAGCGGTGGGAAGAAATGTTCCACTTCTCTTGGTGGAGCAGCTTGGGAAACAAGAGGAAGGGTGATGACAACCCAAGAGACCAAAGGTTGGGCTCAAACTCTCAGCCTCTGCAGGGTGTCCATCTATAGGGTTCACGCTCGACCAACTGAGCTACTGTTGTATGCAGAGCTGGCCCTAGGCATAGGCTCTATAGGCAAATGCTAAGGGTGCCATCATCCACGGGGGCGCTGCAAACGGGGAGGAAAAAAATAATTTCAAAAATAATAAAAATGTTAAAAAATACAATTTTTTTCCAGTGCTATTACTACTATTATTTCGAAATATTATATCAGCCCACAACAACATAACTTTATAGCAAAGCCAATCAAATAATGGAGAGGCCTTTTTCTGGGTTCCTGGCTCGGTGCACTGTACCTGTCCTCTGTGAGGGGGGCGGGTCGAGAAGCGAGCTGCCTGAATCTGACCGGACCGAAACCCCAAGACGAAGAGAGAGATTTATTGATACTGTAGCAGAATCACAATGTCCAAAAGACTGAAACCATCCGGCGCCCAGTGAAAGAAAAGAAGGAAAGAAGAGGAAGAAAAACGTCAAGTAGATAGAGATACAGTCATGTCAGTGTGATGAAGTGAATGAAATTAATAGTTTTTGGAGCAGAGTGTTAACTTCTTAATCAGTAAATAGCTTGAGTCGAGGTAGGTTAATGTGAGGCCTGTTCAGGTGTTGTTTTAACCTGTTGGCTGTGTTTTCCTGCTTGTATGTCAGTTAAAATGCTACTAGTTGTCCATCCCCTTTATAAATAATAGGGTAGTTGTAAGCCTTTGGTTTACTATGTCACAGCTTATGTTTGTTCAAGTTTACATCAGTGTTAAAGTGCAGTTAAAGTATATTACTCTGTATAAGTCTTATGTATAGCACAAACCAAGCATCTGTTTTTTTATTAAAATGTAACATGCAGTGGTCACGTATACTTCTCTCTTCAGATGCACTTTTCTAATATTTCACCAGCAGCCCAGTGACACAGCATCAGGTGCTCCTGTCCCTCTACCTCAGCACAGCAGAGTGACACAGCATCAGGACTAAAGGCTGACTGGCCATCTCTTCTAACAGACAAAGTGAGATGAGTTAGTTCACAGAGGACCATTTCAAAAAAAACGCAGTTACACATTTTCCAAAAACAAAGATGGGAGAGTGTCAACATGACTTTTGTAACAGAGTCTTAGTCAATGCTGAAAAAATCAAAAGAAGCTGGCCAATGTAATCAAACAAGAATGACAGCTTGCACTGCTTCTGCTGCTAAATGTTTTCTCCAAAAGAATACAGACTTAATTAGGAAGGACTACAGGACTGGAAAAATGCAAGCCACTTGCTGAAGGTTCATGAAGATAGCAGGGAGCACAATACCACATGGCAACATGGAAGGAGTTAGAGGTCGTTTTGCTAAGAGGCTGAGAGATAATATGTTTGTGCAATGCCTTATTTATATTGTATTTTTATCACTTGTTTCTGTCTTCAGTTTTATTTGGTGTGATATTTTTGACTTAAAAGAAATACAATTTTGAATACATACATGCAATTTCTGTGCGAGTGTATGAACGCTGATTGTGAAATTGACTGCGATGCAAGGGGGAACAAATTGTCCATTTCAGAATAATAAACGTATAGTACGTTCCTGGAATAATAACTATTGATGAGTTAATGTGTTCATAACTTTAGGGCTGCAGCAGGTAAAGGATTAACTAATTTTAATAACTGAATATACTGCTGGGTGTCTAACCTATAATATTATAACCTAGCTACAACTTTAGATTATTAATAAAAAATATAAATTAACTAAGTAATTCTAAGTGCTGTATAGTAGGCAACTGGACTTTCAGTTTCAGTTTCAGTTTCCTGAAGACGTTTCAGCTGGCAGCAGAAAGGCAGTCAGATGGGAGGGGAAAATTCAGGCGGCTGTTACTGTAGTCCCTCTAAGACGGGATAGGGCTTGGAGAAGTTACATGCAGTGATAAACTGTGTTTACTAATGAAAGTTTTTCGAGCTGTACCTGGTCCAAAGAAGAAATAGCCTTAATACAATCATTTTGTGTTTTAATGCAGTGCCGCCTGAGGAATCGAAGGTCACAGGCATCAATGTTGGTTTAAAACTTTGCCCCTTAGGTCCAGAGATTTCTCTTCTATGAATTGTTTGATTCAGCTGTTAAGTTTTAAATGGTGGGCGATGGTGTCAAAGACAACAAGAGTGTAACATTGGTTTGGTGTTGAAAAGTTTTGCTGTTGTTGGAACGGAGGACGTGTGGATTCAAATAACTTTGTGCTCTTGGGACCATGATTGTGCACAGCAAACTCATGACATTATCATTTTTGTATTCACTTGGCTCCTTTTAGTTTTTGGACTAGTGTGCACAACATGAGGTCAGTATATAATCAAAGATTTATCCTCTGAGGATCATGAATGTAATAGCATATTTCATGGTAGTCAAGCTGTAGTTGATCTTATATCTTGATGTGAAACAATGAAAAAAACATATGTAAGATTCTCAGAAAGAGATGGTTATGTGGACACAGAATTCTTCACACGTTCAGTTCTTCAGAGGATTGTCACCAACACAGAAAGTAGGCAAGTTAGACAGAAAGAAACAAGGAGGAAAGCAAAATGCCCAAGGTACAAAGATAAGAATAGAATTTATGAGCAGAACTCGAGAGATTTGCTGTGAATGCCAAATGTCACCTCTGCATCTCCAAAGCTTGGTTTGTCCTAGTTTGGTTTGAGATGCAAAATACAGTACTTAAACGCTGCATCAGGCTCATTTTTATGTGAAAAAATGCCCTTCTTCTAAGACTGAACCACAAAGTAGGCTGCAACAACGATGAGCTTCCATCCCAACTACGTGAGATGCCACAGATTAGATTGCAGCAGATTCTGCTTCGTCAACTTTTGGTGTATGTATGTATGTATGTAATATGGAGTTTTCATGACAATTTAGAAAGACCAGTGTTTGATGTTGCCAACTTTCGAGTTCATCAGGAAGTCAATGCATTGAGGCAAGCAATCCAAATTTTATAAACATTGGTCAGGTATTCAGTTAGAAGCCTGGAGTTCTGTATTGTTTTGCGACACCGTAGAAGTCTTGTTTGAAGCTGTTGTATTTGGGCAATTTCATGTCAGCAAAAACACAGTTGACAAGCTATGGACTGTTGCTAGTTAGGTAGTGCCCTCAACTAGCTGGGAAAAAAAGACTTTGTGGGAAACACAATTTGAACAACGATTCTTAGTCACCATCTGTAAACTGAACTCATGCAGACATTTGTAGTTCACAAGAGAAGGAATATTTTAATGTTTGTTTATAGCTAGGATTTGAGTCTGGTTGACAGAGGCATGCTCCACACATCTAGACTGTTTCTCCACAGTACAGATATGTCATCACTGGAAGAGGGTTTGACACTTTTGATGGGGATTTCAATGAGGTCAAACATGCATGCCAACATGCCAGTATGGTACCATAGAATTAATTATTAATCGAATCTTGGGTATTAAAAATATAATTTAGTTTCAGTTATTATCACAATGGAAGTGTAAAGATATATGTATGATTTATGGATTAAAAAATGACTAGACCTTTACAGTATTATATGTTTGTTGAGTTGTTTACTAACATGTTTGATAGTCTTTCCTACAATGCTCAAACCCATGAAAAAATTCTGATGCTAAATTACGGCAACAATGCTTATCATTTTTTCACTATGACTTCTGATGACTATGACTATGACTTCATTTGTGTTAATGCGTGTTACCCCCCCCCAAAAAAATAAATAAAATAAAATAAAATAAAATAAAATAATAATAATAATAATAATAATAATAATAATAATAATAAATAAATAAATAAATAAATAAATAAATAAATAAGTAGTGGTAGGCAACCACTCTCTGTTTGAATTCAGGTCAATGCCTTGCTAAATTCAGCATTCACAAGATAATAAGGTTCTCTCTCTTCGTTTTCCTTTGTCCTCTCGTAACTCTCTTTTACAGACCTACTTGGTTCTGAGCATTCCCCCACCCCCTCAAAGTGGAGGTAACATGTTGTTGTGTTGATGTCCAACTGTTTTGTTATAAATATTTCCTTATGTTATTACATTGATCTAATGTGTTTTTGCATGTCCTCACGCTGATTGTATTGTAATATCTATAGTTACTTATGGGCTAGTTGTAGTTATGGTAATGCATTGGAGTTTTAAGCTCACACTGACAGTATAGCTATTTACAAGCTAACTATTAACTTGATGTTGAGATGGTGATGATGATGAAAATTATGTATGTCAGTTACATTTTATCCAGGGAATAGAAGCTATGAAACTACTGCAAGGAAATAAAGCTATGAAACTATTGCTTGTGAGTTAGAAGGTGTAGATTTAGTGTTTAGGCTTTCTGTGAGGAGGGTTAGTTGAAATATTTAATCTTGTCTAGACACCTTTTGGGTAAATTGTTGTTAAACTGTTGAAGCTGAGTGTTATGAGTCAGTTTCAGCCATCTGTGGCAAACATCCACATCATACAGCATCATCTGCAGCGCCAGGACAGTCGAATGAGGACTGTCGAACAAGGACTTAGGGAGTCTCTCTGTGGGAGTCGAGCAATGAAATCAAAGTAACTTACTGTCCACCACCGATTGTAGCCATGAGTCCTACCCATTCCCAGTCAGGACATCAAACCAGAGAAGATTTCAACGGAGACACATTGCTCGAGGCTGTAACCCAGCCAATCTCTGCTATCCAACCTTCTCCACCGCTACTGAACTTGATGTACTAGGGGGGCTATGGAACTGCCAGTCTGCAGTCAAGAAAGCGGACACCTTTTCAGCTCATGCCTCTCTGCAGACTCACCACCTCCTGGCCCTTACAGAGACTTGGATCACCCCAAAAACACTGCCACTCCAGCTGCCCTCTCAACTGCCTACTCATTCTCACACTCCCCGAGACAAACAGGTCAAGGAGGAGGAACTGGCCTCCTCATCTCACCCACATGGTCCTACCAGGTCCTTACCCTGGACCAACTACCCAGATCTGCATTTGAATTCCACACTGTGTCTGTCACCCTTCCTTTCAAGCTCAACATTGTGGTGATCTATCTGTTCTTTGATGAGATGGATGCCCTCCTAAGCTGCTTCCCTGACGATGGCATACCAATCATTGTCCTGGGTGACTTCAACATCCACCCAGAGAACCTGCACTCATCTGAGTTAATCGACTTCTTCTCCACATTTGATCTCACACTCTCCTCCTCTCCTCCTGCACCCACCCACCAGGCCAGGGACCAACGTGACCTCTCTGTCCCCTCACCTTCCGATCAGCACGATCCTCCCTCACTTCAGGCATTATTCCACCTCCTTTCAAGACAGCTACAGTAAAGCCAGTCATTAAGAAACCCACTCTAGACTCAGCTGACATCCGAAACGACAGACCTGTATCTCTTTTTTCATTCCTCTCTAAACTGCTCCCATCTACCTCCAAACACTGGTCAAACCACACGCCCCAGTGTGAGCACTTTGCTCTACTACATCAGCTGGCCAGCCTGTATCTCCATCACTGAGAGCAAACAAAGCCTGCTCAACGAAGTCGCGACCCATCTCTGTTATAGCACCTCAGCGGTGGAACAAACTCCCTACCAATGTCAGGACAGCAGATTCACTCTCCATCTTCCACAAAAAGACTCAAGACTCATTCGTTCATAAATAGCAGCTCCGACCCTCAGATGAGGGCTCGACAATTGTTTCTATTTCTTAGTTATTTACTCTATTGACGGCGATATGTCGTGGTTTCTTTCATATGACAAATGTACTTATTGTAAGTCGCGTTGGACAAAAGCGTCTGCTAAATGACCTAAATGTAATGTCACAACATACTGTAAAATGAAAAATAACTGGTTGGGTTTATGTCCCTATAATTTTTTGTCCTTATTACTTATTACAGGCTTATTATTGTGTGGACAAACTTTGAATGTGCCTTGTTGTCTTGTGTATGTATCATAGCCTTCTTTGGGAGGTTCAAGGATGGAAGCTTTAAACCATATTTGTGATATGTAATTGGAAGGCCCATTTAGCTTTTGCTGCCCCACTTGCACTGACCAAGCCAAAAACATCTGGACACAGGATTGAAAAAACAAACATATACAGCATATTTGCTGCTATTTTAGATATGCTTTAATGTCATTTTATTTCATTTTTTCAGAATGGAGAATCAGTACCAGAGTCAACATTTACAGTATTATTAATCTTCAGCTTTTGCTTTAACATGTTGCCTGGGTTACTCTCATACACATGTAACCCACATGTGTTGCATTTGAACAAAAAAGGAAGGGAAAAAAGTAAAGAAGTAAGGGGCCCTGGTCAGGATAGAAGGCGATGGAGAGTTCTTCACACCTGAGAGTTTATGATATAACAAAGTCTTCTGAGGTTTGGATAACAGGTGCCAAATGCCAGCAGCTCAATCTCCACAGAGCTACTGTTGGCCTAGTTTGTCTTGAGATGCAGCTGTATGCTCTATCATAGAGATCGCAAATAAGGACCAGAGGGGGTTCTTGCTCACACACACACACACACACACACACACACACACACACACACACACACACACACACACACACACACACACACACACACACACACACAGTGAGAGACATACATGTGTGATAGACATACGTGTAATACACCTGCATAAGACTTGTGTGAACAAAAAGGTTTTCCAGCAGACACAAGTAAATCTCATTTCAGGTCAAATATGGGCAAATGAACAAACATGTACACTCACACTAATACAGTCATACACATAGTGTGATGCCGTACCCAGAGTGAATAGTGGAAAACAGGACAGAGTTCAGCTGTTCTGTCCCCTTGTAAGTTAAAAGTTACACAGGCTGCTTTTAAATCAAATACATCGTATCCCAGCAGTTTTGTACTGTTAAAGGGACATATTTGGCCCATGGCAAGAACTTTAGAAGCAATAACCACATATTTTTAGATAAATATTTTCTATTTTATGGAAGATAAATGAGAGCACAATGGGTGATACATCATCAGTCACAAATGAAGCCTTTTAATTATGATTGCTTGTACAATAATCTTAGTCAAGGAGAGCTCTGGTTAATGAACTCTTATTATTTCTGTGTGTATGACTGTCATGCACGTGTATTTGTGAGAACATGCAGGTGCAGTGTGTACGATTTCGGCACATTTATTACATGGTGCTGAATGTTATTTATTGCATGCAAAGGAATAAAATGGTAGACAGTTAGAAAAAAAAGTTCCTTGTATTAGCCATCTAAACTTTTTGTATTTCTGATGCAGTGAGCTAAAACCTGTAAATTCATTATTCTGGTTTGTCTTTAATAAATTTAGTTTATTTAACTCTCTATTTTTTCACACTGACCTGATATTGTATATCTTAATACATTTATACCAGTCAACCAAAAAGATTCAAAACGTACAAGAAAAAAATGTTGGTTTCAATTCGCTTTCACGTTCATATTTTTTTCTTAAATTCAGCATTTTCTCTTAGCTTTGTATTTGACAGTTCTACACCAAAGAATAATACCAAAATGAAATACAAAATAAACACATTTGATTGGCTTTTTACCCTGATATATAAATGAATAACATCAATAAAATACTGTATATAATAAGTATTCAAATGCTAAGCATTCCATCACGACAGTACACACTTGCATACACATATTATTTTAATAGATTAGTATTTTACATGACTGATCTCACAATGTCAGCTTGTGAGGCATTTTCCACTGTTCCCTGCTGTTTAACGTTACTGTCATTCCAGTCAGCTTAAACCAAATGTAGCTCATGCGAAGACCAAAATCTAACCACCAACCAATTCACTATAATCTGTTTATGAACTTTACATATCACATGTGTACATGTAAAACCCTGCATTATGATTGGGTAACTGCCATAAAGCTGATTGGCCAACCTCCTGTGCAGGCAGCATTCTAATTGGTTACTCGCATAGTGTGGTTTCCAAGGAGGACATGTTTTTGTATGAGCCACAAAAGGCAAACCAATGTCGGAATCTTTCATCCCAAGCAAAATGGCAACATTTAACAGCCAGTGAACATACATCTTTTCAATGAGGTCATATTCCTAACTACTGACACCACTCGCTGTCATAAGCAGAGGGCTCTGAAGGTGCCATTGCACAGCCCAGTGAAATCCTGACAACCAGACAACCAATTGTACAACAGCAGGGCGGATTCCCATATTTGTTGTGTAACTGAGATTGTAACAGAAGAATAGAAAATTAAACTCAAGTTATGCCTTTCGTGTATAGAGGAGGGAAGTCTGCCATCAACTATTTGTTTTTGTTTCAGTTCCATGCAGTTAACTGAGGACCAAACAAATCTCACATATTGATATATATAAGTAAAAATGAGATTCAATGTTTAAAAGAAATGCAAATCTTACCAGTTTGTTATGAGCTTCAGAAGTCAGCCACTATCTTTTTCCAAGGTTTCTGTTGTCTTTAAAATACATTTTCTTTGCTCTGTTATGGTGTAGTGAAGCCAAACCCAAACACCAACACCTGGAGGATCGAGAAAAGGGTGCAAAAGAAGGAGATAACATTAAATCGACAGCAAAATTACTTAAAAACATAATTTCTTGTAAACTGATGAATGAAGATGGACAGGAAAGTAGGCAATTTGGACCATTTTTAGGGGTGCTAAAGCACGGATAAAATTGCATCTCCCCTGAAAAATAATACAAATCATAATTATATTTATTATTTTTATTTATAATTTAGCATACCCCTGAAGTGAACAAAATGTTGTATTGATCTTTTTTCATCTCATTCATTTGCCCTTGTTTCATCTTAGCATGGTGTGAGAGTCTTAACTTTATTTTTGCTGTCATTTACTATCAAGCAAGTTTCCTCCTTTTTCTGTTTCGAGAATGCACAGTGCTGACACTGGTGTGTATGTCTGGCTATGTCTGACTATGTCGGGCAGGGCTCCTCACACAACACAAATGCACGCACACAGACACACATATATAGCAGAGCAGAGGAGAGATAGGTCAAGTGAACATTATGTTACTTGAGTCGATCGCAACATGTTATGTCTAATTTGGAAATAATTAATTAATTAACTTTGAGTTAGTAAAGACACTGGCTATGCTAAAGCCCCTTTGAAATTTCATATATGACTCATATGAAATGTCACATTTGGGAGCTGAGCACCCCTTAAGGTCTGGCCCTAGAATCGTCCCTGCTGGAGAGTAAAGCCTCCCTTCCTCTGATTATGAAAGGGCAAGTGGTTCAACAAAGCATAGATTACGTGAAGTCTGAGGCAAGGTAGACTGAATGCAGTGCTAAACTGTACCGTCTCTGTCGGTGTGCTTTGTCATTTGTATTGTGCCTCAGCCTTCATGGGCCATCATGTTCCAAGCCCCTACAAAGTGAATGGTCATGGGAAACTCTGTAGGCAGAGCACAGACTCCACAGGGAAACCCAGCTCTGCTAGACCCCCTATGGACGAGCAGTGTCTCTCTGTCTCATTCTGTTCCATGGCAGAGTGTCGTCCCTTGGGAAGCCAGTTCACACACCCCGAGAAAGGTAGGTGCTGCTTAGGTAGTAGGCAGTTTATCATGAGAAATGAAATTGTCTGATGCCTGATCCTCCCCAACTCTCAGTTAAAGTCTGTGTGAAAGGCTGCAGCGTCTTATCCTTTCTCTTTTTGCCTTATTGTACCATGAATTTGAAGCATTGTTTTCTTATGGTCATCAAAAAGCAAAAGCAATCAAATGAATTACTGCAATTTAGTTACATTTTCACCCAGTCGTAAATACAGTGTTTAATATATATATAATTAAAAAGATAAAATAAAAAATATGTATATCAAACATGAACTATTTATATATATATATATATATATATATATATATATATATATATATATATATATATATATATATATATGTATATATATATATATGTATATATATATTAGGGCTGTCAAAGTTAACGCGTTAATAACACGTTAACGCAACGTCCTCTTAACACCATTAATTTTTTTGATGCGCGATTAACGCTCAGTATAAAAAAAATTAAAATAAAATAAAATAATGCGCATTGTATGATTTACGGCCATCCTGTAGTCTTTATACAGAGGGTGGCAGAAGAATAAGAAAGGGAATCAGAAGAAGAAGAAGCAGGGCTGGCGGTTCGTTAAAAACACGGCAGACTGAAAAGCAGCACTCGCTGCAAACTCCTCATCTCTGCTGTCACTCACGGTGGCGGACATTTGTTTCGCCATCGCCCTGATCATTTTGCGGGACACTCTCTCATGGCGTGCCCGTTTGCTGATAATGCATCTCCGCATGTTTATCTCAGGCTCCTCGCTAGCCTTCTTCCTCCCTCCAGCAGGCAGCCTGGCCCTGCTGCTGTCCTCCTCTGACAGACGCTGAAGCTCTGTTTCTCTCACCCTCTTGGGGTCAACAGAGAAACGTCTAGCGGCTGCTTCTCCCGAGTTTTCCTCTGAATATATCACGACAGAAGGTTTGAATTTCAAGTCGTACTTTTTATTGTTTTGCTGCACCGGAGCCATGGCGATCATCAGTGTGATACTGACTGACAGAAAGCAGCACACTGCGTGAAAAAGGCGAAGAAGAAAAACGTGCAGTGTCAGTGGACACCACTTGCAAGCCAAACAGACGGCAGATGCAGAAAGCCCGTCGCCCCCCCTCGCCAAAAGCAGACAACCCTGGATTTATTTTCCTGCATGATTTGAAGTGTTGAATAAACATTTTCATAATGCAAGCATATCTGACCTTTCTTATGTTGTTAAAAGTATTAAGAACATGAAAAAAATAAGGTACATTTAGAACAGAAAAAAATGTGCCAAAAAAATTGCGATTAATTTGCTATTAATCGCGAGTTAATATAAAATATATATATATACATATGTATATATATGTATATGTATATATGTATATATGTATATATATATGTATATATATATATATATATATATATATATATAGCTATATGTATATATATATATATATATATACATACATATAGTAATATATTAATATATATATTCTCTCTTTATATTCTCTCTTTATATATATATATGTATATATGTATATATATATATATATATGTGTGTATATATATATATACATATATACATATATATATAAAGAGAGAATATAAAGAGAGAATATGTATATATAATATATAAGAGTGATATATAAGAATGACAGTACAATTCTTTGTGTACTAGTCCCAGAGTTAGCGAGAGCTTCGACATCCTCCCTTAAGGTGGACAACTATTTGTTCTTTTTTGTGTCTAGCACTCCTACGACTCCCTGCCCAACTGGCCTAACATCTTTTATACCAAAATCCACGCTTGTCTGCTATGAAACATGAATTAATGTTTACAGTGACAACAAAGACATCAGAAGTGAGCCTACTCACCCAAACCCTGACGGCTTTGATTAAGTCTGAATATTAACATGTCTTGTGAAAATGTTCAATGTTCTTACCATAGTATATAGAAGCATCGCAGTGTCAGAAGACGTAGTCCTTAAAGATGTTATGTACTTGTCAGTGGTAAGATTTAAAAACAAAAAACAAATCTTTCTCAATACACTTCCAGTTTTACAGAGTTTAACCCCTTGCTAAGTCAGCCAGTGACTCATTGACAAATATATAAATAAAAGCTACAACCTTTCTGCAATCAGCCATACTGGGCCACAGAGTTTCGAAGCAATTCTCTGGTCTAGTATCATTCCACAGCCTCTGCTCTATCTTCAGGGGGCACATTGTGTCCTGGTCTCTGAATGACGTTTGAGGCATTGACCCCCTGTGGCCTTTAAATGTCCAACTCCCGTCCAACCCTATGCCATGCCATCTTGTCTCCCACTAGGCAGCCATTTTGCTTCAAATGGAGGGGAAGCAACTGAAGACTCCAGCATCATTGTGATTTACAATTTTGCTTACTTAATTCTGCAATGTTGGCAAGCTATTCATTGCAGGGAAATTCACATGTCAATGTCCACCTGCTTACCATCAATTGGATTAGTATCTTGCGGCATCTTTTATAGGTTAGGTCGACTCCGAAATGCACTGTCTGCTCTCAGAACTCCGCCTGCTTCATGTTCATGTAAAACAGCAACAGTGATCTCAATAGCTGTGCTCACAGCTGAGGAGTGTATGCTAACATTTTGGGTTGTTTTTAATGTACACTCTTGGCATTAATATCTGGTAAATAACTTGATCACTTTCATGCCTAAACACTGGGTTAGGGTTAGGTGTGTTAGGTAGGTGTGTGTGTGTGTGTGTGTGTGTGTGTGTGTGTGTGTGTGTGTGTGTGTATGTTTGTGTGTCTTGGGGTGGGATTTGAATTGGTCTCTTTCAGCAGCCTATTCTCATTACAAACACATCAAACACAGCACAGGAATCCTACACTACACATTCTACACTGTCAAATAGCATTTCTTAATGTGCCACTCATTACACTAGTATAAAGAGCAAAAAAGGTCCAAGTTGGGGGTAATCAGGGGAATTGGATGAAACACACACTTGACTTTCTCTCTAAGGGACCAAGGTCGGTTTCTCACATGTGACACGAGTGATTTGTGCACTTGTGAGTATGCACATGGCGTAACTTATGTCTTGTGTGTGACATACTTACTTCACTTGATGTACTTATGTTGCTTGCCTGAACTTACCTGAATGTCGCATCTTTTCCTAAACCTAACCTGCATATTTATAATGGCCGACTTGACTGCAGAGACTCTCACATGTAAAACTGACACTAGAGGGTTAGGCAGAGCTACATAGTTTGAAGTTTAAGGCCACTGACCAAGCTGTCCTGATTGATTGAAAGTACACAACGCTTACACAAATGAGAGCTATTTTGCAGGAACAGGTGTTCAACCAAACACTATTTTCTCACTTACCAGGGCCTGGGAGAGGGTCTGATCAGAACTGTAATCACATTGGATAAAGTCCAGTTGTACTGCCAAAGCCATTAGTGGTGCATCATTCTCCTGCAAATGTTGGGTCTGTTGAGGCCAATCACATTTTGGATAAATAATCTGTGGTTTTATTCATCAGCGTCTTTTTACTTTTTTAGTAATTTTATGAGGTCCGCGTTTTGCATTGGTCTGTTTCAGATAAAAGTTTTTTACATATTCTGTTCGGCAAAGAGATGAGAAAGAACATATGGTAAAGACAGAAAGAAACATGTTTTTTTTTTGTTCTTTTTTCTTAAGAGAGACTATTGGTGTCACATTGAAATGTAGAAGAAAATTCTTTATTTAAAAGATTTACACTTTTTCCCATTGTATGAGGTGAGATGAGATAAGGAGATACCATCCACATACTCAAGGGAGTGTAGTAAAGCAAGTGTGTGATCGTGTGTGTTTATGTGTTTATGTGTGTGTGTGTGTGTGTGTGTGTGTGTGTGTGTGTGTGTAATCACTGTGATCAGTGTGTTTGTGATTTTGAGAACACCTGCAAGGACAGCCAGGGCCAGGGGTCGTGTATTGATAGAGATGTTTTGGTGTGGGGGTGTATGCAGTCAAAACACACACACGCACACACACAGACCCCCTGCCACTACAGAGGGAGCTGAAGCATGTTCTGTGCTGGTTGATAAGCAATAGCAACACTGCTCCCAATAGGGAGGTTGTGTTTCCAAAAGAAAAATACACCCCTTATTTGTGTGTGCTATGCCTGTACCCACAGTCTGTTACCAGCAGGGAACCACAAATACCAAGAGACTGGGCTCTGGCTCATATATTGAGCCCAAACTATGCCTCTATTAAAAATCACATTAAATCAGTGTGGACTTGCAGCTTAAATTATACAAATTTAGTTTGACTTAAAACACTTAAATGTTCTTCCTTAAAATCTATGATATACTCTTGCATGTATGGCAACAAAACATACATTGTTTAACCTGGCTAACCCTGCTCACATACTATAAGTGAATGCACTCCATTAATGAAGTTAATTAAGTGTTACATTGATATATTACTTTAAGCAATAACAGAGCAGTGTAACACATTTTTAATAGGATGTCAGTAATATACATTCAAAATAAAGTGTAAATTAATGTTTCTGTTAAGAGTTTAGCCACACCATGCCACCTCAGCTAGTGCAACCCAAGAAAATATATCCCCTAATGAAGAATCATGGTTAATTCAGAAATGACTACAAATTGAGACTCTGTGTTTTTGAATAGCGTCTACTCCCAGCACTTAACAGAGTTTATCAGAGAAAAGGACAACATTTAATTGTCTAGTGCATTATATGTATTGAGAAGCCAAGGGAACTCTTTGCAGAAAGTTTAACAGATTCATTATTTTTCACACTCTGCCTGTCCATCCCTGTGTCCAAGACTACTTTATTTTATTTATTCAAAAAGGTCATGGTTTTCATAATTTTTCTATCTCACCACCATAAACAGTTAAAAATAAGAGATTTTAAAACGTGTCACAACTGTATATGTATGCATACTTTGGATGTTGCAATATGTTCCTGGGCATGCTAAATTGCTAAATCCCCTTGTCACAAAATGGGACCTGGTAGTAAAGATTTAGTCCAGGGTTATTTTGCAGTAGCAAGGATTCATTCTCTTTCATGACATACCGTATGGCTACATTTCAACTCATTGACTCGCAATACAGCTCTCAAACTAAATGAAATTGTGTGAGCCTGTTCACAGTTTTGGAATATTTATGAGATGGTGTGGAATAACAAATGAGCCTTTCTTCACTGCAAAGACTCTCTACAGCCTCATTTGCTGTTGCTTAATTTATTTTCAGTCACACTGAGTGCATTGTGTGCCTTTAGCAAACAGTCTCTTTATTTATTCAATCAGTGAATTACTATTGTAGTCTAAAATGTTACTTCCTATTAGCCTTGATATCCCATAAAAAAAACACATATCTGTAGCAAACGTTTAAAATAATACGCGTAACAGTATCATTGTGAAAAGCAACCTAGGCTTTATTTGTGAATGTATATGAGTCAAACCTTTGTGTAAAAGCATAATTACGATGAAAGAGGCACTTTTAAGATTTACCGTAGTTTCGTTTTCGTCAAATCATGGCATTAGCCTCTAGATGCTCACATCTTGTCCGTCTCTTGGGGGCTAAGCCTCCCCTGTCCTTAAAACCTAGTGACACCCCTGCTGTTTAGTTTAGTCTCAGTGTCTCAATAAATTCAACATTACTTCGTAAACATTACTGTAACCACACAGGTGAGTGGTATTGTGGTGTAATTAATTGTCACTTCATAAATATTCTTTATTATTTCAATATTCTTTTACATTCTGCTTACACTACAACCTTTTGCATACTGTACTAAACATTCAACCAAGAATATGATCTTTTCCCACCATGAAGGCTCCTATTCGTGAGAAGAGATGATTTTTAAATCTCATTCCCAATACTCGAAAAAACTTCTCTTACAAACCAAGAACCAAACATACATAAATTATGTTGCAGTTGCTACTGGATGATACTATATAGTACAAATCTTAAGTGCATTGTGGGAGGGGAAGAACTCTCCTTCTTTCCCAGGAAGGGGGGTCCAAACCCTGTGTAGTCCCCCAAAGATTTTCGCGTATGAAAATATGTGTACCTTTGAAAGAAAGACAGAGGGGGAGGAAAATTAAGATGGAGTGGAAGACAGACCCAAGGAGACTGAGGAATATTAAAGTCATGACACCCTCCCACTCCTTTGCTAAGTAAAACCAAACCCAAATTCACATAACTAACCTCCTCCTCATACTTGGCCAGAGGAGTAAACTGATGTATTAGATGTAAGCTGTTCTGTATCTAGCCATTACGGATACAGGGCCAACTCATGTTAGCGTGTCATGTGCTTGTTGGCTCTGGAATGAAACACACTGATGGGAGTGTAGAGTTCTGTCAAGAATATATGAACTCCAAAACCCACACACACACAATGTACAACAAGATATCAGGTTACTGTGTAGACAAAATAAATGTTAGGTCCATCTAGTTGTCCTAAATATACACACACCAGATATATGTTGCATGGGTAACTTAAACAAACCCTCCTTGACAAAATGATCCTTCTCTAGGGGAAACATGAGTTTGGACAGAGCGATTGGAAAATGAGAGGGCTAAAAATTGGAACTGAATAAAAGGGGAAGAAGGAAGGACAAGAAGCAAAACAAGAAAAAAGAAAAATGTGAGGGTAATACAAATAAATCAGGAGAACCGGAAAGCAGAGCAGATTTAAACTAATGGTGCAGAATGTGAGCTGGGAGTCTAATTCTCCCACGTTCCTGTCTCACGCGCACACCTGGTAGCAATTGAAAAGTAACCTTAATACACATGCTAACTCTCTCTCTTTCTGTCTTTCATAGACCCAGACACACACAGCCACATACACAGCCACAGCCACACAGCCACACACACACACACACACAGGATAACAAGGCCTAGTTTTGACAAACATCACACTTACTCCATTTCACTTCAATAATCTAAACCTAACCCTAGATGTATTCTGCAGCAAATTGGTCATGTCACAGGTACACACACACACACACACACACACACACACACACACACACACACACACACACCAGGATGTAGCATGGGAAAATTATGAGGGTGGACAGCAAAGACAATAATTAATGACTATAACAAGACTAAAAAAGTTTATTAATATTTTCATTTAAATTTCATAGAGTAACCAGTAACCAGAGTTCTGTTCTTTGAAGGCATTATCACATAATTCTCAAAACAGCTTTAGGTTCAGTTCAATGACAAAATGGCAAAACTACACATTATCTTCCTTACCCTGAGTGGTATGTAGCCGTGCAGATAGAACAAGTTTTGAGTGGTGGGGATTTGGGCTCTGAAATATGAGCCTCAAATCCACTATAACAGAGGTAACGATAATGATGTTTGTAGTGCTCAAATAATTTAGTTAGTGGCCAAAAATTCAAAAGCACTTGTCTGTCCAGAAACAATGGTTTGGTTAGTGTGGATAATACAGTAACCACACCGTTAAAACCCACTTGAAAACATATTGCTGTAGTTTTGCAATGTCTGTTTCAAACAAACACATATCTTGAAAAGAATCATGTAAAAACTACCATTGAATTCCTAGGACCATGCAAGATCCTACTGCTGTACTCTAAATATGAGGTTTGAATATGTGGCGATTTAGCGAACGAAATGTGGAGCAGAAGTGGGCGTGTCCTATGTCAGAAAACCCAGCTTCATTCAGGGAACATATGGATATAAGGTTTGCGAATGTGTTATTTAAAATGTGGAAGTTATGGGCAAAAACGCGATTGCATCCATTAAAGCGCCACCTAGCGGAGTACATGTGCAATTTTTGTTATGGAAGAACTGTGTCCTATTATGTACCATATACATTTCAAAGCTCTTAGCGTAATAGTTTGGCTGAAATTACTGTTTGTTGTTTATCTTGTAATAAGCCACACCCACATTGACCAGTCATGACCACCTTCAAGATATGGCCTCAGGATTGGCCCTACATCATACCGACCAGATTTGGAAAAAAAACGGTGTAGCCGTTCAAGAGATATAAACTTCCCATATTTTTAGCGCCCCTAGTGGCCAAACTTCGCCAAATTCAGTTCATCCCTTCCCAGTCTCATGGCAACCAAGGATTTCAGTTTACATTTTTATAGCTAGCTACAGAAATGTGTTCGTTAATTATTTGCGCATTTTTTGACCGAGCAAAATTCTTTTGATAACTTTAGGTCAGGTCCAGCTGAAGAGTGTACGTGCCAAATTTCACGCAGATGGGACAACATCCCAAGGAGAAGTTTGAAAAAGTAGGTTTTCCAGTTTTTGCGATTTACTTCCCCACTTCCACTTCCATTTGCGCCTAGAAATACTTTCTAGGTGCAAGTGGGCGTGGCCAGTGGCTCCATTCAGGGAATCTGGGGATACAACGTTTTTGAATGTGCGACATACGGTGTGGGAGTTATAGGCAAAAACGTGTTAGCCTAGGTTATAGCGCCCCCTGCAGGTGGATATATGTAGTTTTTTGTGTCTGAGATATTCGCAGGAGTCTGGACCAACCCTCCAAATTGCACCGCCCTCCCTTGCACGGTTTAGCCTGCAGCACCACTTTTAGCCGGAGAAAAATAAAAATAAAAATCATTACAATTAGAATAGGGTTCCGAGCACCACTCGGCCCCTCGGGCTTGGCCCCCTAATAATACACAGAAGGGAAGGCTTAAGAAAAAGAAAGAGAGGGACAGGAGGGATATAGTGACATGTTGACTTCAAGGTAAAAATAATTTACAACATGGAACATTTTCTCCAATAGAAAGTGCATCAACCCCATTCTTTCCAGTGATGATGTAGTGATGGTGCAACACATAGAAAGTTATTTCTTTTCTGTTTAAGCACAGACATTTTGTATATCTGGGCTAATATACAATAATTTGAAATATTTTTTGTGATAAAGCGTTATTTACACTACACAGAATCAAAATGTGGTTGCACAAAAACAAACTAAAAAACTTAGTGGAAATATACATGTCTAAGATTGAGTTTTTGCTTATTTGTTCAGGTGGAAAATGACTTACCGAAATACACTGTGAAAAATGTCAGTGGATTTTACGGTAAATATTGAAAAACTACTACTGTAAAAAAAAATAATTTTACAACAGTGAAATACTGTAACTATATATATCAGTCAAAACTGTAATTTTTACATATTTTTTATGGAAAAAATATGTTGCTCCACTGTTAAATACTCTTACGCTGCGTTTATAAGAAATATGCCATAATTTATACAACAGTCAATACTGTAATATTTGCATCTACTTTTTGTAAAAAATACAATTTGTCACCGTTAAGTTTACTAACCTTGTGTTAATAACAGATATATGCTGTAATATATAACAGCTAACAATGTACATTTTGTAATTATGTTTTTGAAAAAAAAAAACATTTACAGTTTGTGGCCATTAAATGTAGGCCACTCTGTTTTCTTAACATTATCAGATCATCACACATTTTCAACTTGTGAGAGTGGGCGGATTCAAAGGTATCCTACTTTTTTCTTATTTGCCTGTTTTGCTGTTTTACTGCTGTTGTTTTGAGATTTCCTATGACACTTCAAAGACCAACAGGTGTTTTGACTCAGGAGAGTCAGTCAAAAGTCCTATCTCATCATCCAATCGTAAGACTTCCTCTCTAATATCAAGATTGGACGGAGGCCATCAGAGTCGTCACTGTCCAATGTCAGACTCAATAAAGACCAATCACACTTCAGCATCACATTGGTGGGGGGCCAATCATGTCGCTTCTTTCTGGTCATGTTGCTTTTGAATGACATTGACCTGCTAAAGTACATTCAATGTTTATATTTTCTGACTGAATGATCATATGTTTTATATTTCCATTTGTCACGCCAACTAATTCACTGCGAGTCATGACATTTTTCAGCAACTTTAGTCATCACAGCTAGCCATCGCTAACGTTACTACATGCAATAACAATACCGATATCACAATGAATGGAGATACTCATCTATAACAATATATTCATATGTTATAATATTAAGAATATGCTGATTCAAATAACGTATGATTTAGCGAAACATATACATTCGCTGATGACCTGTATCACGTCTTTCTAGAGGTGGCTGAGTTTAGATAACCACTGTTAAGTTAATTAACGTGGGTCTTACAGCTACTGTAACTGTTGGTTAACCTATTATTACTGCTCTTGTTAGTGGTAGCGTTATGCTTGTGTGTATGTGCTTCAGTAGCACAGTGTATTATTATTACAAGATCCCGGTCCACATTTACCTGTTCACGTTCAGTGTTCATTTTGTTTTGCCTAGTACACTTGTACAGTCTACTGATTTAGCCTACTGGATACGTCTCCGCTGCGTTGCGTCTCTGCCACGCCAGCGGAGCAGATACGTTTCACTTTAGTCTATGAGTCAATCCCCACCAGGTCCGCTGCGCTGCGTACCTGCTCCGTCCCAGCTCCGTCCCAGCTCCGGCAGTCCGGAGCCCTCCGGCACAAATACGCAGGACTTCTATTTCTGCCGGATGCCGGAGCACAACGCAACAATTCAGCGGAATTTAGCAGGGAGCAGACAGGAAGTCAAGCGCCAAAATAACAAACAGTATCCGGTTACCTTTCAAAATAAAACACTCCGTGTTGACACCAGCACACAAATATCAAAAAAGAGCCAAACACAAGCTCTTGTGCTGATCCTTCGGTCGGAAACATTTCCTGTTGTTGTTTTTAATAACACAGACCTATAACTGCGGTCGGGAGTGATTATGTGATTATCGCGGAAACTCGTCGTCCTCCTGACGCCAGCTGTATACCGTACTGCGCCGTGGCGTACTCGAACCGCAACCGGTGGGGATTGGCGGACGGCGGAGCAAAACCGGATCGGAGCTGCAACGCAGCGGACACGTATCCAGTGGAAATTAGGGGTTAGAGAGCCAATCATCACCTCTGCGGTTGTCCCGCCCCTCCCTCCTGCCTCACCGGAGAAAAATAAAGCAGCCCTGCTGCTCCGGTGGCTGAGAGCCAAGTCGGATGACAACAGCTTCAATGAGAAACTTAAATTTGTAACGCGCCGCATTTTATAGTCGGTAACGGTAACGACGTTGTAACGATGGGAAAAGTAATTCATTAGATTACTCCGTTACTGAAAAAATAACGCCGTTAGTAACGCCGTTATACTTAAACGCCGTTACTCCCAACACTGGGTCCCATGCACTCATGAGGAAGCTGATACACATCTCTTTCTTCATGTGGCGGATGCTGCCAATGAGGGAACCAAGAAGGTGATAGTGCAAACTGTACACTCTGATGTGGTCATCTTGACAGTTGCTGTCTTTCAGAAGGTCAGATTGGAAGAAATATATAATTATATAGGCATTCACAATGTGGTTGCTGCACTGGGTCCTTCCACTGGTTCTGCATTGCTAGCATTTCATGCTTTCACTGGCTGTGATACAACATCTTCGTTCTGTGGTTGTGGTAAAAGGACTGCCTGTGATACATGGCGTGTATATACAGAAGTTACAGAGTCTTTCCATGAAATGTTGCATATGTCACAAGAGTTGAGTGATCTTTCCTTGCCTCAACAAGGCTGATGGTGCTGATCTATGACAGAACAAGTGCATGCTTAGATATCAATGAGGCAAGGAAACAACTTTTTACCCAGAGGTCAACGGGCCACATTGGACAACACTCCCTGAGGCATCACAGGCTTGCTATGAGCTTGTCCACTGTGGTTGTAAAAAGGGTTGCACCGGGCACTGTAAATGCAAAAAGGCAGAATTAAAGTGGTGACTGCAGTGACTAAAACTGTTTTGTAGGCCTACAATTTTCTTACCCCCAAAAGGCCTCTACAACAACTTTCACTGTACTATTTTAGAATGCTGTTACCTGTTAAATGTGACATTGAGAATTTCTGATAGGAGTTCAAGTTGTGAGTTTCTGATAGGATTTCAACTTCAAGTAAGGCTACATTTTTGTCATGTCCATATTTCTAGGGAATTGTTTGGTGAAATCTAAAGGACCTGTCCATTTTGTACTTAGATTCACCCAGTCGTTGGATCTTTTTGCCAGTGACCTTCATAGCACTAATGATGTTGACCTCTAAGAGTGCTATCAATATAAATGAGTTCCTCGTGCCCAGAAACATGGAAATACATCTTAAGTTTACATTTATATCACATTTAGATCCACCAAGATACACCAATTTCTAATTTCGGTCTCACCTCTAGCTGACCTCAGAGGTCAAATTGAGAATGCCTCCACATCTTAAATTAAAGCTTAGGTCATCAAAAACAAACCCTGAAAGTTTCATGCTTCTTTCACAAAAAGCAAGATTGTCCATATTTTAAGAGCTTAACAGCCCCACTTCACTAGTAGAGCTTATAAAAAGAAGAAAAATCAAAAGCATTAAAAATGTATTTATTTATTTATTTTTTAATAAAGCCTACTGTTCACGTTGTTGTTTTGTCATGAGCACAAGAAACTTTCTTGTGTTCACAAGAAAAATTCTCTTGCGCACACAAGATACGTTTACGTTTATTTATTTTTTTCCCATGTCCCTTTAGGGCATCCGTAAAATACTGTATACCATTATGATCAAAAATTGTAAAAATATCTTGATACCCTTTTTTAAAAAATATTTCTCACCACTAGTGTCAATGAAACAACTTTGGATCATATAATAATTGTTATTTCTGCTGTTGGAGCCATTGCTGCAACTCAGTCCACCCACCTTGGCGAAACCCTTAATGTCCACATACAGTAATATTTGCTGCACCCATGCTGTGCCCTTAAATCAACAGCCACTGGATGGAACAGGAGGAGCAACATCTTGACTTATTAAAGACACTTTTATTCCAATGGACATTTCAAAACCTTGGATTTCTATCTGCCTGTGGGCTGTCGTAGTAAGCCAGGGTGGAATTCTATTCAAGTACATTGTTTGAATTTATGAACATTCTAATGGCACAAACTATAAGGCATACTAGTATAAATAAAGAAAAGATTTTTAGGGTAGGAAACTGGCAGCTATGGTTGATAGAATTGTATTGTAATATATACAGTAGGCCTTTTCCTGCTATTACGGTAGCAAGATATTAGTACTGCTGATTTTACAATAAAGGTCAGAGCTTAAAGTCATATTTTCAAGTTTTTACAACATAGAAATTGTGCTGTTTTGCCATATAATTTACATAAAAATCATGTTTATTATATGGCAAAACAGTGTTTTTTCAATGGAAAAAATGTGTATTTATACTGTAAATTTTGGCCTCAAACTCAGACGTAAGTACCATAAGTGGTAAAATTATCTTACTACCATAATAATAGAAAAAGTTCTACTGTATTTATTAAGATACAATTCTGGCAACCACAGCTGCCAGTTTTTTACTGTAAAATTGACATTTTATATTTTACAGTGTACATGTGGCAGATTTGGCCTCTTGGGTCAGCTCAAAATAGAGTTGGAGGAAAATTAAAGCAGCATCACACTGCTCGCAAAATTCTGATAAGACTGTCAAACTAGGCAGTGCTGATAAAGTACGGATCATGAATCTGTTACTGCATAATGTAAAACATTAGATTGTGTATTACCAGGCTGCTGTGTTGAATACAGAGATGGGGGAACATGGATGGACTTACATGCACAAGACACGTGTGGTTGACTCCGCTACCGAAAAAAAAGAACAAAGAAGCTCAGATAACAAGACAACAGAGGGAATGTGACATCATTCTCTGCTACGAATGCCATTACTCCACTGTACTGTATCTTTACTCAGCAAATAGTTATTCTGGGTCTGGATTTTTCTTTAATGTAAATGTAAGGAAGTAAAGGAAGTTTTCTGTGTGGCACTGGCACACGACTTTTGTTAAATGGATTTTATTGTACTTGGCAGGCAGCTTGAATTTAGCTGGTGCAACAGTTGGCTGAATAGTAGGTGAGGTGTGAATGCTTTACGGCCTGCATGGAAAAAGTGACTTCATGGCTTCTCTTGATGCAGCACACAGCACAGAGGAAAAATATCCAGAGGATTGCTAGCAGTGGTTATATCCCAAGTGTCACAGAGTTACACAAGAGTCTGTAACCCAGCCAACAGGTGGAGTTATTTTCAAAGCAACAAGGGATTCTTCGATTTCATCCAGATGGATGTGTGTAATGAGACTGGCAGTACAGGCTGGAATTTCAGTCTTTTTTTTAGTTTGTAGAAAAACATCAGCTACCTCTCATAGGAAAGGTGTCCTGGTTATAGCTGAGGTGGGACAAGGAACAGGCAACATCAAGGGACAGTGAGATAGGCTTGAAATCAGCATCTAGTGTCCTCCTAAAAATACACTTGATTTTGGGTATGCTTCTAACAATCCAAAGGTCAAACAGAAGTGGTACTAATCATCATTGGCTGCATGAAATGTTGCATTGATGGACACGAGTGGACCAATTCCAGACACAAAAAGCAAGGTACATATTTCAATTCAGTTTTATTGATTTGTTACTTTCCACTTATATATAGGTGGTTCCTTGAGAGGTGGTTAATATATGAGAGAGAGAGATATTAGAGGAATGTAGCACTTTACCAAATTTTCGACTGTCACGACCTCTACCAACATATCACATGATTATATTGCGCATGAAGCTCATGGATCTAACAAGGGAAATCAGTATGAATGCATTTTACTATCTCTCCTTGTCATAGTTTTTCTCTTTGAACAGTAGAGGGCGCAATCATACTGCTCAAGTAGACAGACTCCCGTCCCTGCCCTACTCCACCTCTGATTGGCTGGCTTCTTGGCTGCCAACTCACATAGTAACGCTGGAAACGTCTGGTTTTGGTGGTGTTCGACCTGTAGTTTTGCGTTGAAACACTTCGACATCTTCACACTGACCTCATCCCTCTGAACAACTCTTCGCTGCAAGAGCGTCCCCAGGCTTGTGTGATAGAGCTGACAGATCAGCTGTACACTGCTGATAGGCTGCCCTGCCAGTGCTGTGTCACCCGGCCTGTCTGCATCACCTGACGAGCTGCAGCTGTGACAGCCGCATTGATGGTGAGTTTACTGGTGGGGAAACTGCAGCTCACGATCTCTTGAATCAACCTTGGTTTGTTTGTTTTTCCAAACCAAATGCAAGGAAATCTAACAACAACTCAGTTACATCAGACATTAACTGAACATACAGCTAGCAAATAATAACGTGTCTGATGCGCTGACAGAGATTTTCATGGCCTTGCTAGCTTGCAAGACAACAAGAAATAGGAAGATTGGTGGGACCCGTGGTTAAGTGCCTGTCTACGGCTGTCCTCCTGGGCCACATCCCCCTAGCTGCCCTGGTACTTGTGCTGTACAACCAGAGGGAGGGATTGCTACTAGCTGCTGTGTTGTTTTGTAATTGTACTAAGTCCAATCATTTATCGTCAAAGACAATTCATGGCTACTTTTTGCACATGCGTAGGTCCTTATTTTACATTTATTTTACTATAGAAGAAAAGAAGAATCACCTTTAGTGGTGATAAATATCATATGATGGACTATTTGTTGTAATGATATCGTACCATGAGATTGATATCGTCATATCCCTAATATATATATGCATATAAATGCTATGGCAATCTGCCTTTCAAATGTGGAGAGACTTTGACTCTTCATTATAAAGAGGCAAAGGTATAGACACAGTCAACACAATTTGTAAGGCCTTGAGTCTTGACCACTAAGGTTTTGGTGACTCCAGTAAACTGAATTTGAATACATGAAGCATAGCATGTGAATCTTTGCTTTTCAGCATTCATTTCTTACTCTATAAAGATTAATTATATAATACCATCTTGTAAAAAATCTGTTCAGCACATTTAAATTGTTAGTCATCTAGTTAGTCCAGTATACTTTTATTGCACAGCTCCAGTATTTATCACTTGTTTTGTTTAAATACCAAGCCAAACATAAACAGTCATAAATCTTCTAAGAAGAACACAGCATACATGTCCCAGGGGACTCTGGGTTTCAGGTCCCCATAGAGGAGACATTCACAGTGCCTCATTGTAAATGGCAAATTCCCCTGAAACTGTTTGTCCCAATTTAACAACTATGCTCGGGTCTTGCTTTCATTTCAAGATGGAGGGAATTTTATGCATGGAATCATTTAGATACATATACAGGATCAAACAAGGAACATAGCAACACACATCTACAAACACAGTTAGTGGCCCTACAAAATGATTAGGCTCTTGTCGAGGGCGAGGTGATTGCCAGTGAAGAGCTTTCCTCTGGTTAAGGGGTGCTTAAGGTCACAGCGCTCTCAGCCTCTAATGCATTTTGAAGAGGTCATCCAATAAAATGGCACTCTTTACCTCACCCACACTGAAATATCCTGTGCAAGGAATAGTACGACTTTGTGCTTAGTACAAGTCCAATGGTATTACAGTAGTTGATGTATTGGATTAATTAGGGATTTTATTGCACTTTACAATATATCAAATTCCGGTGTAAGAACTCTACAGTCACCCTAATAATCATGAGTTCAACTGACACATTTTTGAATGAATATTTTTGAAGACAAAATGCGTTACGACCCACAGTTGAAGTCGTTCATAGTGGATTCCTGAAGTTCTCCAGTTCCCCCAGTTCCCCAGAATTCCCCAGTCTTCACACCTAGGTGCAAAGAGTACCAAGATCAAGAGCTACCACTGGTCAGGGTGACAGACCCCCGACTGACCAGGTAGTCAAAATTCCAGCACCTTACTTTTTTCTGGCTCCTCTCCACCTCTTTCCCCACTGGGCAGCCTGCCCTCCAGTTCTGTACGTCTGGATTCTTCTGGGCCCAACAGCTGCTTAGAGCTCCCAGCTGCAGCTCCTGCAGGCCCAAAGAACTTCTCCTCACAGCAGCAACACAAGGTCCACACAAGGCTAACTTCCAAGCTCAGTTAGCACCAGCAGCTGCTACACAAAGCGTGCCAGCTAACTAGACAATCTGAGGAACAGCAAGTTTGCACGACCTGCTATCCTTACAAAGGAAAGGAGCGACCAGTTTCCTCCATCCACCTTCTTACATAGGCCATTGCACAGGAAGGACAGAGCTTTACTAGTACTAGTCTTTCTTCAAAGACTAGTACTCTTTAACTCTGGTTGATGTCATGCACATGTGTTCAATGTTTGGGTGTTATTGTGATGCCAGCTCAGGTTATTGATAGTTTGTTTTGCTGCCAACTAAGTTGATGTTAGTTGAATTATGGCATCATGTCACACACACCCAACTTCGGCCTGGACTATATCACACCTACGTGTGATATCAGTGAGCACATAGTCTGAGCACCACAGCTGTTTCTTTGTTTCAGCCCTATCAAAAAAACAAGTGGTGGTGCTCACATTCTTGGACCTGAGTCCAACCCTCATCAGCCATCTTATTTGTTCTTGTCCTTGATCAGCCATTTTGTTTGTAGTCTTTCTTTTATCAATGCCATGCGGCATAGCACTTTAAACCATAGCCACCATTTTTGTTTTTGTTCTTCCAGACACACACACACCTGTACATGTTAGTTATATTTTGTGTTTTCCTCCTTATCGTTAAATAAAAGATGTTTGAACCTACACGCTGTCTATTTGATATTGTACAAGAGTGAATGTTGCTAGCCTCTACTCTGTCAAGATTTCCGAAATCCTTAGACCAGTGCTAGCGCTTATGGTCATTTTGGTTGTAGTTATTTAGTTAATTATTATTCAGAGTTATAAACCGACAGTTTAGTACCTTTTTATGAGACTGAATTGTTGAATTGGAAAATATTTTCCCTCTTCAAGGGTGGTGCTCCTGGGGTGATCTAATGTAAATTGGAACACATTATGTATGATGATAAATAATTATCCCTGAAAACCATTAATTATTGTTCATAGCCAAATCAAACCTAAATTCCCTATTAATGTTGCATAAAAGAACTACATGTTGTAAATTTGACCACTACAACTTTCACAAGGTTCACTATGGTTTTGGATTGCATACATTGCCTACTTTTCCATAGGTTATGTGTCACAAAAGTGTTATCAGAGGGGAAACATGGAAAAATAAATATGCAAACTTAACTCATCATTTAAGACATCCAAATCACACGAGGACTGCATGCCAAAAATCTCTTTATGCATGCTTATTGTGTGTGCACATACATCTATAAATCTAAATGCACAAACATACATGTGTGTAGGGTTGTACGCAAACAAAAACCATGTGACTCATAGATAACCATGCACCTGCTCACACTTAACCAATTAATATACACAGCCATAGGAATAGAGATGAAAGCCATGTCTTGCCAGTGTGCGGGAGATGAAGAGTCTTAATGCTAATGCAGCCACATAATGTTATGATCTATTCGGCACTGTCAGGTCAAAATCACCTTGATCAGTGTAGAACAATATTTTATATCAGAGCCATCTGACATAAGAAGTGAGCAGCAGTCAATACCTGATTCTTATGTCACTTCTTAGATGAATTTAGTGGAGAACCTGATGATAGTGAATAAGATTATGAAACATAGGTAAAAACTCACAATTCTGAGACATGCTGGAGTAAACTCTTGCAAACCATTCAATTGCGACATGAACAAATGTGCAAGGGACCTGAACTGACAGTGGAAGGAGTGTACTACTTTAGTTGAGTCCATATGTTCACAGCCACCACATTTTTAAAAAATGAAGAAGCATGCATTTTGAAGAGAATGGAGAAAACAAGAAACCACAAGAGAGAGACAGAGAAGACAACTGGAAAAAAGGAGCACTTGCGTTTGTGCAGAGGCACCTAGAGAAACTAGATCTGTTGAAGCACACCTGCTTGTAATGATTTTCATCAAGCTGCATGTGCTTCTCTCTCCCCCTCTCTCTCTCTCTCTGTGTGTGTTGTGTGTGTGTGTGTGTGTGGGTTTGTGTGTGCATGTGCACCAAAATAAAAAATGCCGCATCCTGTCTAAGGCTTCTCGGTTCTCCAAAAGGCTGTAAGTATGGTATAGATTAACGGGACACTGGATTTCTAAACACACATGTTAACAGAGCAGACTCTCTCTGTCTATGTCGCTCACTCACTCACATACACAAACATACCTGCAGCTATTTAGAATGGTTGGAGAATGGAGAAAGCTATGAGCAGAGAATTTGTGCATTAGAATATACTGTATGTATATGTATAAACATGTCTTTTTCACTTAGAAGTAAAATGATGGATGATAAATGTATATTTCTCCTTGCTTGCATATATTTACGGAAAGCTAAAAGGGTCACCATTCAGATTGTTGTAATTGTAAAAATAATTTTAGTATTAACTATCATTATTAGTGTTTAACAACTATGTACACAAGTTGTGAAATAATTGAAGAAACTACTTCAACCCAAATCTGATTTAAACCATTATAAATCTGTTATGTCACCATTAAATAAGAAAACATAATTGTACCTTTATTGATACCGTGGAAAAATGTAATTTAGAGTAGCAGCAAACTTTTTTAATTTGAATTATAGACTATTTTTAATTTCCAAAAAATCATTCCATATTGGCATTTTTTAGTATTTTTTTTACAATGGACACCTGAATATAAGGTTAGGTTATTTAACACAAAAATTATATCAACAGATCTTATTTCATACTGTCACTTTTTAGGCCTGCTTGCCATAGTGAACAAAAGTGGTATGACCTCCATTGCCTCCTGTCAGAAAGATCTTAACTTTGCTGGTATGTACCTTTGCTTTGGAAGTGAATAAATGAAAGATGCAAGTCCATCTGATTGATGAATGCAATTGATCTCAGCACTATGGCATAAAATAGGCTTTCATTAATCATTATCACACATGCTCAAAATAGTCTTAATTGGACATTGCTGAAGAGGTTATAACAATGGTTTTACATGGTTGGATTCTTTTCTTCTGTATTTGTAGAATATTGTGTTCACTCAGTTCTCAACTGAGGTTGTGCTGTTGAAGTCCTGACACCGCACATGTCCCAGACCTTTCTGTGACCTCATCTCTCCCTATCTAAAATTAACTCACGCCTCTCTTTCCCTCTCTGTGTCTCCCTCCATTACCCCTTCACTCCATCCCAACAGGTCTTTCATATTTCAGTAGGTTTTAGCAAAGATCAACTGCCTAAGTTACTCCTTATAAAAGTCTCCATGTTTGTGTTTGTTTTCCAGTTTTGGCCAGCTGTGGGTGATGCTGATATACTGACTGATGAGTGCAGCAAATGAGTGTCAAATTGTGATCCTTTTTATTTACTGTTTCAATCCTGTTACTGATTTTAACCTCTGATGGCTAAAAAGGAATTCTCTAAATTTCTCCTCGAAACATGAGGGGTGGAAGTAACAAAATGTGATTATCTTTATGAGCCTCAGGGAAATGCCATTGTTCTAGTCACTAGGCTTTTGGTCCTCTCAAAGACAAACCAACTTTTCTTAAGCTGTGCTGAATTTAAGCGAAAACCTCAATACAATATGCCAGGATCATATTTCACATAATATTTACACCACTGGACTGGCTATTTGTCCAAGTCTGAAAATTCACATATTACAAGCTTCACTTTGTTTTATCACCTTGCCTGTGTGTGTGTGTGTGTGTGTGTGTGTGTGTGTGTGTGTGTGTGTGTGTGTGAGTGTGTCTGCGTGTGTTTGTGTGCTTGCATTGATGTGTTGACATTTTGTTGTTTCTATTTATGTGCTGATGACAACCTGACCTAAATCTTACTCTCTGATCAGGTCCCTGGGAGGCTTGTACAAGTGCATTCTGGGAAAATAAAACCTCTCACCAGCTGACCCTTTCACACCTTTCTGTCACTCCTCAGGAAGTAATTTGTATGCTCGTGTTTGTGTGTTGTGTTGTGTGTGTTTCCCTGAT
The DNA here is from genome assembly GCA_963678695.2 of Diplodus puntazzo. Classification (NCBI taxonomy): domain Eukaryota; kingdom Metazoa; phylum Chordata; class Actinopteri; order Spariformes; family Sparidae; genus Diplodus; species Diplodus puntazzo. Next base: position 34,540,086 of record OZ023156.1, read on the forward strand.
GTTTTTTTTTTTTTTTTTTTTTACCTTTTTCTTGTTCCATATGAGTTTTTTTCACCTCTGCCATTTTCCACCTGTGTAAAACTAACCCCATGTTAAGTGCTAACATCATGGTGTGTTCATAGTGCACATTTTCAAGGTCAGCCCTGATACTTTGGGATTCAAATATAGATATCTTATATTTTATAATGTGAAATGTGACACGCACAAGATTAATCATTCTTTCTTGATTGCCAACATTCCTTGTGCTCCTTTTCTATGTTTCTGGACTTCTGCACTTCTCTAGATTCCCCTTCATCATCTTTACTTGTTTTGTCTCCTTTTACTTTACCCCTTTGCAGTACATAACAGGTTCTCAAATCGTGAAGAGCATAGCAAAGAGCCCCTGTCTTTTTCATGAGGAGTTAATTAAGCAGCTTTTGAGAAGTAGGGAGATGTAATCTCAAACCAAAATGAAAACATGAAAATTACAAAATTAACAAAAAAAGAAAATAATAATTAGGTTATCAAGTTTTCTCATGACACCAGCAATATGCCCAAATGTCTCGTTCTTCAGTAAAACAGTAAGCTAGAATCGTTTTTTTTTTCTTTTTTTTCCAACATTTTTATTATTATACAACACAAAATAAACAATACAACCACAGTAAAATAAATCTGACAAAAAGACATGACAAGTTCTCCCATCATGTGGCTGCACTGACACAGCACATGTCCCAGACCTTTCCATGACCTCGTCTCTCCCCATCCAATATTCACTTAGTCCTTCTGCAGCTCCTCCCTCCTGTATTTCCCTTCTTTGTGTCTGCTTGAGTTCAACCTCCCCCCTCCTCCCACCAGGTCTTTCATATTTCAGTAGGTTTTAGCAAGGATCAACTCTCTGAGGTTAAGTTGTTCCTTTCAAAGGTCTGTGTATGTATGTGCGTGTGTGTGTGCTCAGTAGACCAGCATGTCCCAGAGGTTAAGTCAAGTGTTTCAAAAATCACTAGGAGAGGTGTTTTATTGCTGTATAGTCAGTGCAGCGTGTATGTCTGTTTCACTGTGTGTTTTACCCATCAAGACATTGTGAAGTGTATGAGGAGAAAGAGGGAGAGAGCTGTTTTAGGCGTCAAACATAAAAGTTAGGAGACCATTTGGAGTTGGAAGGGGGTTGAGGGGAGGATGCCAAAGTGAAGCAGGGTGTGTTCTGTTGGGGTTCAAATGCAACAATGTGAATGTGACACTCAGGTGCTTTGTTTACCTTGCATATGTATTCGTGTTTGCGAAAGTCAGAGTGAGCAAGGAAGACATTAGTTACTGAATGTAACTTCAATTCTATGTAAACGTAGCACAAAAAGTGAGGAAATTTGTGTTTGGTAGGTATTTTTTTGTTGTAACAATGCTTTTTGGCAATAAACCTTCTACCATTTATTTCCCTTTTAAATGGTGCCACATTTTTGTATGTATGAGTATGTGGGCTGCGGCCATGAAAAATTTGACACATATTCTCAGCTTATTCTGCTATTGACTTTTGTGGATTGGATGATTGAAGTCTGAAGAAACAAGACATATTGGCAATTTAACAAACAGGAGCCTCAGTAGCCTGGTGGTCACCAGCCTGGTCACACACTGCTGTGGGATGGCATCCCATTCTTCAACAAGCATTTGTTGCAATTCAGACAAAGTGGTTGTGATTTTCACTCTGGCATGAACAGCATGCCCAAACTGATACCACAATTGTTCAACGGGGTCGAAGTCAGGACTGCTGGCAGGCCATTCCATCCTCTCCACTCTAAAATTCTGGAGGCAGTCTCTGAGATAAACCCACTCTGTGGGGGTGAGTGTTGTCAACTTGGAGGATAGAGTTCGGTCCCAGACTGTAGAGATCTGGGATCTACATTGATATTTCTCTGCATTGAGATGGCCTCCAATGATGACAAGCCTCGAGATGCCGCCCCACACCATCACACTGCCTACCGCAAAATATGTTACTCTGTTGGTGCAGCAATCAGCATAGCTTTCTCAGTGTCTTCTCCACTCTATGACCCTATGATCCAACTGCCATAGGCAGAACTTCGACTCATCATTGAACATAATGTTCCTCCACATGTTCAGGTTCCAGAGCACCTACACCAGTGCAAATGGGCCTGACAGTGAAGGGCAGTTGTGGTAGGCCTCCTGGCAGCCATATGAGACGTGAGATTGGCAGTGTGCTGTCTTTTCAGGATTGTCTGAGCAATGAGCCATCAGTCATATCATCCTGCAAACCTTGACTGCAAATTTGTAGAGGACTGCCTACGTTTCTTAAGTGCTGACAGGCTGAGGAAACGGTCTTCTTGGGTAGCCCACTTCGCGGCCTGTCTCTGACATCCCCAATTATATGGAAGTTGGCATTCAGTTTGGAGATGATACTAGGGCTCACTCCACAACATGGTTTGGCAAAACACCATCATGAATTTCCCCATCCCACAGGCCCCTATCCAAATCAGTCAATCGTGTCATACAGATTCTTGGAGCAGACACCAACTGATCATTGTAGCAGGGTCCATGCTCACAGCTGCTGACAATCAGGTACCTATCAGGCAACTTCTCAAACAAGAGTCAATAGCAACAGCAGAATAAGTTGTTTGGTATTGGCAGAGAAGATTTTTCATGGGCGCAACCCCCATACTCCGCTCTGCTGCTCATCACCAAAACACATGTATCTTAAAAATGTGGTACCATTTAATAGGTAAATAAACAGGCTTTCCAGTAGTATAAGATGTATTGCCAAGAACCATTGTTACAACAAAGAAATCATCTACCAAAACATACATTTCCCTACATTTTTTTCTTGGTTTAGTACGTTACATTATTTCACTGCATGTTATTGCAGCCACATTATTCTACTATGCTAAAACAGAAGTTTGAGTGCCTTGGGGTGGTCAGAGGCATTTGGCAAGACTTTCTTTTCCTTTGGTAGAGTTGTGGATGACTTTAGGTAACAGTGTGTCCATGAAAATGCCGAGCCTCAGTCTTAAAAATTCTATTTTCTGCCTCGCAAAAACATACATACAAACACCATGTAGTATAGTGCATTTTTTTTCAGTGCAGATACAAAGCACAGTCCCCTGGGGGAGAGTCCTAGATTAACCCCTCCAGCCACAACTGCTCTAAATGCAGACTCTGTCACTTGTGCCAAATTAAAGTGGTGGTGCTGGGGCAACATTATTATGTTCCAGGAACAACACCAACAATGAAAATCAGATACACCATGGCAACAGCATCATGAGAAACTAAGTAATTGAATCTGAGTATGTATAATTGACTTATGATAGCACCCTGCACAAGAGTCCGTTCCATATGATTATTATGCAATTTTCTCTGGCTAATGCTGCTTACTCCACATTATAATCTACTGATTCACAGTTAGACGTGTACAGGCTCTGCATGCCAGGAATTCCATAATAGCCTACTACCATATTTACATACATACATATTCATCATTGCACTTGCATTATTTATAATACTGTAATCGCCTTGTAGATTTTGGGGCTGCATGGTTGAAGATAAAATTACAAAGGTCCTTCATTTCTTGACTTTTTAAAGTTTTGCTATTGACGTGTTTAATAGATTATATTTGCCTGTGAGAAAATATGTTTTATACTGTGCTGATGGCCCAATCTCACACTGGCCCGCTTACTCACATGTGCTATTTTACTGGAAAATGACAGTTATGAAATTGTTCGGCATTAGAGGAGATGGAGAAAAACAAAGTTAACAGTTCACCATGAAATTTTACCTGGACACCTCAAAACCTACAATAACGCAGTCAAACAGTCAAGAATCTCCCATTTCCAAAAATTAATCGACGAACATAAAAACAACCAAAAATTCCTCTTCTCTACAATTGACCTTTTAACTAACACAAATTTTAATAGATCCTCCAAAACACCAACTGACGCCCTCTGAGAGGACTTTGCAGACCACTTCATAAGTAAAATCAATGACATCAGATCGAGTCTTTTACCTCAACTGATTTTAAATGTCGACACACATGGATCATTGATTTTACTCGAGGAAACACTGGAGAGTTTTGCCCTGGTTGATGCGAGGACAATTGGTCGAGTCTTCTCCCAAGTAAAGCCCACAACCTGCCTATTAGACCCAATTCCCACACCGTTTTTTAAAAGACTTTGTGGATTCTTTGAGGATCAGCTGTTATACATGGTGAATTGCTCTCTTCCCCGCCTCCTTTAAAACGGCGATGGTGAAGCCCCTTCTGAAGAAGAGCAACTCAGATCCCAACATCTTTAATAATTATCGGCCTGTATCCAACTTACCATTTTTAAGTAAAATTTTGGAAAAACTTGTTTTCAATCAAGTGAATGATTTTTTAATCACAAACAACATTTTACAGGAATTATCAGTCTGACTTTAGGACGAACCACAGTACAGAGACAGCCCTTTTAAAGATTTTAAATGACATCAGGTGCAACTTAGATAACCATAAACTCACAGTCTTGGTACTACTGGATCTAACCGCCGCCTTCGATACAATAGACCATCACATTTTTTTAAAATTCTTCTTAATTCCTTTTATGCTGTGCTAATCAGAGCACTTGTATTTATTTATTTGTTTATTTATTTATTTATTTTTATCCTTTTTATTTTGCTGTTTTAATCTCTCACATTTTAGCCTTTATGCTTTTATGTTTTAGACTCTCTTGTGTTTTTAGCCTCTATGCTTTTATGTCTTAGTCCCTCATGTTTTTAGCTTCTACGCTTTTTGCCTTATTTTACTGTTTTAGTCTGTCAGTTTTTAATCTCCAGTGTTTCCTCATGGGGGCCTGCCAGACTGGGAGTGGTCTCTGGTATGACTGCGCGGGGTGCTGTCCCTTGGACAGTTCCGGCCCGGGTGACTAGAGTGCTCTGAACCTTGGTGCGGGGCCTCCTGTCTGCCCGGGTTGGGATGGTCTCTGTGGCGGTGCTCCCTGCAGCCTTGGACCGGGATCTCTCCCAGTGTGGTTGGCCCCCCAAAAGGTAGATTCCTCCACGCCTCAGGTCTCGCTGCCCGGCCATGTCTCTTAAGTGACAGCTACTGTATGTGTGGGTGTGAGTGTGTGTGTGTCTGTGTGTCTGCGTACGTATGTTTGTGTATGTATTTGTGTATGTCTCCGTGCATGTCTGTGGGGGTGGGAGGGTTGGGTTCTTTTAACTTTCTTCATTTGATTTTATTTTGCTGTTTCTCTTTTTCTGCTGTTGTTTATAAATTTCTGTGAGGCACGTTGAGATACTTTTTTGTATGAAAAGCACCATATAAATAAAGATTGATTTGATTTGATTAGCAGAGTGTAAGCAAGATCTAAGTATTCTGTACTTTCTTCCTTTTAATTTTGTTTTCTCTCACCACTTAATGCATTCATACAATTTCCTTTCTCATATTGTTAGTATTTCTAGGAGCAGAGCAGACATTGTGGATATAGCCTTCATATCTAAAATCAGATCTAACAAAAGTAGTAGTCCTTCAACCATCACCATCCCATTTCAATGCTACACTTGTTATTATAATTTTCTTTTACATTTTCTGGTTATCATCATTAAACTCTTCCCTTGCCACTCTTTCGTACTGATAAACAAACCTTTCTTTTTCCTGCCCATATCATGTCAATTTGGGAAAAGAGTCAACAGGTGATTTATGCTTGAATATGACGAATACTTCCTTTCTTTTCTCTCTCTCTCCCTCTTACATGCATGCCCTTTCTACCTTTTAGTGCACCATTAATCTTATGGTGATGGACACAAACCCACATGCACACTAAAATGCATGAATACACACCCACAAACTTGCCTGACAATACACTGTATTATTCTTAAACTAAAATTGTATTTTCCTGCTGACTCTCTATATCACTCACTCAATCTCTCTCTCTCTCTCTCTCTCTCTCTCTCTCTCTCTCTCTCTCGCTCACACACACACACACACACACACACACACACAAACACACACACACACACTTCTTTTACTTGGTGACATCAGCTCCTCATCATTAATTTTAATGACCATCAATACGCCATAATACACTGGAGCATGCGCACACACGCATTTGCACAGCAACAGGCGCCACAGATCCTGGAGAGCAATTATAGTCTGCACTTTGTTTATTATCTGTTACGAGAGGCAAGGGACTGTGTGTGTTTGTCTGTGTCTGTGTGTGTGTGTGTGTGTTTCTGTGTCTGTGTGTGATTTTGATAAGATCAGCCCTGTGATTCTACCCTCCTATCCAGTATTGGCACCTCTCTTTGTACTGTTTTCAACCCCACCATTAAAGAAACCCAGCAACAAACTGAGAGAGACTAACGAGAAAAGTTGTGTGTGTGTGTGTGTGTGTGTGTGTGTGACAGAGAGAGAAAGAGAAAGAGAGAGAGAGAGAGAGAGCGAGAGACAGAGACTTAAAGAGATCTAACTGTTAACACAAATATATGACTAATAATGGCCTTCTTTTCAAAGTCAGATTAGGGGGGGCACGGGGGTCCTCCCTGATAACAGGTTAGTTGCTGTGTTTTGTTTTGTTTTTTTTAAAAAAGAACCTCCAAAGCCAGGTTGAGGTCAAACGAGTTTAACCATCTCCCTATAAAAGCAAAAAATCTCTGTCTGTGTGTGTGTGTGCCTCAAATATCTCCGCAGATCAGGATCAGACTGACCTGAGATTTTCCACACGGCTGCTGCGTGGTTGAAGGGTGTGCAACCTCGGATTTGTTTGGACTACAAAGATACTGTTAATAAATTATTTAATAAATGCTTTACAAATTCCGCGAGCATTTTCAACCATAGCCACCATAACCACGTGCGCACCAGAGCCAATCACTGCAGACCCCACCCCCACCTCCTGAGTCGACGGACGCGCCGGTGCATCCAAATCACGTGACCAATTTAAGATGACGATGCAGCAAGACGCAGCCTCTGTGAGTCTCGGGAAGGCTCCCAACCGATGTGTTGGTGCAGCCTTCAAACTATATACCAGTTTTTAAATTGTGATGATCGGCCAAGTAAAACTGGACTCATGATAAATAATGGCCGCCACGCTTTTTCGCAAACATTGCCGTCATGTTTGCTGCACGTTTGGTGCATGAAGAAACGGTAAAAACAGGCTTCTCTCACGAAAGTGTCCGCAAGCAGGAAGTGCTTGCAAGCAAAAAAAACTGTGCTACTCCCTTTCCTATTAGTGGAAAAAGGCACCACACCAACCAATCACAAAATTATACGGCAAACCACGTGATTTGGTTGCTGAGGAACAGGGGGAAGTTGTGGCAGGGACGGCGGCGAAAGAGTGACAGCAGCAGTGACGGTGATAGAGACAGCGATAGTGATATGGAGCTTTGAGATTTGAGACATTTGTGACATTTAGCGTGTTTGGAGTGTGTTTAGTGTGTAGTGGAGTCGTTTTTTTTTGTTTATTGAGTCAAAACAATGAGGAGACTGCTGAATGTGGAGCAGGCAGTGCAGCTCTTCATTGAGCTGGAAGGAGCTGAGGGAGACCTGGGCCTGAGGCATTGCCTGCATTTAAATGTAAATAGTTACATACAACTTTGTAAATTTCAAACACTTATGCACAAATTTAGCAAACACAAATTTATATTTGCATTATAAGTAATGCAAATGGTTCATTAAACATATTTGTTGTTTTCAAAGTAAAAAATCCAACTTTTTCCTACTCAGATGTTTTTTTGTGATTTTAGGTCCGTTGTGTTAATACAGTATGTCAAAATGAAAGAATAAAAATAACTGTACAGTCACACATGTAAGGTTGTGCTGAAAATAATGACACCAAGCAAGGCAGGGTAAATTGTTTTTTATCGTGAAATATAATGGCAAAATAAAAAAAAGTAAAAAAACGGCTATTTATACCCTGGAATATCGAATTTCACTGAGGCCGTCCACATCAAAATGCAATTTTGCAAAAACGCACATGTATTGCATCATTTTGGCCGACCGTCCACATAGATCCTTAAAACACAGCACCTGAAAATTCACTTTTTTGAAAACGGGTATCAGGGTGGAAAAATCCAAAAACTCTGCCCCCCCGTTTTCGTGTGGACAGCGAATCTGCATACTTTCCGCAACAATGACGCCATCGTCCCACCCCTCGACCTCTGGCCTCTGACCTCTGAACCCCGCGATGTCTCATAACAACAACAACAACAACGGCGGACTACGTGCTTGTGTTCGTGCCGCAGAATATATTGAGCCTTTCTTGCAACTTACTCGCCTTTCTGGTTTCCTTGCACTCGCCATTTTCATCTTCTTCTTGTTGTGTTCGGATTCACCGTCTACTGTCTGTTTGTTTACAGTGCACAAGCGTAATGCGCATCCTCCGTCTCTTTTTCTCCGCCTTTGGTGAATTTCAAGCGCCACCTATAGGCCTAGAATATGAACTACAGCGTTTTCAGTCGTTTTCAGTGGATCGTGTGGACACAAATATTCTTGAAACGATGCCGAGGAAGACGGAGGAAAAAAAGATTGTTTTGGTACGTGTGAACAAGGCCTAAATATCCCTGACGTCCCACCTTTAAACACAGCCTCATTTGGCCATCCATGAAAAAGCGTATAAAAAAGTATAAGAAGAACTATCTGCCTTAAAGATGAAATTTGTAATACATGGGCAGAATTTGAAGGTGGCTCTAAAAATATAGAGTACAGCCTTTCACCAGAGTAACAGAAAACTTCTTCTCTTCACTAGCTTGTCTTGACTATCTTTTTGCTAGTTAGTTTATGGCTCAGTAAGCCATCAAGCCCACTCTGGCTCTAGAGTTTGCCAAGATCAGGACCTCAGATCACAAGCGGAGTCACTGCTGGTGATGGGGCCCAGCTTAACTGGATTCAGCAGCCTGATAATTGAACAAGACTGGACACCAAACTGGGACTTAACACTGCCTCCAACACGATCATCATTTTGAACAAGTTAAACACTAAGGAGGTGATTCACAGCAGCAAATTGAAAGCAATCACTATTAGACTATCAGAGGAATGACAGGATAAAAAGTAAGGGTTAAAAAAAGCCATACACACACTGCCTGTAAAGTCAGATTAAGTTACTGAATAACTGACATAAACCTAATTTGGCTACATATGTTGGCTATTCTGTTATTGGGTGGTAAATATGTGTTATCATGATATTAAAAAAATGTCTTGATTCTGAGAGTCACATAAGCTGTCTTTTACAATGATCCCAGCTGTCAGTCAGCAAAACTAGAATATTTTCTTCTTCAAACACTTTGCGGTCCTCAAGACGTTTAATTTCACAAAACTTTCTCTCTATTAAACGTGTAGCGCTTCATTGGGTGTAGAGTCTTATAGAGATGTCCATCTTTCCATGAAAGCAACTTTCTGAGCGTGTTCACAATTATGCGTGTAAGGTCCAGTTAATATAAAAGTGTTAGATTCCTTTCATTTCAGTGGAAACAATTCTTTTGACTTCCTTGCTTCTTTCCAAAAAAAAAAAAAAATCATTCTCTTTAAGTACTTATGTTCACTCCAAAGAACATTTAAATGGTTAGGAAACACTCTCAATTAAACACTGATGCCTCTATGTGACTTACATTAGCCTGAGGACTGAGACTGCTCTGTAGTTTGGTGGTATGGTTCAACATATGTTTCACCATTGTCATATTGCAGTTATTCATTTTACATTGCCACAATTAGACACATTATCATTGCCATGCATCCTGCAAACGTACATGAGTTGTTTTGTCCTCTTTCCTTCACTCACTTTTAAAACAAGTGCATGCACTAGCCAGATCAAGATCTTTAGAAATAAGGTGGTAGCTTTTGTCCAAGGACCACCAGTGTCAACAAAAAAGGTTTTGTGAATAAGCTTCTAATTTGAGTTGAGAAATGGGTATGAAATTAAGTTAATAATCATGCAATTGATGGGGCAGCTCGACTAGTGATGGGAAGGTCTCTGGTTTGAATCCTGGCTGCATGTCGAAGTATCCTTCTAACTGCACATCAGGAGTATTGCTCTTGATGTGCAGTTGGCACCTCTGCCATAAGTAAGGGCCCTGCGCTGAGCTGGTGACTCGTCCAGGGTGTACCCTGCCTTCGCCCAGAGAGATAACTGGAATTGGCCCCAGTAACCCCCGCGACCCCTTGAAAAAGGGGATATAGCAGTTACATCCTTGTGACACTCACGGATAAGCGGCAGATAATGAGATGAGATGAGATCATGCAATTGACATGTTTGGTTTGTTTTGTTTTGTTTTGCTTATTAAGGAGATATACTCATCAATATTAGAATGAAGAGGATACATTTTGTCTAGGGGTAAGAAGCTGTGAGACTACTGGTGAGTAAGAAGAAATTGTAGATTCAGTGTTTAGGCATTCTGTGAGGAGGGTTAGTTGAAATATTTAATCTTGTCTAGATACTTGTCGTGTAAATTCTTGTGAAACTGTTGAAGGTGAGTGTTATCAGTCAGTTTCGGCCAACTCAGCTGTGGTACATTGACCACATATAGATCATACATCAAACCTGAGAAGATTTCACAGGAGACCCATTGCTTGAGGCTCTAACCCAGCCAATCTCTGCAACCCAACATTCTCCATTTGTTCTGAACTTGAAGCATTAGGGGGGCTATGGAACCACCAGTCTGCAGTCACAAAGGCGGACACCATTTCAGCCTATGTCTCTCTGCAGACTCTCCACTTCCTGGCCCTTACGGAGACCTGGATCACCCCAGAAAAAAAAAAAAAAACTGACACTTCAGCTAACCTCTCAACTGCCTACTCATTCTCACACTCCCCCACACAAACAGGTGGAGGAGGAGGAACTGGAGTCCTCATCTCACCCATGTGGTCCTGCCAGTTTCCTTCCACTAGACCACCTACCCAGATCTGCATTTGAATTCTATGCTGTCTTAGTCACCCTTCCTTTCAAACTTAACATTGTGGTGATCGATCGCCCTCCAGGACCTCTCTGTGACTTATTTGATGAGATGGACGCCCTCCTAAGCTGCTCTCCTGATGATGGCACACCACTTGTTGTCCTGGGTGACTTCAACATCCAACCAGAGAAGCTGCACTCTCTCCCACTCTCCACCCACCCATCGGGCCGGGAACCAACTTGACCTTGTTTTCGTAAGGTCCTGTAGTACCTCAGCACTCTCCGTTACCCCGCTCACTGTATCTGACCATCACGCTGTCACTTTCTCTCTCCCCTTTAAATTCACCACCTCCCTCGCCCCTCACACGATCACCACCTGCAGCAATCTGAAATTCCTCTCTCCCTCCGCTCTCTCCTCAACTGTTCTTTCCTCACTACCATCCACAGATCAATTCTCTCTAATGTCTACCAAGGAAGCCTGCTCCGAAGCTCACTCAGGAAAGCTGCATCTCTTCTCTGTCCTGGCAGCTCAGTGGTGGAATGAACTCCCAACCTATGTCAGGACAGTGGAATCACAGCCATATTCCGTAATGTCATCCTAGATTGTTTTACTTCTACTGTGGTTGAGCAGGTTAAATTGTTTTAATTATTTATCTGTATTATGTGTGTTTATTGTTTATATTTCCAGCTGTGCTTAGATCCTGAGTTTGCACAGGATGTTTTATTTTGCAAATTGATTGGATTCACTCTGCCGTTTTACAGTCTGATTCAATTTGCTTTGTGCAAATTGAGATGACTGGGGTCCACTTCCGTCCAAAAAATTGTGCCCTTTGGGACTCACCTACATTCTGATGAAGTGCTTTGAGAAATTGGTTCTAACCTAAACCTAAACACAATCTTAGCAAGTCAACAATATCCGACAAGAGCAATGCTGAATTCTGAAACACTCCTGGTGGTGTACGAAGTGGTCAATGTAACAAAACCAAGTTGGACACACAAGGGCATAGAGACGTGTCGGTGGTGCTTTCATTCCACAGACAAACTACAGCCAGGGAACAGCCCAACAAGCACTTGCACAACAACATTTATTTTTTACACATTTTACATTATACATTTATCTGTAGACATATTAATTCATTTAGTTAACTGTAAAACTGAAAAAATTGTGCCACAAACCACACATCCTGTGTTGACTCTCTGGGATACATGTACCATTAAACCTCAGTGACAGTAAGTCACAAGTGCAACTATGCAGCTCTTGTTTTATACATTGCTCATAACTGCAGAAGCCTCATTTGAACTGGCAAGAAGGGGTTTGATGGTTAAATGCATGTTCATGTTTTGAAAGCATTCAACAATTATATCTAGTATATTTACAGTTGTACCAACACACCATTGTACACTGATCAGCCATAACAATTATAACACCCGCCTAATATTGTGTTAGTCCCCCTGTGGCCAACAGCTTTGACCCGTCAAGGCACGAACTCCACAAGACCTCTGACGGTGTGCTGTGGTATCTGGCACCAAGATGTCATCAGCAGATCCTATAAGTCATTGAAGTTGTAAGGTTGATTGTTTTGCACATTCCACAGATGCTCAATTGAATTGAAATCTAAGGGAAGAATGGAGGCAAAGTCAACACCTTGAACTTGTTGTTTTGTTCCTGGCATCACTCCCGGACCATTTTTGCAGTGTGGCAGAGTGTGTTATCCTGCTGAGAGAAGCCACTGCCATTAAGGAATAATGTTTCAATGAAGGAGTGTACTTGGTCTGCAACAATGTAGGTGGTACGTGTCAAAGTGACATCCATGGCATGATCCAATGTTTCCCAGCAGAACATTGCCCAAAGCATCACACTGCCTCCGCTGGCTGCCCTCTCCCCGTAGTGCATCCTGGCATCCTCTCTCCCCAAGGTAAGCAATGCACACACACTCAGCCATCCACATGATGTAAAAGAAAACAAGATTTATCAAAGCAGACCACCTTCTGCTGTTGCTGGATGCTGCAGTTCTTATGATGATGTGCCAAATGTAGCTTTCTGAGGTGGACAGGTGTCTGCATGAGTTGTGTTCGGACATCTTTCAAGCAGAACCAGCATTAACCTTTTCAGCGTATTGTGCCAAAGGAGCTCTTCTTTGGGATTGGAGAACACAGGCTAGCCTTCGCTCCCTACATGCATCATTGAACCTGTGGCCCTTCCCTAAACCACTTTTAGTAGATAGCATACTAACCACTTCAGAGCACTCAACAAGATCTGCAGTTTTGGAAATGCTCTGACTGAGTCATTCAACCATCACAATTTGGCCCTTGTCAAAGTCGCTCAGATCCTTATGCTTGCCCATTTGTCCTGCTTCCAACACATCAACTTAAAGGAAAAAGGTGCCATTGTAACCAGATAATGTTGGTCACCTTACTTGTCAGCGGTTATAAGGTTTTTGGCTGATTGGGTTCTTACTTATTAAATATCAGCACCTCCAATACACTTCTTCAAAATTCATTGTCAGTTGAACCCTGCTTCAGCTCTGCAGAGGATTTGAAATGAAATATCACACAAAAACAGTGGCAACTGTGAATTAAAGCATGAGGACAAGTGGGCGTCAGAGAAGTTGAAGTTTTTGAAAGGTGTTTCAGTCAGTCAGATTTCTCTCATTTATGTTGGACTGAAATGGTTGCAGCTTCTTTTCTGTTCTTCCACACTATGCTTTCGCGCCAAAATTAGAAAATAGAAAGTATGAATAGGCCAATGAAAGCAATATGAGAGGCCAAAAAAACAAAAAAAACAGGCATCCAGTAGGGACAAGAAGAAAAGACAGCTGAGTGGAATCACAGACGATTCCACCAGCAGTTAAATGAATAAGTAAGTGGCAACAGGCTAAAGGGAAGATGAATTTACAATGGGCAATAGTACATACAATCACAGAAGATGTGTGAGACATAAAATAAGACTTAAAGCAAGATAGACCGAGGATTAACATAATGGAAAAGAATACAAGTGGTAGTACAAGAAATAGAGAGAGATGGAAAATAAATGACAACAGTAAAATTAAGATGATGGTGCGTTCCAATATATTCCCAGCCCTCTTTTCCCTTTCTCAGTTGTGCTCCTATTATGAATGTCTCAATTTCCTCCCTCAACCTCTTTCTTGCTCCTGTCCTGCCTCACCCCTCACACCTCAGTGTCCACCTGCTTTCATCACCATGACTACAGCACAGCCAGTGCTTTATGTTGTCATGGTGAACCGGGTTGAAGCTCAAGCCATAAATAACAAGGTGCAGATGGCATAGTCCTCTGATAATTGTCAAGGGAAGCTGAGGTAAAGGACCATAAGGTAAAGGATTATGTAAGTATAGATGTTGTATGTGGAAATTAATTCCAAAACCAGTGGTTGCTGGTAAGTTTTTATTTTTATGGGGGGGGTGATAGTCAGAGAATCGGCATAGAACTCTTACTTGGAACAGTAATATATGTTTGCTATGGTTTTCCACAATAATAAAAAAAAAAATTATAATAAAATACAAATCATTACAAAACTTTTCTTACTATTATAAATGACAAGAAAAACAGCAGTTAAAAAAATTAAAAGAAGCTGGGAACAGCAAATGTTTTATATTTTAGCTTGAAAAATTACTGAAATTACTTTAAAAAAGTCAGCACTCCTGAGTTCTTCAGTGATGTGCTCTCTAAAAACAGAAGATGTTCTGAGATGTTCCTTTAAACACAGCAACACTCTGCAGATGTTCTTGTACTGCTGCATCTATGATGCTATAAAATCCACCAGTCCTCGTGAAAACAAGTGCTCACTTTCATCATGGCTATGCAGGGCTAGTTCAAATGCCTGTTTTTGTCAACCTCCTTGTTGTCATCTGATCCCTATCCTGTAGCCTTCATCAAGTGAGGAGAAATTTAACTCTATCAAACATGCCAAAATGCATAGCATTTTCCATGTGGCTCTGAGTGGTTTTTCACTTTTTCTGCAAAGTGATTCAAATCAGTCATATTTGGATCCATGCTGGTTCAGTTCCCGTTGTTTGAGGCAGGGAAAGCAAAATGAAGTGTCGACCTCACTGCATGTAGTAAGCCACGATTTCTTAATAAACCAACCTAAAGAAGAAGACAGGGTGTACTGTCTTCCTCTGTCTTGCACCTCTGTCTGGTCAGGTCCAAGCTCTTTCACTCCAAGCTTTTCCTCCAGACTTCTCCTCTCAAACGGCGTTGTTTTTAGCAACTTAACTGAACCTTATTTCTACATTTTGATCCATTCTACCAACTCACTCTATCATACAAGGTTCCTCCCACTTTCTATGGACCTGGCCTTAGGGCAGTGAAAGTCAACGCCCTACAAGCTCATATCTCTTGTATTAAAGCAAGTGAAGTGTGCATGTACAACTTATAATGAGCTTTGATCCGAGTTGTTCATCAGGGCAACCAGTAGCTCCATGTTGGCTCCTTAATCCGAGTTGTTCATCAGGGCAACCAGTAGCTCCATGTTGGCTCCTTAATCCGAGTTGTTCATCAGGGCAACCAGTAGCTCCATGTTGGCTCCTTAATCCGAGTTGTTCATCAGGGCAACCTGTAGCTCCATGTTGGCTCTTGATCTTACATCTTAAACATGGGTTGATGCGATACATTTTAGCGCCATCGCTTCAAAGTAAGAGGGTTCTGGGGCGCACTGTTTTTAACAATCTAAATCCTGCATGCTGTAAATACTATGTCTATATATATAAGCATGTGTACATGCTGTATTTTATCACCCACTTCATGTACAATATCCAAACAATAATTATTTATACACACTGTTTGTATTGTTAACATAATTTTTGAAACAATTGATTTGTACACATAATGGTACATTATTGACCATATTTGCTTCTTTGGATTTATGCACTTATTTCTTTCACCAGCTTCTATTTGTATCATCGTTTTATGTTTATTATTTATGGCTACCTATCAGCTCTTCATTTCTATTGAAACTGAGAGCAACAAGGAATTTGACTCATGTACATATCATACATTGCCTGGGTGGCTTATGATGGTTGGGTACTGATTAGATTGTCTTACTGCCAATTACTGATTAAAAAAACAAACAAACATACAGTTATGATGTGTTCTGGATCTGCATCGCTGCATCTTCTGAGAATGAATTCCTGTGTCAGAAACTCTGTCAATACTGTTTGTGTCTCTATGACAAAGCTTACCTACAACCTCACTGTATTGTGCTTAGACTGTTGGCTACTAAGTACCAAAAGCATACTGCACTTCTCTTGCATGATGAGTCTCCTTGGACTTAAGACAGTACTCATTTGCGTGCTTACATTTTTCAAAACCAAGATCTGAACAGGTTTTCATTTTCTGACCTAAGTGCAGTGTCTCCTGCTGTACCAGTTCAGTCTTCTTTCGGTTATCAGTCAAATGGTGTTAAAACAAAAATAACAAAAATTAGGAAACTTTGATTTCATTTTATGGTATTTTTTAAGCAACCTCCAGTGGCTGTAGTAATTAATATGGCAGCAAAGGAGGAAGCCAGGTGACGTAATGTAAAAAATAATGAGGACAGAGTCCTATTCAGTCATTTAGGTATGAGGACATGTTGCTTAAAGATCATCAAAGGCATAGGTTTTTGACAAGATGACATTGCTTAACAGTGACATGTCTCCTATGAGGTCTTTACATGTACTGTGTGTAACTGACTTGACCACACTATGCATGTCTGGCTGTGCCTTTCCAGTTACTCAGGATGCATTTCTCTCATTTAGGCTGCTTTCTGATAAATACTAATTAAGGCTGTAACAGAGGGGAAAGTGGAGTGTAATTGAGGTACAAATAAGGCTTAATTCATTTAAAGCCACCCCCATGCAGTCCATGTATTCAAGCTTGTGTTGACTATATTTCAGGATATAAAGGGACTTTCTTTACTCTTTTTTTTCTCTGTCATATTTTCTTGTTTGTTTGTTTATCTATCTATTCTAATCCTTTTCCTTTCAATATGTCATCTCACAGTGGTGTAAATCATTTAGGCCCTTGAACACTCAAATCAGTCATTCTCCATCTTCACCTTCAAGGCCTTCTTTGCTTTATTAACCTGAGGAACATCAGGAATAAGTATTAATACTTGTTTGCAGTTTCAGAGTTCTGTGGGACTGAGTGTATGTTTGAATGTCTGTGTGATTGTGTGGGCTACCACCACTAAGACTTTGTGTGCACCTTCATTGCTGTTTTATGTGTGTAAACATGCACGTGCCTGAGAACGTAGGTGATAGCTGAATGTTTAATTATGGTGTTTTTTCATGATTCAGATCTTCATTTTTTCCCCCAACTTCCTCTGTCTTTCTGAATCTTTCTCTATCCCTCTCTCTGACTGACAGGTATATTTGTATTAGCCTGTGTTTTCTTTACTAGCTTTCTCCTCTCCAGTAGTAGCAACCATGGCTCTAGCACTCTGCCTAGGACATTTTTTGCTATTTGTAGCTCATCCATGCTGTGATTAAAAGAGTGCCAAGATGTGTGTTTGTGATGTCTACTTGCATGCACTTTGCACGTGCATGTGCATGTGCATCTGCATCTGAACCATGGGTGGTGTTGATGAGATTCAATAAACATATCGACAGGTGGTTACGAAATTTCCATGGGAACTAACTCCATCTGTGTGTATTCTTACAAGAGGTCAGCTCATCAGTCTAATTAGCAGTTAAGATCTCCCACCTTAAGAAAACTCACGTTGGTTTTGCATGTATGTGTTAGTAAAACATGTTTGATTTCCATACCTGTCATAAGCTATTGTTTCAACTAGGCTGAAAAAGTACAACTTGTTTATAATGTCATTTGGTTTATCAATAGAAATACCATGACTAAGGCCGTATTCAGATCAAATCAGGCTGTGCAGGGAAAACACCAGTTATTCTGCCCTCACTAGAACATTTTTAACTGGTTCTTCAATGAACACCAATGACACAGCAGTTAGTTTAGAATATTGAATTACTTTTTGTGAATTGTGATGAGTGATGAGGTACGTTTTTAAATCACTTCAAATAACTAATTTCTCACAACGATCAGCCACAACATTAAATCCACTGACAGGTGATGTGAATAACATTGATCATTTCAATACAATGCAATGACCTGCTGGGAAACCTTGGGTCCTGCCGTTCATGTTGACACCGCTTGACATACATCCCCCATCCAAACACCGTTGTGGACCAAGTATACCCCTTAATGGCAGCGGCACTCCCCTGATGGCAGTTGCCCCCTCAACAGGACAGTGCGCCCGACACACCACAGAAACTGCTCAGGAAAGGCTTGATGAAAACAACAAAGAGCCCAAGGTATTGAAATTCCCCAGATCCTGATCTGATGAGCATCTGGGACATGCTGGAACAAGTCCGATCTAAGGAGGCCCCACCCTTAACATCCAGGACCAATTGGAATTGGACATCCTGGTGCCAGACACCACAGAGCACCACTTATGACTATGCTTCAACAGGTCAGAGCTGTGCAGGGGTACCTGCACAATATTAAGAATTAAAATTTTATCAGTGTATGTTCTTCAGGGTTTGCAGAATGATGAATGAGAAGGAAAACAACAGCTGTGCAGACTTTCCCTGTCCAAAAGAAAATACAGCAAATCTTATTTCAAACACAATAAGATAAAAAAATAAATAAATAAATAAAAAAAAATAATAAAACTCCCCTCTCAGGGCAGGCAAAAAGCCCTGTTATACATGGCGAATGCAAAATAAAACTCATGTCAACATTTTATTATCCTAGCTTAATACCACTTTCTTGAACTACATTACATTGCAACAACAGAAACCGTCAAGGAAAAAGATGCTCATGAAAAGACAAAAAAAGAGGTTGGTTTCAAATAAAAGTAAAGTTGAGTTGATGTGCCAGCTTGCAGTCCATCGCCGTAAGGGCTGTCTGTATATCTTCTTCACCTAGCTGGATATTGTATCCATTAGACTATGTTTTATTTCGCAACCACTTCCAACACTGTTCTGTGACTTTGTGTCTGATTAACATAAAATTAAAATAAATAAATAATAATAATAACAATAATAATAATGAATAAAAATAAAATTCACATTACGCACATTATGTACGCACACGTACACAACCTCAACCAAACAGATCAGTCAATATTTAGTCAAGATGGCACTCACAGGTGCTCAAAAAAAAACAAAAAAAAAAAACAAGATGTGATTATCTAGTCTATCAGACAAGAACTAGTTACAACTCTAGACTAATGTCCTTGATTTTTTTCTCAAAATGCAACAGATTCATGCATTTAACTTTTAGGGGGACCATGTCCATGGGCCATGAGACCATGTCTCACGAAATCCTGTGGGAAACACTGGCTGAAAGATAATGACAATGAATGAGAACTACCACCTGGAGGTTATATGCTTCTGCTTTAAAGAAGGTAAAGCCCCTATGAAGCAAACATATGGTCCAAGGTCACTGCAACC
This sequence comes from Diplodus puntazzo, assembly GCA_963678695.2. Taxonomy (NCBI): domain Eukaryota; kingdom Metazoa; phylum Chordata; class Actinopteri; order Spariformes; family Sparidae; genus Diplodus; species Diplodus puntazzo. The sequence goes on from OZ023156.1 coordinate 34,559,384, forward strand.
TTAAATAGTATGAGGTTGCACTGACCTTGCCATCCAAAATCTAATTAGTTCACTCTTCAGTCCAATTGTAGGTTTGTGCTTAATTTGAGAAAAATCCCTCTATGCATTCTTGAAATATTGTCCTCACACGGTTTGAGGTCATAGTGACCTTGACCTTTGCCTCCAAAATGCTATCAGTATAGTCAAAGTTGACAATTGTGCCAAATGTGAAGAAACCCTCAAATCAGTTGTATTCATATAGCCTAAAATCATGAGACATGACAGAGACACAGACATGATAGTGACAGCCCCAAAAACACCTGATGGCCAGCTGTCTGCCCGGTGTTTCCGGACCTGGTCAGCACAGTGCTTTTAGGGTGGAACGAGAGAGACTTAAGTGGGGCTGCCTTGCAGGAGTTCTGTCTCTCGAGCAGCCTTTGAGAGTCTCTCTGCAGGATGGAGAGAGTCATCATGTGTGGCTTTTGCTTTTGCACGTTTGGCAATGCTAAATCAAACCGTCCTGCGCCATTTCCTGAGATGGATCATCTCCAGCATAGGGCCAAAGTGCGCCAAACTTGCCTCCAAGCATACTGGGTGACATCTTCCAATCGCAGCCACCACATGATGTACCCCCTTCTCCCCCTCAAACAACGTGCATTGCGATACTTAACTAACCCTACACTAACCCAGAGAAAGAGAGAGAGAGAGAGAGAGAGAGAGAGAGAGAGAGAGAGAGAGAGAGAGGTTCTTAACAGTCTCTGTGTGTTCAGCTTTCAGTATTTTTGCTGAATCTTGCTGGATTGGAAGTTCTCTCCTGTGACCCTGTTTGTACTTTTGGATATCTACTGTAAATTACTATTACCAATCTTGAAAATCAAACATCGTTGCTGCTTAAAAAAAACGAAAAAAATAAGAACAAAAAAAACTTTTGACTTACTTAATATTGGCAGAATTGTATTGGAAAGAATTTATAGTAAATTAAATGTTTAAATGCTTTTAGTGGCGATTCTCTGAGTCAAAGGAAGGTTGAACTGATATCTTGAGCTGGTGTCAGAAGTATTCCCCACTCTTTCACGTTTTTGGCCAGGCACAAGACGTTAATGGAGTGGAGGGCTATAGGTTTGTAGTTGGTGATCACCTGAGACCCTTCCAGACAGAGTCATTGGCTGAATACTGCTGAGTGCAGCTGTTTCTGAGTCAATGTAGCAATGACATCAACACAGTTTGCATGATTGTGCATTTTATTATTGCATTTATCCATTAAGCATTGAGTATTTTATGACTCACAACCTCTGCAAATTTGAATCCATCTATCCCATTCAAACGGTGTAAAGATACAAATGCATAATACAGAGCCTAAGATAATAAGTGTGTTGTTGTTTGTCTGGAGTGCTCATGAGGGCATTATACCCTGATATGTAGCATTATCTCAATTACAAATCAGGTTTTTAACTGACAATCTTATTAAGAGCATCCTAGAACTGCACATGGGGAGAACCATCACTTATATGTGGAAACCTGATGTCACTGATTCCTGAACTCCATGCTGAGTGAAATAAAATCATTTATGGAATGTTTCATTCAGCCTAGTGAACTACCACAGCCTCAGCATTATGATTTTCTCACCATTTTTCTCATTGGTTTTTAGTTCTTCATTCATGATATGGCAGTAAGAGCAGAGTGAATCAATCATTTAACAGTGGCCACAGTTATTTATGTGGCAGTGTTACGTTACAATTACACCATTTACATGTGATTATAAGCCACTGTTTCAGGGGGTGTGCCATATTTTCTTTAATAGATAAGGTTTTGAAGTCATGCTGTGGCATTTCTATTAGCGATGTTTACATGCACACAGAGAGGCTAGACCCTAGCCTGCATGTTCTTCTGTGATTTGTCAAAGCAATTAGACCTTCAATGGAAGTGTGTTCCTCCTTTTAAAATCCCACAAAGGACAAAGCTATGACAGAAGCATTATTTCAAAGATTACCTACACAGATGCTTCTGTGACGACTGGCGTTTGATAAAATGGAGAATGTTTTTAGAGTGGTTGCTGTTATGTAGGTGAACTTGAACTTGTGACACAGTTGCTCTGAAGCTGCCAAAGGACTGTTGCTCAAACTTAAGTGGTGCTGCAGAGTTCTAGTCATTTGGGCAGGGGGGTGTCAACTTCAAATTGCTGCACACTTTTGGTGATCTTTTAATCATGTAACATGTGTAGATCCCAAGTCCAGGCTAGGCTTGAAGTGACAAATAATTAGACAATATAGTATGTGGTGGGCAAAGATGGGAGATGAATTGTCTGCATTAACAAGATGAGAATGGTATAGACATAAATGTTTAAAATATTGTGGAGAACACAACAGTGTGTCTTCATTGTGTCAAAGCTTGAATGAGTACAGTGACTGTGAGCAATGTAAAGTTGGAGATGGTGGAAGGCAACAGGTAAAGAAGGAAAAAGAAAGTAGTTGATAGTCATACCCAATAAAGAAGCTATGCCTTCAGAGGCACAAGATTCTATGACAAGGGATGAGGAGTTTAGGAAGAGGAGCATTATTGTTATCAAGAAAACTAGATATTCACATAACTATACATATAATGCACATTTACTTTGAAAAAATACTAGTTTTATTTTATAACTGTACCTCGGCCAAGTAGCGGAAGTTTTCATTCCCCACTATCAAAATATCTACAAGAGATGCGTGAATAAATCTAGTTCTTATCACCGCCAGCTTTGAAAGTTAAAGTTGGGGTGAATCTTATACAAATTTGAAAAAATGGGCAGCGTATGGCCATATGTTCATGATGACAGAATGGAGAGAGTTGATAAAAATCTTGATGAAATCGACTGAGGTTCACTCCTTTGAACTAATGTATGCTTACAGCAAAAACTAGATGCGAGTGACTACATGAATGTGCCCATAAAGTACTCAGAAGGCAAACTACTCTTTGTGTGCTGCATTCAGTGGTTTCTATGAAAGTCTGGCATTACCTAATTCAGTGTTGCTAAAAAAACTACAATGCAATTCCATCAGACATCAAAAAAGTTGAACCACTCTCCAGTAGACCATGTGCTCCTGTCGCTACTAGGTGACCACTCACCAGAAGAAAACAAACAACATTAGCCTTACTACCAGTGTTTAATAAAAAAATAAATAAAAACACACTATGGTTGTCGCCTGTTGTGCAGTTAAATTATGCATTTGCTTTTATTACGTTTCATCATTGCAGTTCTTAATTAATAATAATACATTTAATTTATATAGCACCGTTCAGGGTACCCAAGGACACTTAACAAGAGGAACAAACAAAACAAAGAATAAATGGAGCGCTTGTCAGTCAGCACGGAGGTAACGGCTGCACTACAGTCAGCACTGTGGGGAATAGCACCGTTCGAATAAACAAACTTGCGTCTGGAGGCTCCATACACACAGCGGGGGTGAAGCAGGAAACCCAGAGACCCAATCCCAGCGATGAAGCCTGGGGTGAAGTGACAGCAGAGGTCATAATTCATAGTATTTTCTACAGAGGAGCAATCCAAAGCAGTCTAATGTCACATCTGTGTAATGTCATACCTGCTATTTGTCACTGACAGGCTATCACTGTGAAACCAGTCGCTCTATGTAATTACCTATCCACTAGCTCCTGTAGAGTTTAGGTCTCACCTCCTGCACCTACAGCTCCCAAAGACAGTGACATCACCTCTGTTCCCCCAGTGTAACATGACCTAAAACACTGAAGAAACCTTTTCTAGGCTCAAATAAATGTTTTTATCTGCTCTTTTGCTCACACACCCTGAGGTTGATGCCTCAGTTTCCAGTGTGGGAGCAGTACTTTCCAAGAGATCCCCTGTTGACCAAAGGCTCAATCCCTGTGCCTTCCTCGCATCAGTGTGGAGTCGCAGGTCATGTTTTGGCACTAACTGGGCGCCTCTTGTGATTTTTTCTGGGAAAGTTGCCTCAGGCATCCGGGTGAGTCCTGCTTAGACTTTTCAGTGGTTAGACTCCAGAGGTGCCAAGTCTGAGTCTGGTACCTAAACAAGAGGTTTGAGTCCTGTTTTCCGCCCTTCTTCCACGTTTGATAGCATGGGAAAATCGCCGTCAGCTAACATCACAAAGCTTATCAAATGCCCAGTGACCTCACCTGGTCCAACTTTGGGCCCGTGCAGCATGCCTCCGCTTATCTCAGCGGAGTCTGAGCTGTCCATCCTAAGAGCCAAACTGCACTCAATTGAGAGCCTCCTGGATGATGTCCTCCAGCGGCAGGCCCATCTCCTTTCCTGGGTTGACGCGCTGCAGCAGGGTGCTCCCTGCAGCTCTGAATGTCCACCGGCTGAGAATGTTCCTGGGCCATCTGAACCTCACTCTCCCTCCTGGGCGTCTGTTGTTAGGAAGGAAAAACGGGTCTCTCTCCCTCTGTTTACTCCAGAGGATGATGACCTCGACTCTGTCCCGCTGTACAACTTCTTCACCCCTCTTACGGCCACATGCTCACAGCACCCCCGAGGCATCAAGTCCCGGTCCGCTCCCTCAACAGGAAACTTCACACCCCACCGAAGAGTCCACTGATTTCGCAAAGTAAACGTCCCAGATGCTCTTCTCCTCCTCAGCTCTCCAGCTCTGAACGTACTCATCTAACTGATCGTCTCTCCAGCCAGATGGACCGGTCACTCCAGAGGTCGGAGATGACGTCATCAGCAAAGGTGACTCGAAGGTAGCAAATTCTGATACCTCTGCCACCTGTCCTGTCAGTTGAGAACCTTGGAAAATGTTGTGTTTTGTCTGGCCCAATTCCTGCTATGACCAAGAGCTCAGAGTGTTTTAGTCACCTTTTTAGCCTGCATACATGGATGCAGAACTTCACAACTGCCACTGGACTAGGCTTCATAAGCAATTTTGACTATTTCTGGACTGAACAGGAGCTGTTTAAAAGTGAGGGGTTATATTTAAACAGGATGGGCACCCACAGGTTGATTCACAGTCTCATCAAATTCACCGCGTTCAGTCTAAAAGGACACTTTCCCCAGCTCGACCCTGCCCAGTGTCCTAACCTGGCATCCCATAACCCTGTCCCTACAGTGTGGGTCAAGCTGGTGCTGGATCTGTCTCCTCCATTGACTCTCTCACCCATTTTAAATCCTCTGTCGGCCCTGTGTCTGTTTCTGTGTCTATCTACAATATTCTTGGTTTCTCACCGAACTTTTAATTATAATACACAGATTTTACACAGTAACACTAATATATGTCATAAGTCTGCAACCCCTGACTCAGCTTGAACACCTGCATTAACTGTTAGTCCCATCACACCTGTTGGTTCCTCTCATCGTCAAAGTTGTGAAAAGGGTGTAAATAGTAACAATCTCATACCATTAACTAATATCTGTTCTTCGAAAACTTGCTGTTATCTAGAGCAAGTTTCTAGAGCTACTCCGGTAGCTCTGGAGTGTCAATCGGACTTCATTAAACAAAAAGGGCTGGGGGTTATTCACATGAATGTGCGTAGTTTAGTATCAAAATTAGATCATGTTAAGGTTTGGGCTCAAAAAAACAAACACTGATATCTTTGTTTTGTCTGAAACTTGGTTGTCTAATATTATTGAGGATGAAGGCATTGCAATTTCAATTTGTGTGAAGAAATGCCTCTCTGTCTTTGTTGCCAAGTCTATATCTAGGCCTAAATGTTTTGAACATTTAGTGCTAAATGTCTGTTTAGGGAACACTGCAAATTGTGTCAATCTAATTCTCATTGGGGCCTATTGGGGCAAAATTTGGTGCTATTGAAAAATTATTCAAATTAATATATGCCCATGAAAAGTCAGAAATTCTACTATTAGGCGATCTGAATTTAAACTTTTTAACAGATGTGTCAAATACTTTGAAAAATCTATTTAACACAATTAATCACAGCTCCTACAAAGCCTAACACAAATAATCCTGAGCATGCTTCTCTTTTAGACCTTATTTTAACTAATAGGCCTCATAAGTTTAAATCTAGCGGTGTTCTTCCACTTGATTTCAGCGATCACTGTCCCATTGCCTGCATTAGGGACACTAGACTACAGAAATCTCAAGCTTGAGTAATTTTTAAAAGAAATTTTAAACATTTTGTGGATCAAGCCTTCTTACATGGCTTATATCTCAGTGACATCTCATACTCTGTGTCTATCCCTGACATTCATATTGCTCTTGATCACTTTATTAGAGCCTTTAATTCTGTTGCTAACAAGCATGCCCCTTTTAAGAAACTAAGAGTAAAAAACAGAAGATATCCTTGGTTCACCTCAGAGATCTCAAATATGCTAATTGCCAGAGATACTGCCTAGAGCCAAGCTCGTGCCTCTGGCTTGAGATCTGATTGGCAAGATTTTCATCGGCTACGCATTCAGTGTCTTGCAAGGATTCGAAAGGCCAAAGCATCGTACTATCTGTCTTCCCTATCCGATTGTAGTGGAAAGACTGTTAAAACACTATCTAATTGTCACAATTCAATATTACCTAACCAAGTAACTAGTGACTCTTCCAAAATTTCTGGCAAACAAGAACTGTGTGATGCTTTTAACAAGTACTTTATTGCTGCAGGCAATATCTTTGAGAATTCTGGTTTATCAGCTACTGTCTCATTTTGTGATGCTCCTACTATCTCAATTAGCTCTAGACCCTGTAGTTTCTCATTAAGGCCCTTCTCTGGTCATGAAGTATTTGAATCTCTGCGTGGCATTGGTCCTAAAAAGTCCACTGGTGCTGATCAGTTGGATCCACATCTTTTACAACTAGCTGCTCCTGTTATAACTGATACTTTGACGCATATTTTTAATTTAACTTTAATAACGGGAATTATTCCAAATATGTGGAACACCGCTCTTGTTTCTCCATTGCACAAATATGGTCCTGTTTATGACGTACATAATTATCGCCCAATCTCTAAACTGCCTTGTTTAGCTAAAATATTAGAGCAGCTTGTTAACAGTCAATTGAATTTTTTTTATCTACTTTTAGCATTTTAAATAGTCTGGCTGCAGATCTGCACACAACACTTTGACAGCAACAACTAAAGTTGTCAACGATATTGTGATGGCCTTAGATAATAAACTTGTCTGTGGTGCTATTTTGTTGACCTATCTAAGGCATTTGACACAGTGAACCACTCATTACTTTTAAAGCACCTCGAAACCATTGGTTTTGACAGGAAATCCCTTAACTGGTTCATCTATCAGACAGATTTCAAGCCGTGCTAGCTGATGGTTATCAGTCAAAAAGGGGTTTTAAAAGGGGTTTCTCAAGGATCCATCTTAGGCCCTATTTTATTTACCCTATATATTAATGATTTTAGTATTGGAATTGCAAATAGTACAATTCATCTGTATGCCGATGACACTATCATCTATTCAGTCACCCCCTCTGCTGATCTAGCTATTTGTTTTGAATTTTCTGACTTCGGCATTCACAATTTCAACATTGACACAGACTGTAGTCATTTTTTACTGAGATTATTCCAATGCTGTCAGAATATGATGAAACATACTATAGTTATCTGAGAATTGAAAACATAGTGGCTGTGGCAGATCTGATGTTAAATACTTCTCCCCATTAATCTTGATGCCAAAGCTGCTAATTTTCACACTGTTCCTATAGTCATGTTTGTGTGCTCAGGAAGTACACACCAACCACACAAACATGTCTGCACTTTCCAGCCACACTCTGTCTCTCTGCTGAGTCAGCAAGGGTTTATAATGTGCTTGCAGAAAGAGCTGGTGATGATACAAGTTAATGTGGTCAGCGGTGGTGGTTAGAAGTACATCTACTGTGTTGTGTAACCAAACACACAAATACAGTGTTTTTAGTACAAAAAGAGGTAATATTAATCATAAAGTATTTGACCAGGGGTGAGATACATGCAAATAATATTTTTTTTAAGCAGAACATATGCATTATTCCATGAATCTAAATCATTGTGGAACTGGGCACATGTGCCGAGCCTCTTTTCTGGTCCCACAGTAAACCATATATAAATGTAAATGCATTTATTCATGTGTTTGTTCTGTAACAACACCAGACCATTAAAATATATATTATTATTATTATCAGTTCTTTGTATGCTTATAATCTTGATTAAATCATCTGATTAAACTATCATTAAGATAATCTTTAGTTGCAGTCCTCAATGGAATAGTTTCAAATGAGCTCCACCCTTTTTATGGTTAGCTAATTTTTATATCTGGCCCCAAGAATTTTAGGGATCAATCACAGGAACTCTGAGATTTTGTGTGAAAAAAAAACAACAAATAAACAAAAAAACTATAATGCAAAATTGCATCACATACATTGCATTTCTGGGTATATCAAGCTTTGTAAAGCATTTTTTTAAAAATGAAGAAATGAAAAGTGTGGAAGACTTTTTTTTTTCCTAGTTCCTCTTACTCGAGTGAAGGACTGCATACTGCCTGTCTTTAAAAAATAAACTATACTTACAACCACTACAGAGAAACACATATTTTGCTCACAACATGTGTACATCTTAAATGGTGTTGGATGTGGACAGGCAGCCGCTTCGAGGAAAGGCTTCTATGCATCTGAGTTATGATGGTGTATTGATTTTAGTCACCACCTAACTTCAAACCTCAAACCTGTCTATTCAGCTTGTCAAAAGAGTCTCATTCACACAAACACTGTATGCCCTGACCCCATCAAAATGGGGCACAGAGTTTTGCACTGGGTTGTATTTGCAAGCTACATCCTCATGCACACAGCATTGATTTAGCAGCGGAGACCCCAGTGTCCCTGAACCAGGTCTCTACAGACACACGACCTCCACCAGGGTGACACACGGGGAGAGTCAACATTGTGCACTAGAGGAAAGATGAAAAAAGAAATAGATCTTAATAAATGTCTCCAGTCATTTTGCTGAAGACTGAAACTGAAGACAACAGAGCTGAGTGTCTACATGTTACCACATAAAGATTTGGTAAATGATGGGCCAACATGTTCTCACTGCTATGACCACAGTGTTGTACTCTCCTTATACATGTAATGAAATGTTACTGCCGGAACTTAAATTGCCACTATGACCTTAACTGTAACCCTGTACATAATTATCTCTTACATAATAACATAATATGACAAGGTAAGTTGGGGTAAAGGTTCAGTTATAGTTCCCTCGTACTGTAAAAACTCCACTGGTAGCACACGGTTAAATACTATTAAAGGAACAGTTAATCCAAACATTAAAAAAAGTCATTATCTACTCTCATACTATGGAGACTTTTATAACGTGAAAGACATAACTTATAGACTTGAAGCTATTCACACCCTTGACGCAGGCTCAAGTTGTTGCACCCAGTTCAGTTTGGTAGCAACCCTGGGTTTCAAAAAGAAGGTGTTAAATTTGTCTGTTAAAATTGTTTTGTGATCTTGGAGCTTCTGGAACAGTTAAATATATTCCAGTCAAGCTCTATGGAGCCATTTTATATTATTTTTCGGTTGTTTTTCCATTTTAAAACAAGTCCCCAGCTACTTTAGTTGTTAAGGAGAATACTGCAATGCTTTTGCTGTGAAGCTCAGGAACTGTTTTGTGGACTATGAAGCTTTACCTGACCATGCTGGAAAGATATAATGGCTGGATTTGCTTAAAAGACATTTATTTTTAAGGCTTCCTTAATTGATATTTTGGGTGGCTGCAAAATGTGTAAACAGCTGCCTATTTACACAGATATGGAGTTAAACCAGGATTCATTTTATACTGCTAAATGTTCCACCATGTTCACCACTATTTGTCTGCTGTTTGGTGCGGGGCAGAGAGTAGAGGTAAAGCAGCCGGCTACGGGTGAAAACTATTAGCTCAAAGTGTGTGAAGAGCTGTGTGCGGTGAGGGGAAGTGCAGAGTAGGATAAATATTCTCTGTGGTCTCATCTCTACAATTAGCACTTTTCACATAACACGTATCTTTTGATCCGTTGTTAATGTGAAAATAGTGATTAATGCGGCTTTAATATGAACATTAATTAAATTATAGCTAATGCAGAGCAACTTATAAACCTGAGAGCAAGTTACAGTGCTCTTCATGTGTCTTCTCTGCTCCTGTCTCCTCAAACATCGGTGAAATCCTCAAACCATGATAGATTCACATGCAGCAGTCCAAACAAAGAAACAAAGAAACAAAGAAACACAAAAGGAGTTTTATTTTACACTTAAAAGCCTTAGATTGGTGATGTGTTGTAATTAAATAGAAAAAGGCCTGCTGGCCAACATGACTGTAATTTATATCTATCACAATAAAGAGAAAATAAGAACACTTTTTTGTATCATTCATTATAGAGAAACAATATCAAGGTTGCCATTTTACAACTTTCTCTTTCACAACTTGCTGGTCATCTCTAAATTCCTAATCCACTGTGATTTTGAATATAAAGTAAGTATTCAGAGTCAAATGAACACTGAGCAAAGAACCCAAGAATGAGAGCTCGTGGGCTAGAAGCTGTAATGTAATGCTGGAAAATAATTGGATCAAACTGTCAACAGCTCTCGCAAAGAATACAGCCATCAATTCTCAAAGAAATGTCTACAGAAGGCCAAAACACTGAAAACACACCGCAGAGTTAAATATAACAAGCAATGATGGAGGTGTTCAGTGATCGAGGCGCAAGTTTATCTGAGGAATAATCATTTTGACAACAGAATGAATAAAAAAAAACAAAAAAACATATATAAATACATAAAGGTACTAGACTACAGATTATGAATTTCACCATTAATAATTTTGTTCTTTTAGAATGTCTTAAATGTAAATGGAGTAAAGACAAATGAATGAAAGGTCAGTCGAGTTTGTGCACATGTAGCCATTTAACCAATTAAATACTCTTAGTAACTAAAATAATACTTTTGCTTCGTCACAGCTGTTTAAGACATACTGACAATGCGAGGGAACGTACCTAATTTCATCTTCAGAAAATAACAAATAAAAGAAACCACAGAGCTATACGTACTTTAGACTATCTTGTAAATATTGAGTAATTACAAGCAAAGAAATGATATATTATATTTATGAATTCAACTTTTCACTGATATCTTCTGTAAATGATATCTGTCTACAAGACGGTCTAAATCAGGTCCATTCAACTAATTAGCTAGATTTGAAGTGCCAAGGCATCAGACCTTTACACTGCCTATTTCTGACCTGTGAAGCTTAGAATTAGGTTAATTGTTTATAAATGGCACTCTCTTTCCCTGGTCTATTTATTTGTTTTTATGGTCTAAAAAGAAACACACAAACCTTTGTGATCATAGGAGCAAGTACAGTTTGATTCTCCTCAATTCCTTCTGCGTAAACAGAAGGATTACAACCTTTTTGTGATGTAATAAAAGCATCTTTGTGTTTTGAAACAGGCACAACAAATGAATGGGCTACTAAGCAGAATGACAAAATGAAGACATGGCCAAAATGAGGTTGTTAAGGGCTGTATTTGGCCCACGGGCTGCCGGTGGAATATGGTTTAAATGTTGTTTCACTGACAGGATATTTTGAGAATTGTATCCAGTGCAATCCAAATGTCTTTGTGCATTAGACTGATATTAAACTTATCTTATTTTAAGACTAAAACAATAATTTTGCTATAATAATAATAGAGTTAACTATAAAGAATCAACATATGTAATATTGTATTTGGAAAAATTAACTAAATATTGTAACCTAGTAAATAAGGACAGAGGGTTTGGCAACACTAACTCACACCTGCTTGAACGCTGAACGTCAACAGTATTTTCCTTGAACGTATATACTAATATGTTTCTGCATTCATAGAAGATGTTCATTTGTGCCCTTCAATTTTGATAGTATGCAAGCATCTGCCTGTGTGTGTGAGAGAGAGAGAGAGAGTGTGTGTGTGTGTGTGTGTGTGTGTGTGTGTGTGTGTGTGTGTGTGTGTGTGTGTGTGTGTGTGTGTGTGTGTGTGTGTGTGTGTACGTGTGTGTGTGTTAACTTGTCGGCTGCCTAGTTTTTACACTCATATTACCATCAACTAGGGGTAAATCTAAATCCATTTAGACAGCCAGTAGACAAGGACATGATCCATTATTTACAAAATCAACCATTTCTCTCATCTCTGACCCAGAAAGAATGAATTTGTCACTTTTGCTCAGTCCTCAGCTCAAGTAGTTAGTGGGACCAAAGAAGAGAGACAGACTCCCTATATTGATGAATATTTTACTTCATTGCACAATGCTCTGGTGCATAATGAGTTCTCCAGGAAATAAGTTAAGGACTTAATATGCCTGTGTTGTTAATGCTTTATATTGGTTTTTGTTTTGAAAGGCAGTTTTTGTCCAAGTCGGAATGTGTGTATTATTTTCAGTCTATTTCTTTTCATGTATGTATACATGCGTTAGTCAACAACACTTTTGACAACAAACTGGACCACCACTATGTATTAGTACTTTTGCATTGTTCACACATACACAGACACACATAGACAGACACACACACACACACACACACACACACACACACACACACACACACACACACACAGCTATTCCCTAGTACACAAACACCAACATGGTCTAACAAATTTATGTCCATTAAGACAATCTCAAACCAATTCCAAAGTCCCTCTAGAAACAAAAAAACATGATTATCAAACTGAGCGAGTGAACAAACCAAAATAACACCATCATAATACCACTTTTTAACTGAGGTATCACAGCATTTTCAATTACAAAGCTGCCGCATTTGTTTCCTTCTATTGTCGATGTTGAGCACAACTGAACCCGCATCGAGCCACCATTAAAAACACCAACTGATTAAAAACCATTTAATTTGATAGCTAAAACAGTGCTTCCCCATTTTCAGACGAGCCATTCATCACGACACCAGACGCTCAAATGCAAAAAAACAATTTGACTCCAATTGTTGTAAGCGTTGAATCACGCTGCGAGACATGCTAAAGCTAATTTGCCAGACAAATTAGTTGGCTCGATTCAAACTTCATTGACGAAGTTATAAAATCTCGTATGGAGAGGAAAGTGCTCCTGCCGTACATTTATAGTAATTGTTTCAACGGAACCCCGCTGTGGGGGGCATTTTAGACGCCCACCCCACATGCCATTTTTTAAACACTGCGATTGTCAAATGGCTTGGCTCAGGATCCCAAACATTACAAAGGCAGCTCCTCCATTTCTTTTCACGACTGGAGTCCATCTTCCCTGCAATGCCAACACATGCCGAACTGGTTGCAGTCCAGTATTTTTAGGCTAATATGCTCCATTAAATTGTGCTGCAATACAAAGTAAAAGTTACTTTTACATCAGAAATAGTTCTATTCAAAGATCCGTGGATAACTTTAGATTACTGGAAAAACAGGACAGTTGTTCAGTTTAAGTAAACAAACAGAGATAGATGATCTAGTAAAGCTGTTTAGATGCCAGATAAGCCATGTTTTGAAATGGAACAATTGCAGTGTTTATATTTTCTAGCAGATTGATTCAACGACCAAGCAGAACTGGATTGAAGGTTCTCTAAAAAGCTCATTGGCTTAGATCCAACATTTGCATATTTTTTGTTTTTGTTTTTTACTGACACTGCAAATATGTGATTCAGAAATGGGTTTTTTTTTTTTTTTTTCCCTGCAAAACGCCATAAGTTTGGTTAAAGCTTTGATGACTGACTGCGAGATTAACATTTTTGATTTTAATAATTGTTCAAGGACTCTACATTACTTCAAAGCTGGAGAACATTGACCACTTCCACTGACAGTATGTTCTTTTCTGTGGAAATTTTAAAATCATAATATGCTACAATAGCAGATCCTCCCCACCAAATGCATTACTATGTCAGTGATAAAAAAAAAAAAAAAATGATATTGAGACGCTTCCTTCTGTACCTTTTTTGATGAATTAAGAGCTGCAGTTTGTTTCAGGCAAAGACAAAATTCTCCCTGAAGACAATGTTTAAAGGACAAAAATGGACATGCTCAGGAAAAAACTGTTACCAGACAGTGCCAAAAATATTTACTCTGTCCGTAATTTGCCTAAATCTCAGCTCACAGACTTTCACTGGCTTCCATCAATCACAAGGGTTTTGCAGAATTTGAGAATCCACATCACTCCAGTCTTCTTGTCTAATGATGCTACCATTTTTTTAATGAACATTCTGAAAGATGTTCATTGGGGTTGGGTATGGTTCCTGTAAATAGACGAGTATGCTCTTTGGTCTTAGCGAAGCATTGCATGTTTCAGCTCTTCTTCCACACAACTTTAGCCCAGAATTCACTGCAGTTTAGCAGTTGTCTTTCTGCCTATACATTTTGCAACCCAAGTACTTTGTATGTTGGTTGTTCATGCTGTTCAGTTTAATATTGTCTCAGCATTTGGAGAGCAACTTGGCCCCAAACTGCTTTTGTATACATTGTTTTTAAACTTGAGTCTGAGTTTGCTAAGCATCTGCTATTGCTGGACAGATGTTTCTCTCATATAATTCTTTAGTCACACTGCCAGTGTGATGGCAGCTTCCATGGTAACCAATCAGACTCACTTAAAATCCATGACCTCAATTCACACTTTGCACATACGCACACATTCTCCTATATTTACATACCAACCTTCTTTATGAAACACATCTTCTCTCCAAAGTAAAGAAAAGTTACTGTCATGCTGTTAAAGGTTTACATCTAAGCAGTCAAGGCTGATGGAACCATGTTTTGTGTAGGGTGTGTGTATGTGTGTAGGGTGAGTGTGTGTGTGTGTGTGTGTGTGTGTGTGTGTGTGTGTGTGTGTGTGTGTGTGTGTGTGTGTGTTCATTAAACAGCCATATCACTGAAATAGTCCAAAGCCTGAAGCAACGCCATTGTATCGACTATTGGATTAACTCAGTGCATGCTAATAGACATACTTGGGCCAGGGTCTTACACTGACACACAAACTCTCTCACTTTTTTCAACATGACAAATGCACACACACACACACACACACACACACACACACACACACACACACACACACACACACACACACACACACACACACACACACACACACACACACACACACACACACACACACACACACACACACACACACACACACACACTGCCAAAATGCCTGATTTCAAGGCTATGTGCTTGGCTAATTGAGTGCAGTCTGCTCTCTGATTATGAAATGTTATTTTGTGCTCAAGGCCACATTTCTTTCCATCAAAGGAATGCTGTTCTTCCATTGTACAATCCACATGTTTTGTCTCGATAAGTCCACATTCAAAGGACAGGAAACACACACACAGAATATAAAAAAAGGATATAAAGGATGCACACTTTTATTCATTTAAAGCAGGCAGTCTAATGTAATTAATCAATGTAATTCATTATTATCAATAATATTATTGTTAGATTCACATCTATATTAACAGCCTATAGTTCATTGTCAGTTATTAGATGGCCTATTTTAATTTGGGTACAGATCAAATGCTTTCCAACTCATAGGCACGTCACTAGTTAACCGTCATTACAAGGAGCACAATCACCTACACCATCCAAAATATGTCATATTCTCACACAGCTGTTTTATGCTGTATATGGCAGAAACATATTTAACATTCCTTTTTGTTATCTTGTACCACAAAGCAGAGCCCTACATGGATTGTAGCATAGATTATTTTACCAATAATGTAATGCCTTATTACATTATTGTGAATTTATTACATTTTCAGATGGGTCTTTTTTTTTCAAAACTGATAATGTAATACTTGACAGATAATGTAAAATATATGTTAATTTTCAGTCCAGAGTTCTACATTTTGTGTTTTGAGAATCTAAGAATGTCACTGGATTTGAAACAACAGAATGACTATTGGGTTAAATTGCAGACCTTGAGTACCATACAGCCATATGCACGTGCAGATACTCAAGGACATGCAACTACATCCTGGTCCTACTGAGTGGGTGATGGACTTACCTCCTTGGGAGACCAGAATTTCAGCTCAGATATAAGCTTCTGAGCAGCACTGGAGACCCCAGGTAACTCTTCCCTAAACGTACTTCTTCACTCTACAGATTTCTAACACATTACTACCTCATGAAAACAAGCACTAACCAACAAAACAGCTTTCAGTAACACTTCATTTGAAGAGGGTGTACATAAGCATTCATAACACCTGCATACACATTACATGCCACCTGACATAAACATAGGCCTAGATATCCACTCATAAATGGCTATTATATCACTTTCGATGTGAAATTGACATATTACTATTACTGTCAGCTGACATACTGTCATACTGATAGTATGTTGTGAGATTTACCTGTATAAATAAAGGTTAAATAAAAATGTCAGCATCAAAATGACAAATTTTGATGACAACTGACATGGTTACTTTTCAGACTCCTTTTTGGGGTTTATACAGGGATTCTGAAGTTGTATGTTGTTTCTACGATAGTACATTTTTTTAGTGGTGAAAGCAATTGTCTAAAGGTCTTATGTCCATTTAAATCCTGTTTTATTAATGTGACATAATTTCTGCAACGCTATCTGCTGGTAATGTCAGTAATATGTTTATATCGGATTTTCCATTATACAGTCACTAGTTTCGTTAAAAAAGTGATGCTTTTGATATGTTAATTAATTTAGAACGCCGGCATCCTGGCCACCAGAGGGCCTGCAAGGAAGAACATGATCAGGGTCTCTTTCAGTGGTGGCTAGCTGAAAATATGTCCAGCAGCACTGAAGCTCCAAGTAAAGAGTTAAGAGTCCCAGTGATGTCAAGGTTGAGTTGCAAGTGGTTCATGATTTAGTCAAGTTTAATCTAAATTCATCAAATTCATGACTTAAGTCCAAGTTGTGTGAATTGAGTCCACACCTCTGGCAGACACCAAGTTTAGAATCAGAGCTGTTGCTGTTCCACTGCTATATGCTGCTTCCACATAGCGCTCCCTCACTATCTCTGCCCTGCTTCATATCCAACTCATCAGCTGCAGCTCAGCAGAAAAGAGCCATGTTGGGCAAAAAGCTGTAAATGTTTCTTTGAATATATATATATATTTTTTTTTTTGGGAAGTGAGTTGAAATGAGTAGGATACACAAGTAGAGTACTGTGGCTAAGGTATCAAGTTCACATAGACTCCTCTCAGTTTGAAATTATCTAGCTGGTGTTACCTGTGTGGCTAATTAAGCAACATCGTGTCAAGCTGTATAGCTAGTACAGACTGAGGTAAACGAGCCAATTAAGTGAAGTAGGAGGACCTTCAGACTCGATAAAAATATCGAAGTAGCCCTGCTGTTTTTCCTCTGGAATGCAGAGTTCTCTGGTGCAGGTTGGTGAGTTATTTACTTTGTTTCACTCACTAACATTCAGCAACCCCATGCCGAGTCTTATTATGTGTCTGACACACAGAGCCTTGAAGAATCACACTGGGTTCTCTGTCCTCATGTACCCTGTTTGATTCACTTTTGAATTGATATCATGTGTTGTTCAATGCCCTAAATTAAGCTAGAAATGGAGAGATGGTAGAGAGTATGAGAGAGCACGCATGACAAGATAGGAAAGAATGAAAGTAAAGGCCAAAGACAGACAGAAAAAACAATCTGACATCTGACATGTTCTGCCAGACTGAGGCTCTTCGGTTTAACCAGTACATGCTAAATGGTAGGGGTGTCATGATTCTCTAAATCCACATTTCAACTTGTCTAAGGTCACAATTTGATTCGATTTGAATGTTTTATTTAATTATTTTAATTCAACACTGACAGCAATGCTATTAGACTACTGTCTGGATTTGTAAAGATCAACAGACCAATGGAATCTTTATTTTTGCTGAATATAATTTGAACTTGTCTCACCCCACCCCAGTATTTGAAAATGTGAATGCAGTTGTCATCCCATTAAACCAGAGCTCAACAAAAAAATCAGTGAGTGAACTCAGTGAGTCGACAATTAAAAAGAAAAAGATTGAAATTCAGCTTGTTGCAATATTCAGCTTCTCAAATCTGTCTCGTGTAAACCCTTTTCACATAACAACTCAGTAAAGGATAATCATATTTGACTTTGTTCGAGTTACCTTCATACCAGGCAGTTGTTTGTCCGTGCAAGCAGGATACAGTAAGTTCAGCGGCTGCTTACCAGTAAGCTCAAGTGTAGTGCTACCGGAGTGCACTGGAGTGCTACTCCGCCACTTTTTCTCCAAGTCTGTTATCACCTACTCCAAAAGTGTCCCATGCCAGGCTTCACTAGAGGTGACTTGCAGTGATAAATGCAGAAGCGCTTTTTTTCACAGGTTAAAGGATACAATGAAAACTAAGCTTGATGAAAAAAAACATTCCCATTGTTAGTCAAAATTATTATGATATAGAAAGTCAAAATTATGAGATTAAAAAGTTGAAGCTATGAGATGAACTTTGTAAGTGTTAATGGCAGTAAGACGTCAAAATCATACAAAAGTCAAATTATTTTATAGAAAAGATTTACCTACTTCATAATTATATCTTACCATGAGAATATATAGATAAATATATTTTTATTTTTTATCAAACACTAAGCTTTTACCAATTTTTTGTCTTTTTTTCTCTCATATAATGGGTCATATCAGGGCAATAAATAAGTCATGTATGCATTAGATAGAGGTCAGTCTCTTCTAGTTCAATGCTTTTATTCCTTCTTAGCGTTGCTCCTTCTAGTAGGCCTACGCATGACCTCAGCATTTTATGTTTTTGTCTATTTTCTTTGGACGTGCACAGGATGTAACAGTATGTATGCCTATGAATTCAGAGATTGAAATTGAAAGCTCATTTTGATTGATTCGTTTATTTAAAATCAATGTTTTGATAGCTGTAGTATTGGGACTGCACCATCAGTAGCTCTGTTCTACCTGAAAGGTTTACAGTACTGCTTGTCATTCACCCATCCACACTTGCGTTCACACACCGACAGTGGCAGAGCTCCAAGGTATGGCACTGGCATGCCCTATCAGGTGCAACTTGGGCGACAAGAGGAGCTGGGGGGCTCGTACTGCCAATCCTTTGATTAATCTACAACATGCTATACTTCCTCAGCTACCCTATACAAACACCTTTGGCTCTGTTTTTCAAAACCCAGACATAAATTAAATGCAGTGTCAGCATCTGATATGTAGAAATATTTTTTTCTAGTCACAAATCAGAGTTCTTCCTCTACTGCTGTCCTTCATTTACAGATTATGACATCAGCCCAAACACAGTGGAAACTCATTACCTGTCTCAACCTGCTGTCTGCTTCTTGGGACAACCCTCACTGCTCCCACAATGTACAACAACAACCCCAGTGACTAACAATGATAGACTGGACTTGTACAGCACCTTAGTGATGGGAACGGCAGTTCTTTTTACTGTACTGAATCTCTAGAATCCGTTCATTAAAATGATTCGTTCAAAAGATTCGTTCACCGAATCGTTCAGAGCTCTCCAACTCCCTGAACTGATAAGCAGCCAAACGATCCGTCATTCAGTTCATGATTCAGCCCTGAGGTTCACGTTCACTTACTGAGGGACGGTGCGTTCACGGACTACTGTACACAATCATTCGCGGGAGACGCAGTGCTGCTTTGAGTGGTATACATGCACTAAAATTATTACACGGTGAAAGTGTCCTCTGTGCACAGTAAAATCACTTAACATGATGCTACACGGATGTTAGCAACACAGCGCTAATTTTAGCAGTGCGGTTGCTGAACGTGAATCAACTCCTCTGCCCTGAGTGAGTGAGTGAGTGAGTGACACAGCGCCACTATCAGCACAGTACGTGAACGAGAATCACGTCCTCAGCGACACGGATCATGAGTGAGTGACAGCGCGAACCTGATTCACGTCCTCAGCAGGTCGTTCAATGAACGAAATGAGCAACGCGAATCACGTTCGCGAACGTGAGTGACGGCGCGAACGTGATTCGCGTCCTCAGCAGGTCGTTCAGTGAACGTACTGCTCACTCATGATTCGCGTCACTGAGAATCACGTTCGCGAACGTTAGTGACTTTTACTCTGCAGTAAAATCACTTAACATGATGCTACACGGATGTTAGCAACACAGCGCTAATTTTAGCAGTACGGTTACTGAACGTGAATCAACTCCTCTGCCCTGAGTGAGTGAGTGAGTGAGTGAGTGACACAGCGCCAGTTTCAGCACAGTACGTGAACGAGAATCACGTCCTCAGCGACAGTTCTCTGTGTGCAGTAAGTTCGCGAATCATGAACGAATCACAGCGCGAACGTGAATCACGTCCTCACAGTGAGTCGTGGGTATTCCACTCCCGGCCGGCATGCTCGCGGCTGAGCTCAACTGAACTGAGAAAGGAACCAATCAGTTCATGAAGTGATAATAATAATTTCTTGCTCAGGCCTTAATCATTTTTAATGTCACTAAGTGGATTGTATGTCAGGTTACATTTAGGTGTCTGACCATACAGTATTCCGCAAAGCCAATTGGGACACTTTCCTGCACACTTGGTTGGATTCTAGCACCACAAGACCAAATGTACCATGGCCCTGGGACAAGCATGGCTGCCAGATTTGGCTGGGTTTTAAGGGGGCTGACCGATGGTGGTGGCAAAAATAATCACTGTCCTATCCAAGCAGACGTAGCCTGAAATTCTAATACCACCTCAACATCTCTGTGGATGTTGTAGAAAGCATGTGACTTTGACCCCCATGTTGTTAACATCATGCCTTTAACACTCAGCATTGCCCAGCATATTTTTTTTTTTTTTTTATCCATGAAGCCGTTCATTATATTCTGAATTACAAACACAGTTTAATATTACCACATGTAACGCATTTACGCATTTACTCCGTCACTGGTGTTTATACAAAACTAATGTTGTTTTAAAAAAGGCACCAATCAAACAGTTTTGTAACCATGATCTGATTTTGCTGGGCATAGTGAGAGTCGCTTTCCACATAACAGCAGGACACAATAAAGTATGTTACCTAGCTGAGGAGATGAAGGTGAGCAGCCTCCTGTGGCTTTTAATTTACCTTGCTGTTCCTTTTCTCCCTTTCAAAAATTAAGAAGGATTCCCTGATGAAAAAATGTGGATGTTAGATGTGGTTATGATGAAGGTGTTGTCCTGAAATTCTTTCTTAGTTGACTGCTGAATGAAGGGGTAATGTGCTTTACTTTACAGGAAAGTACAGAGGAGAGATGGGATAAAGAAAAGACACCTGAGGATAACAGAAAGCACACTGCCTCAGTGTCTGCTGTACAGAAAGACATTTCGGTTGTTTGGGGCAGATGAACAGTCAAAATCATACAGGTGACTTGAATAAACACAGATGATTCTGTGAAATTTGCATGAATAATGGGAAATGTGCTTCTCTTTCCCTGTCACCGCAGTTAGTTTGTAAGATTTAGCTAGCTTTGTATCTTCCAGCCAGGTTGGTGTGTTTCAATAACAGGGCTTCATTTAGCTCGGCGGAGCTAAACACTAACTGTCTGGACAATGCTTGTGCTTACACTGGCTGTGCCACGGCACATTTCAGTACATCACATGTTCCGCAGCATTCTCTCCAACCAAGTCTATTCTTGCCAAACTCGGTCTCCACAGCCCAACAAAGTTGGAAATATCAGCAGTAAACAGACTTAAAACGAATACAAAAATCTGAAATGCTTCCAGTGGGATATCAAGTTTGGTGGAGGACAAAACATAACAGCGATGCACATGCCAGGTGAAAGAGATGTGGCCAGTGGTGTGAAGAGGTTAGGTCGAGTCAGGTACTGCCAATGGCAACGGGATGTACCACCACTTTGAGCTTCACATTTGTCCTTGCAAAATATGGGTGACATGAGTTCACTATTTTATATAGTCACAGTCTCATTTCATGAGCAGAAATCAAAATATCAGAAATAGCAATTAATATAAACAAGTGAAATTTAAACACCAATCAGCTAAGAGAGTACATAATTGCATGACTGGATCCAAACTGCCCACAAACAGCCTCTACTAATAAAAGAGGTGTGATCAAAATAATCATAAATGACAATGACTCAACCACAAGCTAAAAGGTAATGAATATATCAAACTAGATGTCTCAAGACTGTGGAAACATATACAAAAGACCAAGATGGATAGGTGGATAGCAGCAACCCTTGTAGAGAGTGACCTAACATTCAGACTGTATCGCGCATGAAAGTTTTACATTTCTCTTGATAACAAACTTGCAATTTGTAGACATGATGAAATGAAAGACACGCAAACGTATGGTCAAAATACAAGAGGGTAAGAGAGATTAAAGGTGGCGAAGGGAGAAAGAATATCCCATATTTGCTTAGCAAACAGGTGAGAGTGACAGAAAGACAATAAACAAGAAAAATAGAGTCAGAGAAAACTACTGCTATGCTGTCTTTACTCAGCAAACACAGAAAGGAGCTCAGGGTTTTTAGGAAGAGTGGGCTTAGAGACAGAGAATGAAAGAAAGAGAGACAGAAAACAATGAAGCACAAGTGAACAGGAAGAGTGAGACGTCAAAGGATGGAATGAGAAATCAGCGTGTAAGGGGACACAAAGAGTGACAGTGCCGAGGGCTTGTTGATCAGGCTCTTTTTATGCAGAGGCACGACTGCCTGACAGACAGCTCTGATATGGAGCATTAACACTCACACACCCGTGCACACATGCACGCACACACACACACACACACACACACACACACACACACACACACAGACACACACACACACACACACACACACACACACACACACACACACACAGACACACACACACACACACCCCCGACTAGTGATAGGGTGTATGACATATTACAAGCTACTAATTCTGCAGCCAGAACAGATGTTTATTCATGACAAGCAGAGGAGAAGGATGTTAGGGAATACCTGCTGCTTAGTGCGCACGCAAACATACACACACAAGCACATAGTGGGACACTATAATGGAAAGCAGATAAAGAATCACTGCTTTGTTTAAGGGTATGTTAGCTGTGGGGTAATAGAATTTCCTGTTTTAAATGGTTAGCACTAGGTTAGCTCAAATTATTTTGAACTTCATAGGAAGGAAAAACCTAAAACAGCACCCCTGACTTGTCTATACATCTGTCACAGTTTAACTTCATCCTATTTTACATGCAATAGTTCTGTTTGCACAGTTTTCTTGGGCATTGCTAGTGCACTCACAGTCAGATTTATCTCCAAATAAAGTGGTTATTTATATTTTCATTTTTTTTTACAATTACTACAAAAGAATTCAAAACTCATAATAATTCAGAATCTAAGATGTTGACAAGCGTTTTAAGCTAATATTAGTTCTTGTCAGTTCAGAATTCTGTTGAACAATTAAAAATGTACCTCTGTTTAGTAGAACCATTTATCACTCTGCTGACAGTTCAGAAGACAGTGGAGTCGAGTTGCGAGTTACAAGTCAGGGTTGGGTACAGAACTTGGTACTTTAAAGGCAATGGCCCAATTATATTGGCAATATCGAGTACAGACTCACGTTAAATGAATCAATGCTGAGAGTACATCTTTTGTGTAATGTTATAGAGAGAAGGGAGAGAGCGGGCCATCATCCTTGCAGCAAGTCACAGAGATTAAAGGCAACTCTTGCTGCAATATTTGTAATGCAAAATACAAAGCTGACCAGGGCAACACGTCAAAACTGAGGATGTCCCTGGTCTAACGTCAAATATATCTAAAAGCTGAAGAGCTTACCATGTTTTATAGCCTGACAGCCAGGTCCCCGGCACGCCAGAGCCAATGCTGTGCTTGTTCTTGGAGAGCTGAACTCTTTCTACACAAATGGTGAGGCGTCAGCATGTTAATCAACATCTCTGTATACTTAATAAGCTAGCTGGATAGTTGTTGTTGGAGATAACTGGACTTATTTCACTGTCTTGATTGACATAATCTTAGATTTTTTACTAGCATTAGCCAGAGCTCAGCCCATGATTGCATCTGAAATACCTTACCAAGATGCTGTTTAGTGTGCTAAAACAGCATGTTAATTGCATACTGTTTATGGGGATATATTATAGTATGGAAGCACTGCTGGAGTGTCAACAACAAAAGAGACTGGTGTTATTTCTTCTTTGGATCAGGCAGACAAAATGCTGCATAGTGTACTGCTACCTTACACAACTTGTTATCAGTGGTCCTTTGGACATTCCAATACAGTTCTGATATTTATCCAGGTTGTTAAAAGTGCAAAGAGTAACTGTTTTTCTAGCTGCTTCATGGTCTTTTAACAGCTTCCTCCTTTGAAGCAATGCTGGCTGTTTTGGGTGACTTCAATTATATTTTTATTATTACAGAGTGAGTAATCAACCAACAAAAAGTACCCTAAGGTTACAGTACTGCAATCCAGGTACCGGTATGGTTATCTGTTGAAATGTCAATGGTTGCCAAGCCTGGTCTCCATCAGGTCTCCATCCATCCTCTGAAAACATCTGTGGCATTAAATCCTTGCTGAAATGGTATCTTGATTATCTTGATAAAAAATCAGCATGATTAACATTTACTCAAAAACATACTGTTTTAATTATAGTATGTTATTTATTGATTGTGGTTGCTTTGTTTTCCTATTTCTGTTTTTTTCTATTCCTTTCTTTAGTTGACAGGCACCTTCTTTGGTGACATGACAGTTGTACTCACTAATGGAGCCTCTCTCTGAGTGTCAGCACACACACACACACAAACACAAACACACACACACACACACACACACACACACACACACACACACACACACACACACACACACACACAGTCCTGCAGAGAGGACAAGACTTCTGATTGCACTTCAGTGCTTTGCTGGTATTGCCAAATTGCCACCTTAACCCCCCTCCCCACTTGTCTCTGTCTCTCTCCAAAACAAAACACGGGCAAAGGACACGCAAGGACACAGCAGAAAACACAAGGGTCAAAACATGACAGGATTTCAGAACCTGACAAGTATTTTTTGTTGAAGCCCACTGAAAACATGAAACCATGTCAAGATGACTGATTGAATCTTTATTTAAATCATCAACTCAAGTGTGACTGCGCTCCCAGTGTTTTCCATCAATTTCCCATCAAATATTGCTAATTTTTGGATTTGAACATGAAAATTGTTATTTTCTAGTAGTTTTCCAGGTTGCTCTCAGAACATTCCGAACTGTGATCCAGAAACAGAGGGTTCACAATTGACTGTGAATTTTATGTATCCTTACACCGCTAATGTACTCAGATCCCTCTTCAGCAAAAACCCTAAAAGAATTAAGCTCTTACAGGCTGGACACACTGGATGCCTGTGTACTGCGTGACAGCTGCATGGCCGCTGCAGCTCAGCTCCTGCCAGATCTATCTGTTTACATGGAGTTTGACTTTGATAATTCTTGATAAATATGATGACATGATTTTCTGCCCCTCACCTGTTGTGTGTGTTCTCTGCATGTCTGTGACATATTCTACACATACAGACATTTACACTGTAGTGAAATACTGGTATGATGTCCCTATGACGTTTTCAGGTTGATTTTTGCCAAGATCTGCGTGTGTCGCAGTAGAAATAGACAATATTCCAATTCTGTTGGTGATGCAACGCTTGACACACAGTATTAGTACAGTGTAACCTATTCACAGGTACACCAAAATGAAAAGTGAGAGGTAACACCACACAGCAGTGCCGCACAAGCATCTGGTGTGTCCAGCCCATTAGCATGTGCACACTGATGATTTTGGTGTTCTTGGAGATGAGCAGCTAAGAGCTAAAAGGACTGTACATATCAGACTTATATGTGCTGCACAACCAGTTACACAACGCTTAATACATGGTAATGTTTACACTTTTAGTGATGCTCCCAATTGACAAAAAGGGCAAAGGGTAATATTAAAGCATAATGTTACAGTCAAGTCAAGTCAAAGTTTATTATCCCACGGGGGGAAATTAAGTTGCAGCCAGGTATCAACACACAAACAACAACACATCATACAAGATAATAAATAGCAATGGAGACAGCATTACAACACAGACAAAGTAGAGTACATGAAATAAAATACAGTGCAAGATCACTACATGGAGAGGCCAAGATAAGCAGTAGTCTAAATGTCCAGTGTGCAAAAGAAGCAGAAGTGCAATAGTGACGTCATTTAGAGCGAATTCAGCATATTAAGGGCAGTACATACAAAGAAGAGTTTGCAACATTTAGTCCTATGGGTGGGAACTCTATACCTTCTACCTGAGGGTAGAGGCACAAACTCTTTATAGAGGGGGTGGTCATCACAGTCCAAAATGGCCAGAGCCTTAAAGCAACACCATGGAAGTCTTGCTCTCGGGGTCCCCCTACAGCCGGGAAACAGTATTGTCTTCTACTACTGTCGTAAAATCTGTTGCGCTCACACCAGGGGATACTAGGGGTGCACCGATCCGATAATAAGATCGGATATCGGCTCCGATATTGACAAAACAGCTGGATCGGGGATCGGTAAAATGAAACAGATCCACCGGCCGATCCAATTTTTTTTTTTACGCCGTCGCAGCACATCCTACGTCATTCGTCAGCGTCAGTGTGTCGCATGCTGGAAGAGCGCAAGTTGTTGTTTGACCAACTCTTTATTAGCATCTTCTCAGGTTCAGCTGCTATGTTTTATTTTGTATTCCTGTTTGCAGGACTTTACATGTACTCACGTCACATTTCTCCGCTGATTAGCTAGTAGCCCTGCCATCAGTTGTTAGCCTCACCGGTCAGCTGTTAGCCTAGCAACGCTAACTTTCAAACCGACGTACTCAATACTCTGTGGGCTGTCCATCGTTGCTCCGCTGGTCCTCCCTCCACCACGACCTCAGGGTTATTCACCGGCGGGCTGCTTTGTCTCCTCCTCTGCTGCTGCGGTCTCCCCGGCTCGCAGCGATGCTGGATGGTCGCCCCCGCTGTGTGCACGGAGCCTCCAGATGCTAGTTTGTTTACAGACGGTGCAACTGACTTCGGTGTTAGTGTTCCCTCCGTGCTGACTGACAGGCGCTAAATTCATTCATTCTTTGTTTTGTTTGCTCCACTTTGTTACGTGTGTCCTTGGGTACCCTGACAGGCGCTATATAAATTAAATGTATTATTATTATTATTATTATTAATGTTACACATGTTTACAATGTTTACAATGTTCGGTAACTGTTTGATTATTCTGTCTTAGTTAGGAAAGTCTGGTGCCTTTAGTCCCTTTCACGTGGTGGAAGGTATACAGTTTATTATTAATTCAACAACGGTATCGGATGGGTATCGGGTATCGGCCGATACGGTCAGTCCAGGTATCGGTATCGGATTGGAATCGAAAAAACTGGATCGGTGCATCTCTAGGGGATACACGTGCATTTGTTGTCAAGTCAACGATACGATACCCTCGAACTCTGCAGAGGGACTCAGGACTGAGCAGACTGCCTGTGTAACGTGTAGAATGTCTTCATCCAAGGTACAGTTGCATAATATATATCAGCATGTCTTATGAATATTTATGATTTTTTTTCAAACGCCAAAAGATTGCATAGCTCACGTTTACAAGCAAGCGTCATTAGTAGCCTAGCCTAATACAGACTACTGTTTTACAGAATGGACATGCTAATTCAATGCAATGTTGTTTGTAGCAGGTAGCATGCCATAGCCTATACTGTCAATATAATAATATCAAGCTACCTATAAGCTATGAATCTGCAAAGTTGAAAAATCAATTGGCATTATAGCCTGAGGCAAGACACTTTCACCAGAAAAAAACAAAACAAAAACATCAGCCTGCAGTCATTAGGCTAGTTAGCATGACAGATGATTTTGACTAGACTCCCGTTTGGCTCTGTAGCTAACAATCATCTGAAACAACACAATCACCTCAGAAGCCATGAACACAATGATAATACTGCTAACATTCCTCCTCTCATACTTTCTACATGTTTCGTAGACTAAACAGTTTAGCTCAAACATGAGCAATTTCCATGTCATCGATTGCAAGGATCAAATCAGAACGAGAATGCTAGCTGGCGCTAGCATGCTAGCCATTAGACAACTAGCATGTTAGCGTATGGTAGATGCCGGATTGATAATTCGGTCTTCCCCTACTAGCATTACCTGACTCATGAAGATAAATGGAGGACTATGAAGGTAGATTTGTGTCTTTATTATTCAATCAAAAAAAAGGTTGCTTCAATCAAAATATAAATTTTCAATTAAAAAAACCTTCACTTCAATCAAAAAAAACCTTTTCAATCAAAGAAAAAAAGTGATTGAATGCAAAAATATAGTTGAGACTCAAAAAAATGCACTTGAACACTGTTTTTCTTTGATTGAAAATGTTTTCTTTGATAGAAGTGAAGGTTTTTTTTGTTTGAAGCAACTTTTTTGATTGAAGTAATGTTGTTTTGTGTTTGGGACATTTTATGGGTAGGACATTTGTGTTTTTATAATTCAATCAAAAAAAAGTTTCTTCAAACAAAGAACATATTTTCAATAAAAAAAATCACTTCAATCAAAAAAAAAACGTTTTCAATCATAGAAAAAATGTTTTTGAATGCAAAAAAAATATTTGAGACTCAAAAAATTGCATTTGAACACTTTTTTTTTGATTGGAAATGTTTTCTTTGATTGAAGTAATCTTTTTGTGTTTGGGCCATATTATGGGTAGGACATTTGTGTCTTAATTATTCAATCCCAAAAAAGTTGCTTCAATCAAAAAAAAACATTTTCAATCAAAGAAAAAACTCAAATGCAAAAATGAAAATCATTTGAAGTGTTGTTGGTTTTTTTGAAAATATTTTTTTCGATTTGAAGTGATTTTTTTTTTTTTTTTGAATGAAGTGAAAAAAGTTTTGAAGTCCTTTTTTTTGATTGAATCATTTTGACACAAACATCCCGCAGTGACAAGCAAGTCATGGTCGCCAGCAAGCCAGGGAGCAGTGCTGGAGTTGTTAAGGAGATAAAACGGTATTAAAATGATTGGCATCATGTTATAGCCTACTCTGTCTGGTGCGTGCAGGGTGCGCTAACGGCTAGCTGATAACGTTAGCCGATGGCCCTGCACACTGAATGAATTGTTTATTTCACTTAAGTACAGTGGCTAGCTATGTGCTAGTGCTATGTTATGTTATAATAAGTAACGTCATTAGTGGTCAAACAACAGTCCACAGGCCAACTGTTTCCCGCAGCGCTGCCTGTTTAGCAGCAACAGTCATGCAGAGAGTCTATCTTCTCACACAGCCCACAGGATTACGTCTATTACTGTGGTCAAGCTAGCTACAGCGGGTAAGCAGGTAGTAACGTTAGGATAATACAGGGACTGTGAGGTGATGGAGGTAACGTTAGCTCTATTACATGTAGAGTTCTCAACGGGTCGGGCCGGCCCGACAACCCGACCAGACCCACTGCGGTCAAGCCAGGTACAAATCTACCTTCATAGAGGACCAGATAGCTTCCGTAACATAGCCAGGCAGACGTATGCAGGCAATGTACTTACTGATCCATCAGCATGAGGGCTAAGCTAGCATCTGTCGGGAAGCCCTCCTCCTCCTTTAGCTCACGCCAGCATGTGAACGCTGCACCAATATTGATCCTCGTCCGGCCTCTGTTTTTGTCACTCTCCCTTTTTCTCTTCCTAGTCTCCTCTGACAAAACCTTTGCCTTCTTTGGTTTCGTTGCTGCTTCGGCCATGACAGCAACAGATGTACGCTATACCATCCGGCAAACAAATGCTAGTAGTTGGGCTCTTAGGGTTCTGGCTCGTCCTCGTCCGAAAATGACGAAGAGGGGGTCCTGTAAAGCAGTTTAGCTGTAGTTTATAGGGGTTCCACCCCGAAACCCAAAGTTCCGTAGTGCGAGTAAAAGCGATACAGACCCCATCAGGCTGCGGCAGACGTGTTATTCAACCTATTGTAAGTCGATGTACCATCACAAGGGTCTTGGGAATATATTATGAAGTTCGAAAAACTCCATGGTGTTGCTTTAAGAACATAACGGTCGTATAAGTCACGCAGTGGAGACTGCTTCAACAATATAACCTCGCCAGCAACACTAACAAACCGACTCAGCTTGTTTCACTCAGCAAGGTTGAAGTTGCCAAACCATAAAATAACAGAAAAAGACAGGACTGACTCAATAAAAGATTTATAAAAAAATGCCATCATTTTGTGCTCACATTAAAACGTGTTCATTTTTCTTAAAAAGTAGAGACGCTGTTGGACCTTCTTATGGATCACCTCTGCATTAGTCTGGAAACATAATTTGTTATCCAGCACATTTCCTAGGTATTTGTAGCTTTCCACTAGTTCCACCTCCAATCCCCCTATCTCTGTAGGCTTGGGAGTAGGTGCAGACCTTCTGAAATCAGTTATCATATCCTTAGTTTTGGACACGTTAAGTTCCAGATAGGACTCTTTACACCAAGTGACAAAGTCATTCACCACTGGGCTATGATCTAATTCCCCTCCCTTAAGCAGGCTAATTATGACAAAGTCATCGGCAAACTTGATAATTTGTCTGTTATCAAACCGACTTCTGCAACTGTTGGTGTACAGAATATACAAGAGAGGTGGAAGCACACACCCCTGGGGGGAACCAGTGAAAGAGTAGAGCTTGTCAGAGAGAACACCATTGACTCTAACACACTGGGACTCTTAACACACAGGGACATTGACTATGCATAGCCAGAGTCCGCCCGTTTCTCTCTCAGGCCAGCACTGAGGTACTGATGCATGCTTTTATCTCTTGTCGTTTAGACTATTGTAATGCCCTGCTCTCTGGCCTTCCCAAAAAAAGCATTTCGAATCTACAATTATTACAAAACTCAGCTGCACGAGTGCTGACAAGGACCAGAGGGCGGGAGCACATTACACCGGTTTTAAAGTCACTGCATTGGCTCCCCGTGCGTTTCAGGATTGATTTTAAGGTTCTTTTACTAGTTTTTAAGTGTCTTAACGGTCTTGGGCCTTCTTACTTATCTGACTTGCTTTTACCTTATCGGCCACTGCGGACCCTGAGGTCCTCCGGCACCGGCCTTTTAACCATACCACAGCTTAGTTCGAAAAAACACGGGGAGGCGGCTTTCACTTGTTATGGGCCCCGACTGTGGAACAGCCTGCCGGAGAACCTCAGGGTCACGGAGACTGTTGAGGTTTTTAAAAAGAGGCTCAAGACCCACCTTTTTAACCAGGCTTTTAACTGATTTTTAAATTCTTTTTAATTCCTTTTATGCTGTGCTAATCAGAGCACTTGTATTTATTTATTTATTTATTTATTTATTTATTTATCTTTTATTTTTTATCCTTTCTTAATGTTTTAATCTATCATGTTTAGCCTCTATGCTTTCATGTTTTAGCCCCTCATGTTTTTAGCCGTTATGCTTTCATGTTTTAGCCCCTCGTGCTTTTAGCTTTTACGCTTTTTGCCTTATTTTACTGCTTTAGTCTATCAGTTTTTAATCTCCAGTTTTCCTCAGGGGGGCCTGCCAGGCTAGGAGTGGCCTCTGGTCTGCCCGCAGGGGGTGCTGTCCCGTGGACGGTTCCGGCCCGGGTGGCTAGAGGGCACTGCACCTTGGTGCGGGGCCTCCTGCCTACCCGGGTTGGGGTGGTCTCTGTGGCAGCGCTCCCTGCGACCTTGGACTGGGGTCTCTCCCGGTGTGGTTGGCCCCCCCTTCCAAAGGTAGCTTCCTCTGCGCCTCAGGTCTCGCTGCTCCGGCCATGTCTCTGTGTTGACAGTTAGTGTTTGTATAGGTGTGAGTGTGTGTGTCTGTGTGTCTGTGTGCGTGTATGTCTGTGTGCGCATGTGTGAGTGTGTGTATGAGTGTGTTTATATTTGTGTATGTTTCTGTGCATGACTGTGGGGGTGGGAGGGTTGGGTTCTTTTAATTTTCTTCACCTGATTTTATTTGATCTTTCTCTTTTTGCTGCTGTATGTACTCTCTGTAAGGCACTTTGCAATACTTCTGTATGAAAAGCGCCATATAAATAAAGTTTGATTTGATTTGATTTGATGCATACCAAAGTGGCTAAAGTGATGTCACAGAGGAGTAGAGATGCAGTTTTAGTATACTAAATCCATCTGCTGGGTTAATGTTAAGCAATCTGTATAAGCAGCATATATACAGTATTTGTCAAAGATATGGTAACCATGGCAACACACAGGTGCATCAGCAGGTGAGAGTGGAGATTTTCCATGATACATCAGAGAGTGAAGACGTGTGAGAGAAAACAGGGGGGTGTTGAGCTTGAATGCTGTGTTTTGTCAGTTTATGACTTTTTGAATCATTTTGAATGATTTGGCAGAAAACTAGGAAGGAATCAGGCAGTACACAACAGGGCATGTGGGGGACTTGTGCTCCATATCGTTTCATGGGCAGCAGGTTATACATATTCTTGTCCTCTAGCGACACAGAACTAGTCTGAATGATTTCCACATAAAATGAGCTTTTTTTGTCTGCTCTTAATAATGTGAATAGTAAAAAAAAGGCCTCTCACATCTTTTGAAAACATGCTTTAAACAACTGTGGCTGATCATTTTCTCTTGGCATCCTTTTACTGGTGTACCACTTCTAGTACTTTGATGAAATGATGATGATTCATAAATCTATTCAAAGGTTTAAGTTGTGTTTTTGCACATGACCAACCACTGTTCAGTCTTGGCAAATCCATTTGCATTCACTTGCAATATGAATAGAATATAAAAAAGTAAAATAAATAGAGCCAATATAAATAATATCCAATAATATCCTAAATTGGGTATCTGTGATGAAGTTGCTTTTCTCTCTGTAGAGAACTTAGCTTGATGTATTGATCTTCTGATGATTCTGCCGGATTGTGCTTTGATACAACTGATGCAGTTTCTGTAATTGTTTTAGAGTTCCATAACACTTTCATTCACTTCTGAATCCTTGAAGTTTATCATCATGATTTACAGACTTACATTACATTATTATAAACTGTCAATGTGGTCTCAGACATTTGGACCTAATTGTCTGGTTTCTTAAAGGTGACGTGGAACAAAGTAAGTAGATTAATTAATGACACGGGTTTGTGATTAGATTAGAAGCATTCATAGAGAGCAAAAAATAAATTGAAATTCCTGATTTATTAGACGACTCAAACCATGAAGATGTTAAACTATTAGATAAAGAGATTAAAGGTTAAGATTAAGATAGAGTAAGGAGAATTGTACATTTGAAATAAGGCATGATTTTGCAACAACTTGGCATTTGCCAAAGTCATGTTAAATGCAACATCAGCGTCTCTAGGTCTTTCAAGTGGAATAGAGTGCAATTTAGTGAGGCATACTGGCTGGTACCTACCCAATCCAATCACTCACTAACTTTTGTTAATGCCAACTGAACGTGCCCCTGATTCAAGCAAATGCTAACTACGCCTAGTCACTTGATCAGTTCTAGTCATTTTTTAAGTGTTTTTTGAGTCATTATTTGAAGAAAAACACATCTGACTAATTACATTTTCTGGTGTCGTTACTCCTCTACGACAGTAAATTTCAGATTTGGGTTGTTGACAAGACCTTTGTGGATGTTATCCTGGTCAGCATTTGAGAGTTGGACATAATTCAGTATAAGCTATTTAAGATTGGAATTTAAAAAAATCTGTGTGATTTTCAAATAGAAAGCTGCTCTTCAGTTTCTCATTGCATTCACAGTAATGGAGCCCCTTTGCCATTTTGGTAAGCCGTTTCAATCTATTATTGAGGACAGAAATTTTCCCTGAGTGATTTACTCAGATGGAAGTGTGGAGTCAGCAAACTTCCTTTATCACGGGAACAGCAAGAGGAATATGATATCAGATGATGGGGGAGTACAGAAAAAATTGTGAGAGGTATGGATTATAGATTTCCAAAAGGAGAAACACAATGAAATATTATTGAAGCCAAGCTGTGCTGTGACAACAACTTGCTGAGTTGACACATAGATAATTTAAAATTCATCTATCATCTTCATCTAAGTTGTCAGTTGATTTCAGTCCTATATTGCATATCATCTACAACCTTTCTTCTTTCCGTCTCTCTAGATTTGTCTAAACGTTGTCTCATTTGTTATATTATGTGGATTTGGAATATCTGTCTTTATTTCTTTTCTTCATCATGACAGCAGAGGAAAATGCAGTCAACATGTGCCCTACTGAGATTGTGTATACTGATTATCAGTACTTGTGATTTACTAGGTTACTTTTGAGATATATTACAGACTTAAGACCAGTTAACTTGAGACAGCTGGTGCACCTGGTAATGAAAGCTGTGTCTCTTTTTGGGAAACAGTTGAATTTTGGGTCAGTGGTAAGGGTTACAGCAAGGTCAGGGGAAGAGTGAGGGTAAGTCTCCAGGATATGAATATCAATGAGGATTTTGCTCCAAGAGCTGGAAACCCAGACCCATCATTAGTTACATCTCAGAAGTGCCTCTGCATCGGCTGTTTTTTTCATGGCAGAGATTTGCAAAGGCCTGCAGTGATTTGCAAATTTGTGTGAAGTATTGTCTGAGGGCCTTAGTAGCTATACAGCCTCCACTGGCTGGTGGTAGCACATAGTGTTATCCAATAAAACGATTATTTAATTATGTGTTTAATTATTGTGTTTTACCATACCAAATCACATGTTTTGAGGAAGGATTCTATAAAAATAACTAATTTCACAATACCAGCGTGAATTCCTTTAGAAACCATTGTAAAGAGCTGTCCACAAAGGACAATGACTATAATGACGACTCCAATGATAACGATGTGACCATTCATATTAATGAATGATATTTTAAGAGAGCCCATGAGCAACAAAGACTGTTTGTCAGTATGTATCAGGTAAAATTATGTTTTTTATGAGTATAACATGCTTAATTTAAGTATTTAAAAAGTTGTGTAAATAAAACAGAGTTATTAGAGTAGAACATCTAAAAATGTTTTCAAAAATTTCATGTCAGATCAATTTTATTTACAGTGCCAATCCACAATAAATGTTATCTCAAGACACTTTTGACTCTTAATTGGAGCATAGACCATATCATTAATGTATGGAGACCCAGCATTCCCCTGTGAGCAAAATACGCCTTTTAACAGGCAGATCCCGGTAATCAATTGTCATCAGTTAGCTCATATAAAAGAGGTATAGGCCACAGTTAAAACAACTATTTTATAGGCACTTCAGCAACATCATTTTGTAGAAAAATGTCCCCATCAAGCTGAGTGATGCGCCTGTGTAACTTTATTGGCTGTAAGCGTTTTTTATAATTTATGAAATTGTTCTAATCATGATCACAAAGATAATGTTTGCCACTGTTTTAACTGTCGTAGCTGGGGTGTGGACTCTTAGAACACTCTTTAAAACATTAAATATATATCGTATATACATTTAGTATTAGCTTTAGTTACAGTTCCAGATATGGACAGCCCTTAACGCTGATGATGTACAAACATCCACCTGTTACATTAATCAGTGTCATTTGAAACCTGTCATTTGAAAGAGTTTAGTACTGAACCTGGTCTTGCCACTCAGACACTGACTGTTAAAGAACATTAAAACAACAACCCTAAAAAGGCATTGTTATCACTTTAAGTCAGGCATAGTTAATTGTTAATAAGTTCATAGTGAACTGCTAATAAAAGTGTAATAAGCACATGATAATTAAAGCAACAAAATAGCCTATTAAAGGTTTAACAATGGCATTAAAGGGAAGTTAGCTAAACTTAATTTTGTTAGTAATAGACAATATTTCGGTCTAACAAACTTATTTGCTGTTATTAACATTTATTTAGTCTAGCAAATGTTAATACACATTTAATGACTAATTTCGTATTGACCAATGCTTCTAGATAGGTGTTGATGATGAATTGTGGAGCCTCACAGCCTGAGGAATGAAGCGGCTCTGTAGTCTGGTGGTATGGCAGCATCTGTATCTGTTGTCAGATGTCAGCAGGGTGAACAGATTTTGTCCGGGATGGGTGTTTTCTTTCAGTATCCTTTGGGCTCTGTGCAGACATGTCACTTCACTGACTTATCATATTTTATTCCAAGCTTGCATTTTCAATTTACTCTTTCTTTTTGAGTGTATTTATGATTATTCTATTCCTCTTAGCTCTCTGAAAGTGGAATGTCTGAACAACCATTTCTGACTGAATGACTGCAAGCATTTCTCTGCCTGTACGTAGGCCGCGATCTTGGGAAAGATGCCTTGTGTTTCCGCAGATGTTTATGAACTGTCTCAACCAAGTATTGAACTAGTAACAGCAACATACCAAGACCCCATTAAAAAAACACTCAATTTTGTGCGTTGTTGAGTTATGAGAAATATTATAACCTTTGTGAAATGTAATCTACACACACACACACACACACACACACACAGATAAAGATGGATGGATGGATGGATGGATAGATAGATCGATCTATCTTGAATCAAAAGGCCATCACATTACTTCAAGTCATCAATGCCAGCTCTTTCAAACCTTGTCCAACATTTCAGCTATTCAACATTATATCCACCACTAAATATTTGGCTGCCTCACACTGTGGCCTTTACTTAGCTCATCACAGTGTGTGTCGACATATCTTTAAACAAACACACTCCTAATATCTCTCTCTCTCTTTTATTCTATCTCTGTTTGTTTCTTGCCCTCGCTCTCGCTTTCCTCTCCTTTCTAGCTGAGAGCAGGCCATAGTGGATTTCTACACCACACTGTTCAAACAAAGCACTAAAAGAAGCAGAGCACTACAGGGAATGCTGGATATTAAAAACCAGTTTCAAAGGAGCACCGATATGCAAGTCTGCACACATGCGGCATGTCCATGAGTGAGGAGATTTTTTTTTTTCTTGTATTAGAAATGACAAATTACGACCAACTGCACACAAAGCCCTCAGTGCAAACTGACAATATTGGCAGAAAATCTGATGCTCAATTGCCATTGATCATGATGTAAGAGCTATTAAGACATTTAAATGCTGCACTATTTACTGACTAGACTTCACAAATAGCTCTCTGTTATATCACTAATATCTGGCTTTTGTCTTTAATAGGAATGGCTGAATGTTTTCTTACTTTTCTCTTATTTTTTCTCTTACCCAAACCAGTAAGAAAATAAGAACATCCTTTGTGGAATTCATGAAATCTGTGTACACAGTCACATTTGTTCTTACCCATGTAAATATGTTGATGAATTCCATGTGAATCTAAATAGGCAGCGCTTGGCAGACAATTTGGCATTGGCACAGGGAAAAGCTCCAGTCAGCCCATATAAGTATAGCAGACTTGAGTGAAAACTACACATCAGCAGTCACAGGTCCGGAACATAAACAAAATTGAAAACTAATTAAAGAATTTTTTTTGAAAAAAGACCAGGAAAGGAAAGCAAAAAGAAAATAAACTTCGGCTGAAATTGAGACTTTGCTCAAATAAGTTTTGTTAAGAAAAAACACAAACACTTGAATTTCAAGTGTGAGCAGTGGGGTGGCAGCACCTGAGAAGTGCAAAGAATGACAAGAAGTCACCTGACCTATAAATGCAGTGAAATAAACAATGACAAAAAATTTACATTGGGCATCAACCCTTATGGAAAATTCACCTGGAATGGATAGTGTGAGAAAAAAAGATGAAGGGACACAAACTCTCCTCAGTTCATGTGAATAACAACTGGAAGGATAAAGCCGGGTTTCCCGCAATGCAGCTGTCCCACAACAGTTGTATGAAAGTAACCATTATTACAATTATAACACATTCCTCGCCAACAGAAAGACACTTGTTAGGACCCATAATTATATATATATATATATATATATATATATATATATATATATATATATATATATATATATATATAATTTTGAATTGAATAAGACGTACTCTTTCATCCCTTGAAACCATTTTAACATTTTTACAAATTCTGTTCCAATCTTCATCATTAAATGTCAGGTTCAGATCCCTTGCCCATGTCTTCTGCAGAGCTGAAATGTGCCTGTTGCCAAGAGTCTGAATCATCATAGAATAATAAACAGCCGCCTCATGTCCTTTTCTGTAACTCTGTATAATTTTATCCAGGAGTTCTGCAAACAGTTTAAAGGAGTCATCACCTGTTTTTTTTTTACGTATCCAGTCCCCCTTGGATCGCTTTGGATCAATTCTTTAAACTTATTATAAAAAAAAAAAAAAAATCAAACATAGAGCTTGCTCTGAACTTTTTCATACTGCGACTTTCTCACGCGAGAGGTTTTGACTGGTCCGGAAGTGCGTTGTATTAATATGTAATGAGGCGCGCACTGATTGGCCGCAGGAAGGACAGAGCCAGAATGGGGGGCTAGCCTGCATGCACACAGACTCCAAAACATAAACAGCCCTGTCATGGCGCACACACTAAATGACGAACCTTACGCTATTCAGGCATTTATGTACGAGCCGGAGTCGGAACCCGAACGGGAGAGTGAAGAGGCAGAGACGGTGGAAGAGACACGTATACAGCAGGATGTCTCTGAATGGTAAATTCTTTTTTTTTTCCTTCTTACTTTTCACACTCGTGTTTTACATGTAAGACCTGAGTTTTAATGCTGGTGGTCACGATTTATGCCGTGAAAATGACAGAGAAATAGGCAGATTCGGCGTGCTCACTCAGAAAGTCTGGCTGAGGACGGCTGTGAGCCGATGCTTGTGCGAGCTTATGCAAGTAGCCTCCTGTGGTAACGTCACCGCAGGAGCAGAGTCAAAATCTCGTGCTTTAGGAATGCGCACCCTTGTGCGCTATTCCTGTTCGGAAAAAGAGCTAAGCGAAAAAACAGAGCCACTTTCAAACTCCAGCTTTTCAACTGAGGTCCAACACCAATATGCATGTTTTAACAAGAGAAATTGCAATTTCTGGGTGATGACTCCTTTAATTGTTGCACATTTTGTCATATACTCTATTGCAAATGCAGAGTATTCTATCAATGAAGTGGACAAGTAGTGCCTTCATGTACAAGGATGTTGTTAGGAGCTGGGCAGATAAATATGTATGGCTAGCTCTGCATAGCCAGATAAACATGAGGGGTTGAGTTGGCCAACATCTGAAAAGTGGATTGATCTAATCCAAGGAAAATCCTTTTTTCTTTGCATAAATACATCTGAACTACAATTGAAATAGCTTTGAATAAGTATGGATAATAGGCAGTAGTCGGGCATTTTCAACAGGGTTGATTCCCTCATCCTCTGCTAGAGAATTTTACAAATCCAAGATGAAAGTGACAGAACAACGTGAATGACTGAAAAAATAAGACAATAAACATTTAAATACCAGAGAGGTCCATCTTGATGAAATGTCCTGAAGCAAAGGTTTAGACATCATGATTTCTAACTTGCACTATGTTTAATTGCGACAGAAAATATTTTATTTATATAAATAGCCTTTTTTCAGTTTGGATTGTGCACTGTTGAAACTGAATTAAAGATACCTGCAACTGTGATTCATGTGATTAGTGCAAATAACTTTTTTTTCTTTTCTCAAAAGTGTGATTACAACTAAATCTGGGTTACAGTGTACAGTTTATCCACTGAGCAAAACACATCAGACAGCTTTCATAATCTGAGAATAGCTACAGGATTAGGACATTCAAAACAAACCTTTCTCCATCAGTAGTCAGTTCTCTCTCAGTCAGGGCTTTATTGATGGATTTTTGTTATTTTCTTATCAGAAATAGTATTTTATCAAATAGGTGACTTCAGAATTGTCAGTAGATATCAAGGATTTTTTAAAAAACATTTTTATGTGTAATCATAATTATACCTCTAGGCAAAAGCCTAAGACTTTGCATCTAATTCATTCATCTTATTTTAGTTTTAACTAGGGCTGTCAAAGGATTAATTTTTTTAATCATGATTAATCGCATTTTGTCCATAGTTAACTCACGATTAATCTCAAATTAATCGCAATTTTTTTGGCACATTTTTTTCTGTTCTAAATGTACCTTAATGTATTTTTTTTTCATGTTCTTAATAATTTTAACAACATAAGAAAGGGCAAATATGCTTGCATTATGAAAATGTTTATTCAACACTTCAAATCATGCAGGAAAATAAATCCAGGGCTGTCTGCTTTTGGCGAGGGGGGGCGACGGGCTCTCTGCATCTGCCGTCTGTTTGGCTTGCAAGTGGTGTCCACTGACACTGCACGTTTTTCTTCTTCGCCTTTTTCACGCAGTGTGCTGCTTTCTGTCAGTCAGTATCACACTGATGATCGCCATGGCTCCGGTGCAGCAAAACAATAAAAAGTACGACTTGAAGTTCAAAACTTTCTGTCGTGATATATTCAGAGGAAAACTCGGGAGAAGCAGCCGCTAGACGTTTCTCTGTTGACCCCAAGAGAGTGAGAGAAACGGAGCTTCAGCGTCTGTCCGAGGAGGACAGCAGCAGGGCCAGGCTGCCTGCTGGAGGGAGGAAGAAGGCTAGCGAGGAGCCTGAGATAAACATGCGGGGATGAGTTATCAGCAAACGGGCACGCCATGAGAGAGTGTCCCGCAAAATGATCAGGGCGATGGAGAAACAAATGTCCGCCACCGTGAGTGACAGCAGAGACGAGGAGTTTGCAGCGAGTGCTGCTTTTCAGTCTGCCGTGTTTTTAACGAACCGCCAGCCCTGCTTCTTCTTCTTCTGATTCCCTTTCTTCTTCTTTTGCCACCCTCTGTATCAAGACTACGGGTGCCGCCGACAGCCGTAAATCATACAATGCGAGCTTTTTTAAAATTTATTTATTTATTTTTTTATACTGAGCGTTAATCGCGTGTTTAAAAAATTAACGGCGTTAAGAGGACGTTGCATTAATGAGTTATTAACGCATTAACTTTGACAGCCCTAGTTTTAACCTATCTTTTTTTCTAACCCTTACATTGATTTTTGAAAAAAAACAATGATGATCTTGGAATAGGCTGGCTCTCCAACTTGTTTGCAAAGTCTAGAATAATCAACAAAATATTGGTTATGCAATGAACAAGATTGTGTTTATATAACTACAGCAATTGTGAACTACATTGGGTATAATTAACAAAGAACTTTTTTGTTTAAATCATCAGTGACAGCTCTGTTAAAGATTGTCTTCCTTTTCTGACCCCACTTTCATCTGGAAGGCTGTTTTTTTCCAGATTGTGAAGAGAAAAAGTGCCAAAGACGAAAGGTGAGAGCAATGCAATGTGTGAGGGTTTGCTTTTTTCTGTTTATTACCACATTTCACCTTGAAATTGCACTTAGACTGTCCTTGAACATGGCTTCATCCCTGTTGAAACCTCATATGTCATCCCCAACTGAAGACAAAGAGGCTGTGGCAAAGGTTGCATGAAGTATTTTTCAAAATGGGCTACCTTAAAAAATCCCTTTTGATAGAGAAAGTTGCTCCAAAACCCTAGGTTAATAGTGCCACAGCAAACTCAGCCTTGAAAAAACACATTCTCTGGACAGAGAAACATGGTCTGAATCTAAAGCAATCAATCAAGCTTGATCGAAAACTGCGACTTTAATATCCAAATGAAGGCTGACCAAAGGTGAGCTTGCTGCCACCGCCTGACCATGACCTCTGCTGGCCAAGTTTACTTCCATGTTTAGAGTCTCTTGCAAATACTAGCCACCGCGCTTACCCAAATGGTGAAGGGAACATTTTCCACAGTAATAGATGAGCACTGAATGTGGAACAAAAAGAAAAGAAAGATCAGCAGAAAACAGTTCTCTGCACAGCGTTGTCTCTCTGTCAGGTTCTGTTCTACAT
Organism: Diplodus puntazzo; assembly: GCA_963678695.2. Lineage (NCBI taxonomy): Eukaryota > Metazoa > Chordata > Actinopteri > Spariformes > Sparidae > Diplodus > Diplodus puntazzo. The sequence continues at coordinate 34,601,022 of OZ023156.1, forward strand.
TTGTAGATTAAACCATTTGGTGTTTCACACATTATAATAGAAACTATTTCCTTGAAAAATGTTTGGCCATTTACTATTAAGGTGGAGGATACACTCCCAGGTTTATCAAAAGAAAAATCAAGCATGTGACCCCTAACAAACGCTTTGTGATCTACCTTAACGGTTCTGTGTGTGGTATTTAGTAGAATCCACTGGCAGAATTGGAATGAAATATTCAAAATTGTGTTAGTTAATTGAGTGTATCATCACCTGAAACAACAAAACACTGTATCTTCGTTACCTTTGAATAAATCCACTTTATAGCTACAGAGGAAGCAGGTAATCGTCTATGGAATCCACCATGTTGTCTTCTACAGCAGCCCAGAACAGACAAAACAAACACTGTCTGAAGAGAGGGCCTGTCACATTTCTCATTTACGAATGTTGTTGATCGTAATCTGCAACCTCACAACTGGGTGGCGCTAATCTCTGCTCCCTGGACTTCGAACATTATTTGTGTTTTTGTTTACTGCTGTATATTTTCTTATTACCCTGAATAAATAGCCAGGCGATGTGACCTCATGTCCAGATAATGTAAATTTTACTCCCCACAGACACCTCATTAGCCCATAATGCCACAGAGCCACAAAACAAGATGCTGATGCTATCGCTGCTGCTGTCATCGGTGACACCTTGCTAGTTGGAGGTACTTTAATGTTTCAAGTAGTGGTGCTGTATGATGATGAGTTGGTCCTTTCATTGTTTGAAAAGCATATCCACTAGCACATATAAAAAGACACACAGTATGGCATAAGCATGTAGGTAACATGATACACATTTCTATCCACTGCCAATGCAGCTGTTGGTGGTTGTAGTATGTCACAAGGAGTTGCAATGTGCCAAGATGTAAAGGAGATAGCTGCCAATTCTTTACCCCCCAACAAAGGAAAGAAAATCACATTTACACACTAATATCCGGCTATGGGAACAGTTTTGGTTTCATATGTCTTTCCTCAAGCCTTAACACCTCCGCTGACTCTATAACAATGTCATGCTACTTCCTCTTTTGATCAAGACACTGCTATTGAGCATTTATTACAATGACTGATGGTGTCAATGTTTTTTTTTTTTTTCCCAAAGATATCAAGTCATTTGTTTGCGTAAACTTAACCAAACTGCAACTGGACGACGAAGGGCATGTCGGTGTTAAGCTGCAACAGGAATGTTGTTTTGGGAGACGCTGACAATTGATCAATGTGTTGAATTATAAAAAACTACAAGCCAAACAGTCATGCAAGTGACATTTTAGTATATTAGCTAGCTCATAAATAAAAACAATTCTCCTTTCACATAACTGCAGGCTACACGATGGCCAGATTTTTCAGATTTTCATCTTTTAAAAATAGTTGTCTGTGCCGAGGTGACGGCCATGCAGGGGCAGTTCCTCATATGGGCAATATAGGTGGACACCCAGGGTGGGATGTGTGGAGGGGCACGTGAGTTCCTGCAGCTGAAGGTGAGGTTCGCCCAGGGCATAGACATACATAGACGCCTCATTGAGCACATGACCGTACGTCGACGTCGCCGCCATATTGGAGGGGGCAGCTCCACCCCGTGAACTAATACAAGTCAATGGAGTGAACTTTATGAAGCTCCTTCTACAGAGTGCTATAAGTTAATGCCTCTCATTTAGACATTCACACACGTACGGATATATTCAGGAAACAGAGAGGAACCAAAAACAACGTTTGTAATATTCTCTGATGATTTTGAAAGTTAACTACTCCTTATATGTTCAGTATACAGGTCTGCACCAAACCACAGAGTTGATTATTACAATGTTTTTATGAGTGTTTACAGCTGCTAATGTATGTAATGCTGTTATGGTGATTATACATGACAGTTAAAACTGAATCTGTGTCTGTAATAACCAAATCCTGACATGTAAATGTGACATCTGTCTACCATACTGTCAACTTATTTAATTAAATTTAAGTTTAAATATGAACAACTGAATTCATAATATATGAATCAGAATCAGAAAAACTTTATTGATGCCGGACGGGAAATTGCAGTGTTACAGATGCTCCCATTCAAAGTCAAGAATACGCAGAAAAATAGTAGTAGTAGTAATAATAATAAAAATCATAATCATGATCATAATTTTACCATAAAATGTTACTGTATACATTATTATATGTTATAATGTTCTGTCATGGAGTACATCACTTCACTGTTGAAAAAAAAAAAGAAAGCAGGCTCACTGATGCTGCAGCTTCTGATCTGGATTTGCAGAGTTTGTTAATTTTTTGTCACCATGATTGTTATTATTAGTACTTAGATCATCAAAAAAGACGTTGATGTTTTTTATTCACACAGACGTGACATTTACATGTCAGGATGTGGTTATTATGGACAGATTCAATATTTAACTGTCATGTATCATCACAATAACAGTGTTACATACAGCAGCAGTAAACATTATAAAATGGCTTGGTGCAGACCTGTATACTGAACATATAAGGAGTAGTTAATGTTTAGAATCATCAGAGAACGTTACAGATGTTGTTTTTGGTTCCTATCTGTTTCCTGAATATATCCGTACGTGTGTGAATGTGTAAATGAGAAACATTAACTTATAGCACTTTGTAGAAGGAGCTTTATAAAGTTCACTCCATTGACTTGTATTAGTTCACGGGATGGAGCTTCCTCAGCTTTCTATGGCCCGGGGTGTCAAGCAAGCTAGGACTGCCACTGCACCATCTCTTAAACCATGTTGGTGTAGCTTTGGCTACTCGAGTCAGTGAGTGAGATACACACACTGATGAGAGACAATTGCCAGAGAACTGAGTAAGCCAGAGAAGAGGTATTTCACAACACGTGCTGTAAAAAGAGAAAAAGAAGACAATAAAAACAGCTTTTAATCAAGTATATAAAAACTGAAAAACTAAACTAAAAGCAGCAAAGTATTTTTTCAGCAAACAAACCCCCTCGAATTCAGGGCAGAGGAAATAAAAGCAGCTTTCTCCATTATGAACATTTTAAAAACAAATTATAAGCTCACCACTGACCCCCTTCATGTGGGTGAAGATGGCTCTGAACACCATTCCAGCCCATATTTAAAATCCAAGCAGCACAAGCTGCTGCCCACTTCTCTCAACTAACCAGAGAAATGAGATGGATAGAAGAGGGAAAGAATGACTGTTCAGTTGTTGTGTTGACATTGTGTATTATAAAGTTGGTTGAGACAGTGAGGGTGTGAAATGGAGAAGAAGATAAAAAAAAAAAAAAAAATCATGAACTTTATTTAAGGAACATTTTTCAAAACCACTCTTATGTTTTTCACTTTAACAATCATTTATTATTAGAGTATTTATTTATAATCACTCAAGTTCACATTGACATTAAAAATGATACTGAATTATAATGCAAGGTAGACATTATGGTTTTCTGGACCCTTGCTTGAGGAAATCTTCTCTAACTGGACCTCTCTGAATTTTAACTGACTACCCCTGTGATCAGAACTATGTCTTCAGTCAAAATTTGTCCCAGTTAGGCTAATAATTATATATATATATATATATATATATATATATATATATATATATATATATATATATATATATATATATAGATATAGATATAGATATAGATATATATAGATATAGATATATACATATTACGTTTAAGTACATTAATGTACATTTAAGAGTAAACGTTATAAAGGCACATTGCTATTTGCTAGTTGATATTTTAAATGCTTTAAGCACCACAAACAAAATCCAGGTTATCTACACTGTGTGGGGGTCTTTTATATAGTTAAAAAAGATACAGACACGCTCAGCTGGAGACCATTGTCATGATCATATTGTTGTCAGGTAGTGCAGTCAACATGGGAGTCAAGACAGGAAATATCCAGGTGCATAGAACTGGAGAAGGTAGATTTTCAAGCAACCTTTAAATCTAGAAAATAAAAAAAAACAAAAAAAAAAACAAAAAACAAAAAAAACGGGGAGGGTGAAAATTATAACCAATTAAAAATCTAAAATCAACCTTCATCTACACAAGGCTGCCTCAGCAAATTTGGACATCTGACAGCGAGCACTGTGGCGTTTGCTTCACATCAACAATGATGACTCTGCTCGTATTTACTCATTGTATTTGACAACCATTCCTTTAAACAGGCATAAGTAATACTCAAGCATCACTTTATTTTTCTTTCATGTGATATTGTTTCTCAAACACAAACAACAGCAGGCCTTTAACACACCATGGCCAGTGGAAAAACACAATATATTTATTTTTTAATCAGAGTGAGGAAAACTGAATTGGTAAAATTTAAGCAGCTTTATGGGGGTGGACACAAAAGCATGAACACTTGTGCGGTATAATGTAGTGCACTACCCTGCAATAAGTATGTCAAACACTATATCATGTCTGGTTTTAGGTAAAATGGGTAAATATAAGAAAAGTGGGGGGAACCGATAAACGGATGTAAAGAAAGAAAGGATGAGAAGGTTCAAGAAGAGGTGAAGAGAATAATAGAGAGCAAACTGATCACCCACCCTTGTCAATGGATTTTTCTGGGATGTTTAGATCTATGATAACTGTTATCTGAATCCAACCCAATGCACTTATGCACCCCAAATCTATTTGATTGATTGTCCATTCTCCAGTAATAGCACTATTTTTTTATGTCATCCTAAGTGGAGTGCAGTAGAACCATCTACATCTTAAAACAAGTCTCTATTTTCAGCAATCATGACGCACCGTGAGACAAGGAAGAAGCATATGGTACATTTTAATCTTTTATATTCATAGTGCTGCAGTACATCATTTGTAAACAGTGTAAATATGGGAGGATATACTACACATATTGCCTGTCTCACTCCCAATTATTAATATACAGCAACCTGGTCAGTGGCCCTGTGCTGTAGTTACTCTAGACTTCGCTTGAAGTGTGAATATGTCAACTAATTGTCAGCAAGCTTTATATCCAACTTGTAACCAACAGGAGCTTTAAAATAATACAAATGAGGTATGGAGTATGTTTTAAAGGAAAACTCTTTTTTGAAGAATTCACCTTTTCCAGAGCAAATATGTTTGTAATGTTTTTTTTGTTGAAAAATGTGTCTAAAGAGAATTTATGGCCGTGTTTACTATTAGCTGGTGCATTCAGAGTAGCAATCCACACTTGTGTTTGTGTTTGTAACATAATTAATTGTTCTGAATAGGTTAATCAAAGCAAAATAACGTGAAAAAGAAAGCTGAAAATGAAGCTAAATGAAAGATGGAAGGTGAAAAAGTTTGATGAAGAGGAACAGGAAGGTAAAGGAAGAGGAGAAGAGAAATAAGGTTGGTCTAAAAATAAATATTAACACAAGAAAATAAAAACTAAGGAATGGAAAAGAAAGGTGTCAAGAAAGAGATTGCATGGATGGGAAGGAAAACAAAAACGCAAGAGGAGATAATAAAATAATACAAAACTAAAGTGAAATGAAGAGTAGAAAACAGAATGAGAGAGAGCAGAGACAAACAGGAGATAGAGAGGTGGAAGCAGTGGAGCATGGGTAATGTGTTGGCAGCAGAAAGAGAGAGAGGGACAGAGAGAGAGCAGGAGGCTTGTAAATGTTGGATGAGAGAAGTATACATGGCTCTGTGACTCACTGGAGCTGCCCTAGCACTTGTGAGGGCAAGTGCTTTACACACTCCCTCTCTCACTCACACACACTCAATATTAATGTTACTTTTCTTGTGAGGACCGCAGATCTTATATTCCTAACCTAATCTCCAAACCTCAGTGGTGCTTTAATCTTGAACTTCAACCCTAATCCATCTCTTACACCATAATAACTGTGTCATATTTGTCCTCTTTAACCATGTCCGATCCTTCACAATAAAATAAACACAATACTTTGTGTATTGTAATTACAAAATATATTCATAAAACATCCATGAAACAATAACATGTGAATATTCAAAAAAAGCTATATATAATTAAACTCAGCTCAATATTATGCAATCATTCGTATTCCGATAGCATCTGAGATTTGGCATGATATCTATTTAAAAAGCACTTATTCTTTCATGTCATGTCAGGTTTTGTATCATGAAGTCATTCCCATCATCCCAAGTGCTAACTGGCTTTATCTGGTAGCAGTTGTTGAGCTTGCTTCCTGATTTGTAAGACTTTCCTCAAGACAAGAAAAAAGCCATTTTGAAAATCGTTGACGTCGTCACAATGTGAAGTCTATGTGTTAAGCAGGAACTTCCGGGCAGGACCAGTGGGAGAAGCTCTACTGTGCATATTCAATGGGCTGCATAACCAGGGAGTGGATCTAGAAGCAAGGAAATCTTTTTAGTGCATGTGACTAGATGTGCAATTCTCATTGGACTGAATAGGCACCGTGTTCTGATTGGTTCTATTATTTGTATTGCCAGTCACTGACATCAGTTAACATCAGTCTACAATGAAAAACAACTTACAGAGAGCTAAAACTTGATTGAGTGAAGAAATCCAATCGAGTGACTCATCAAAAGTTTGGATTTGTTTCTTTAAGGAGAATATGAATTTGACAGTTTCTTCTAGTCAAATATTGTTTTACTTCATAATTGAAATCCTTATAATTCTAACAAATGTAATGTAAAATAAAAAAAACTGAATGCATTGTATTCGAATGATAGGAGCGTTAATGACCCCTGACCCCACCTTACCCGTACCAGAATTATGTATTTAAGTTTATAAAGAATGATGCATATAAATACGAACTATGGCTAGAATGGCCCTCAGTAGAGTGCATACCTCCTCCAAGGTCCAGCTGTCCCCCTTTTGTATTCACTCATAGATACTAGTTACCTAAATACACCTGATCAATTTCATCAAGCTTCAAGAATTGTTCTGTGAGAAATTAACAAAAATGTTGAAAAACACCCTATCTGGTGATGTCAAAAAAAGTTAGGAAAAATCTGTAAACCTGCAGCCAAGGCAGTTCTATCTCAGGATCAGTGTACATATTGTGTATCTATAACAGTAATGTCAATAGACAATAAAAGGCGCATTTCCTCTTCCACAAATCCTTGAAGTTGACCTTAATTGACATTTTGAGAGTCAAAATAATTACCACCTGTATATATAGATTTAGTTCATCTAAATTAATATAAACTGATTTCCTCTTCACTGTTTCTTGTGAACACAGCACACCTAATAAGTATAGTGCCTTTTTTCTTCCCATTAGGCAGGTAAAATATTCAAGGGTGTTTTAACCTCTCACTGACCCCAGTGAATGCAGCACGACAACAGGCTTCTTGGAAAGATCCCAGGGAGGTGAAAAAAGACTGACTGATATGCTGTAGAGAGAGCAGGAGAGAGCGGCAACACTGTCTGGCATGTCCTTCAGTTTCAAATGATACTGTATACATTGAATATGCTGGAGGGAGGGATTGTAATTGCAGGATAGTCATGACATATAAAGGTAATGTGATTGTTAGACAGTGCATGCATACAGAAAAATCGTCCTAGTCATATGTGTGAATACCATCTCTTTCATGCATCCATTTATCTGCACGTGTGTTCTGCATATATGCGTACCTTAATTTCAGCCAGTCATGCGTAGCTGTCAGCGCACTAAGTGCCTCTTAGTTTTTGCTGCTATGTTCTGTCTATGTTTTCCCTTTTTTTCTTCCCGTTTTTCATTCCCTTGTCAGTATCTCTCATGTCTCGCCTGCCAGTGTTACTGTTCTATTGACAGGTCATAATTTTACACCCCAGCAGTTTTATCTGCTATTTACAAGACTGAATAATAGCTAGGGAAGAAGAAGGTTCCCTAACAGCTTAATTATGTACTCTGTCACATTGTTTAAGGAAAATAAACCGAACTATGTCTTCCTCCTCACTTGATTTTGTTTTTCCCTTTTTCTGGGTTGTGTGGTCATTCCACTGTATGTTTTGTTCACACTGAGTCATCTTTCTTATCTCTGAAATGCATGGAGGAAAAACATGCAGTTTTAAGTCACAGAAGCTCTCACCAAAGTGGCCATGTTTAGCTGTGACATATGCTTAAGTAAAACAAGTACAATGTTTCATTTCCTCATTATTCCATCATTAAAAAAAGATTGTATAGGTGCCATCATTAAAACTCAATGTGTATTTTGTGTGTCTGCTGACATAAAAAAGTGTCCCACAATGACCAAGTTTGCCTAAGTTTTGCCATACAAATACAAAAAGCAACCAGGCCATACTGCCAACGTCTACAAATCAACCTGCGCTTATTCACAATTCAGACTGAATCTTTTGTTAACAGCTGCAGTAAAAGCCTCCAAGCCTGCACTGGTTAAAACAGACTCATCAAGTAGTTTCATGTCCCACTCAGAGTGCACTGAACAATACATATCAGGAAGCGGAGTTGTAGAATGACTGCTGAGAAGTTTTTAACGTGGAGTGGAACTGCAGGACTCTGCCACAGCAGACAGTCGTATGCAAATATGTGAGACCTTGGGGCCCACTGCTCTACTGTGTGTGTGTCTGTGTCTATGTGTGTGTTTGTGTGCATATGTTGAAAACGTCAGGGGCTGAGATTGTAGTGTGCAGGCTGACCATTGACGCATGTCCAAACCTCGGCCACTGTCCACATGCACACAGACACTCACTGGTCTCTGACACATCCCTGAGGCCGATCATACTATTGTACAGGCTCTCCAGTGAGCCATAGCTTTTACATATATTAAAATGAGCCTTGGGTACAGAGCAGCCCCTGAAGACCCCCTACTTTCAGTCCACAGTCACACACACACACACACACACACACACACACACACACACACACACACACACACACACACACACACACACACACACACTGAAGACACACTACATACACACTGACTGTGTGAAGACAGGAATGTAGAGAAGGCAGCAGACCATATCTGAGGAAACATTGGTCTCTTCTTCTTTTGAACTGAAACTTTTCTACTTCATGGGGTTTTAACTTTTTTCACCTCTTGGAGCCAGAATGAAAGAATTTGCACTTTCACTGGGACCCAGACATAGTAGCTATTGTTATGGGGAAAAAAAGAGTTTAATCACAAACGGAAAAAAAAAATCAAATTTGTATTACCTTACATCAGCCAATAATATAGTTTTAACTGTTGGAAAGTATATAAAAATAATAATAATAAAAAAAAGGAATGCTCAAGCAATTGAGTAATCCTTTAAGTTATGGATGCTTTATGAAGGAAGGGAGAGAAAGAGGGAGGGGGAAAAATGGAATATCACCACCCCGTCAAGAAAACTCCTTTTGTCTATTTTACATTTCTCTCCATACTTTGTTTTCAAAACTCACTTTCTTTCTTTCCTTTTTCCCCCCAATTTCCCCTTTGGCTGTTTTTGTTGTCTTCTGCCCCTCATCATTTCCCAACACACACACTCAAACCCACACACACAGGAATCCATTACACTGACGTCCTACAATTTGGCTTACATACATTATGCCAATATTTTACTGGGTATTTTACTGAGTAGTATTTTACATATTGCTATCTTTAAGTATTTTTATGTTTTGTTTTTCATAGTCTGTCATCAATGTTTCATTTCCTTCAACATGCTTATACTGTCATGTCCTCCACTGTACCATGTCTTGTGTCACTTGTTATATCTTGATTTTTAAATAAATAATTAAAAAAAGTCTGACATTGTATCATTATGTATGATAATGATACAATGTCAGCAATTGAGTAATCCTTCAACTCAATATATATATATATATATATATATATATATATATATATATATACACTGTATATATATGTGTATATATATATATATATATATATATATATATATATATATATATATATATATATATATAAATAAATGTCCTTTTCATTCAAAACAACAACAAAAATACGAACTAAAATAAAATATTATTTCCATTTTGACAAATTAAAATAAATAGTTGAATAAAACAAAGTTTCTAAGTCTCTAAGTGAGCACTTTGTGTTGTTGTGTCATAGATGTGACAAGAATCCTGCTTGCAGCTTGATATGATGATTTCAGTGCATTAATTCTGTTGTTCTTACCTCTGAATTTTGAGGAAATGTCTCTTCAAAATTCCTATTTTTCGTCTCATAATGCCGTTTCAAATTGGAAATCTTCGTCACAGCTATAGTCTCCTGGCATATTAAGCACATGGATCTTGTGCTGGTTGGAGGGAGAATGAATGCAAATTTTTCAGTCCATTCTTCTTCGAATTGCCAATTTTCACTGTCCACTTTTCTTTCAGCAGTGAACTTGGAACACGCCATTTTCGTGCAATCTAAAGTCTCCTACAGCCGGCAAAATGTCAATATGTGAACTGGTCCAAAAACGAAAGTTAAAAATTCCGCTGCAACAGTGAGTGACCCAGCTGTCTGTGTATCATTGGCATGGAGACAAGTCCCGCTATACACGTGCTGACTCAACCAGAACACATGGTGAAGGAATAATAGTTCGGGGCAGCCTATTGAGGACCACTGGGTTAGACCATTTACACTGGATGTATGAGACATGCTTGTCGAGCATGGCTGCTGCGTCGCATGATCTATCTAGGGTTGTTGTAAAAAAGGTGTTTTTTCCAAGCAGAGGAGCCTGGCCTGACTGTAAACACCCCATATCCTAGAAAGATGAAACAACTGGAGAAGTGGATTTCATCACTTCTGTGTCTTGTTCTTTTTTTTGCTTCTTTTTGTTTTTTTCTTTTTTTGCTATTGCTCTTAATGTTACCCCTTCCTCTTGTTACCCTTGTGGTTTTGACCTGTTCCCTTACTCTTGTTTGTTCCCCTATACTTATTTATTTATATATTTTTTTGGCAGCCAAGTTTCAACACCAACAGAGTCTATTATAACTTGATTACAAGTTTCTACAATCTTGCATTTTCATCCTGAAGACTTTGACATTTTTGTGAAGTTACCCGGCACAGCCAATAACACCGGAGTAGTTTTTTTCAACTTGTCTGAGAGAGAGATCCAGGCAGATGGCAAGTCTGTCCTGTCCTACATCTCCACACTAAGCTGCTTCTTGTGGAAAGGTCACCACCGAACCGCTACAGAAGAGAAAGATTTGATTTAACTTTTCTTTGCGGTGGTATATATATATATATATATATATATATATATATATATATATATATATATATATATTTATATATATATATATATATATATATATATATATATATATATATATATATATATATATATATTTATATATATATACATATATACACATATATACATATATACACATATATACATATATACATATATATATATACATATAAATATATATATATATATATATATATATATATATATATATATATATATATATATATATATCTCAAAACTTTTGCTTTAAAACTTAGCCTCTCATTCAGGCATACACACATATACACACATTCACATTCTGATGGCAGTAAGCTAGCATGCAAGGTGCTGGCCTGATCATTAAAAATAACTCTGTGTCTTGCACTGGATACTTTGACATGTGGATGTCAAGGCAAATCTGTGATCTGTGGACATGTAATCCTACCTTCTGAGCCATAGATGCACCGAACAGTTGGTCATTACCTGAGAACCTGAGTTCTGCATTGGAAATGTTAAATTAAAGTTCCCTAAATTCACTGGATATACACATTCTTGCTTTTTGAATAACGATTTCTCCTGCCATGTCTTATAAAAAAAAAATGTCAAAAAATACAAATGTAAAAGAAATTGAGTAAAATTTCCTGGATGCATCACTTTATCTGGATCTGTACCAAACAATAATGGGGGCTAGTCTTGGCTAAGACCAATCCTCCACTCAGGTTTTGTGAAAATCCACTCTGTCTCACCCTGCTGAAAAACCAACCAACCAACCAAAACTAAAGGACATGGGTGAAAACATAAATGCCACCATTTTACACTGCAACAATTGGATCAACCAGGTTTCTGTTAGTCTGCATGAAGAATAAACTTCCAAAATCAAAGTCATTCTTTAAACATAACGAGCTTAAGAACTGAAAAGCAAGGCTCAACAAGCCTACACATTTTGCAGTTGGTCAATGGGGGATTTTGGCACTGTGGACACTTAAAATCATATCAAAAGTGAAAAGTCTTCAAGAAGAAAGAGCACTTACCAGAAACTGCCCAGTCTGGTGATGGCTTGACTAAGGATATTTCATCCGTGGACCTGAAATTGAAAAACAAGATATTCTGTTGAAAAATAATCTTGCATTTTGATTACTTTAATGAATACTGAACGAATAGACACGTTCTCCGCTCCAATTACACAAAATAAAAACGAGGACTGCACTTGGAAATTGGAAGAAACTTCCATCAATGTCTCTCATCACTGAGCATACTTGTGTTCAAGTATGAGGACTGAGGAAAGAAAAACTCACACAAGAGTAGTTTCTTATTAGTATCATAGTTATTCTCAATAATTTATCTAGTCCAAAGATTCAGAAAAGACTAGATTTAAAGCACAAAGAGGGAATTCAGAAAAGTATGATCCAAAAAAAAGGAAAAGAAATGCCTGTGTCATGCTCTACGTATGCTCTAAGTGTACACTTATACTTATATTGTATGACTACACCAAGGTACCCACCAACCAAAGGAGGGAAACATCTTCCCTTGACATTTATAACAACACAATAGATGCCTTAGAGGTGCATTAGAGAGAGCAGCTTCTTGATATGCAGCTACTAAGGCAGTAATTACTAAGTATCCTCCAACTGACAATGAAGTGTCTTAACTGTCAAAAGACTTTTAATTACAAGTGACCCATAACATCAACACATTTGCTTTGGAAGCAGATTTAATGTATGAGAATATTTTATTTACCGTACTTTCCGGACTATAAGCCGCTACTTTTTCCCCATGCTTTGAACCCTGCGGCCTATACAACGGTGCGGCTAATTTATGGATTTTTACAGCTAACGGCCACTAGGGGACCTCCACAATCTATGGATTGTACAGGTTACGTCCCTCACCTTTAACGCCTGGTTTATTATTATGCTTCTGCGTCGCGGCGACAGCGTAGCTACGTCGTCGACCCTACACCGTCATTGAGCATTCGGAGTTCTGCGTCGAGGGAACGCGTTGTTCTGTCGGTGGACGTCATCAACGTCAGTGATTCAGGTTTGTTATGCTAACAACACATAGTCAGACAGGTGGCGGTGCTAACGGAGCTAACAGCTGTCTGTCAGTCTGACCGAGAAGTTTCTCACTTTACTTCGCTGTTAGTTGAATTAAATGACATTCATGTTGTCTTTAACTGTCCGTGCGAACCAGTCCGCAGCTTTGTGCGTCTGTTTGTGCGTCTCTGACTCTTGCGTGTTGACGTTTGCGTGGTCATAGGTTATGCAAATATGCAACTTGTTTGTTGAAATGTTTATAAAATGGAAGCTTCCCCAAACAGCAGTCTCTTTCCCGACAATCTCCTCTGTGCACGAGCCTTTACATATGGTAATTAAACGCTAAAACACCTGCGGCTTATAATCGGGTGCGGCTTGTATATGTACACATTTGTGTTTTTCCCTAAAATTGGCTGGTGCGGCTTATATTCAGGTGCGCCTTATAGTCCGGAAATTACGGTATTTATTTATTCTAGGACTCTGATTCAGACGAAACAATGACAATGAGTGTTGTGATACAGTCAAGTCATGAATCTGCACGGGATGACATATTATTCAATAGGGTGCTAGGCTGTGGGCTTCCTGGGGTACCAGGATTATACCAATACACACATACATACATTGACGCTCCACTTATTTGCATACTCAAACATGCATGTCCAAACATGTCTGCACCTGTAGCATTTTCTGAATGACTGAGTGAAGATGAAAAGAAAAACTTACTGAGCATGGTGCATATTCAGAATTTACTATTTGAGGTGACAGTATATGGCATCTCCCTCTCCCTCTCCCTCTCCCTCCATGAGAATTGGTTTTCCACAGAGAGCAATCGAAGTGCACCACAGTTGTTCCAAAGTGCTTTCTACTGGAAACCATGAAGTACGGAGAGATAAGGAGAGAAAGTGGAAGAGGTTTACCCATCTTACAGACTGATGGAGGTCAAAAGGTTGTCATTGCCAAAAGCTGCCAATGGAACGTACATTATCTGAACACTGTCGGTCTATTGTGGGTCAGAGTTCCAAACAAGCAGCAACTTTGAGCAAAGAAAGAGACCAGGTTTAGGATGGTTAAGAAACGTTCAAGCAAAAGTCATGCAGTGAAAGATTAACTGTTTACTCAGAAGAGGGACTGAAACTGTAAATACCTCACTGGATATACCACAAGGTACGTTTAACTGATTGTGAAGCTGCCTCTATATGACCAAATAAACAAACAAACTGGGCAAGTAGGTTGTCTATTTCTATATAGTTATTCTTATGCCTAGCCCAGTTTTTGTAAAGAGGGTTTTAAAAACATAACAAACTCAAATAATGCAATTAAATATTTCAGTGACCTGAAATGCTGACATGTGTATGGCAGGCTAAAACGCATAGAAAAATCTCTGTTTTGTATGTATGTATGGACAGGGCCTTGATGTCACCAGGCAAAACAACTACTTTTTTATGATGGGCTGTTAAACTGAGGAAACTTGCAGCCTCAGTACAGAAGCTGCTCTGTAACCAGAAGATTCTTCTGTATCACCCAACAGCAGCAGCACATCTGGCTTATGGCATTGATGTTGGCCCTGCTACTGAGGTTTTGTTGCAAGCATATTATTATGAAAACATATAGTAACATTACTAGGGGCTGTTTGCTTTCCAAACCACATTGACCGAGCAACCAAACCTGTTAGTTGTTGGCTCTACATGTAACTAAGGTGTACGGTATTAAAACAAAGTTTACTTTTTGTCACTCTCTACATATTATTTTTTAGCCACAGATTGATATATTACATCATCACCATGCACCCTGCAGAGAGCTATGTTTAAAAAGAATATTGTGAAAAAAATGTTTTGTGTCTTGTTTCCACTGGCTTCCACAACGAGTGTGTGAGCCACATCAAGATCTAATAGATAAGAGGCGATGGTGCTCATACCACTATACAGAGGGCCACCATTGAATGATCTTAAATTTTATTGTTTTTTTAAGTTAGTCATGTAGAAGTGACCCTCTTTGTTACTGTACTTTCAGAAAGGTGACATACTTTATTAATGCAATGGACGAATAATATTTACCTTAACTCACTTTTTCAGTTTCACCTTATTGACACTAATTTCACAAGAACTGAACAAGAATAAAGCGAAGGCAAACATACTTGTGTATTCTTTTTTTTTAATCTTTGTTCAAACAGGAAAACATAGATCTATGAGACTAAGCATAAATGTGTGTAGGGCTGAGAGGAGCTATGAAAAACATGTGTTTGGACACTTTCAACTACAGCTTGTCGATAATGTCAGCCTCTTAAGAAGGTAACGATTTCCTGCAAGTAATGTCAGTCAAACAGTATATACAGTGACTTGGGAAAGTAGTCACCCCTCTTGCCATTCCTTTTATTTTGTCGCTTAAAACCTGGAATTTAAGGGAATTTTGGGGGAGTTGTATCATTGATTTACACAACATAACTACCACTATGATGATGCAAAATATTATTTTATTGTGAAACAAACAAGAAATAAGACAAAAAACAAAAAACAAAAAACTGACCGTGCATAACTATTCAAGCGCCAGACATAGCATTGTCCTTGATGACCAAAAAGTTAAATTTTAGTGTCACTTGACCAGAGTACCTATTTCCATTATGCCTTTTGATGAACTAAGAATGTGCTGCCTTATTTCTTACAATAAGCAATGGCCTTTTTCTGGCCACTCAGCTCAGCCCAGCTCTGTGGAGTGCCCTCCTTGCCCGGTCCATGAGTTTTGGTGGGTGGCCCTCTCTTGGCAGGTTTGTTGTAGTGGCATAATATTTCCATTTTCTAATAATGGATTTAATGGTGCTACATGGGGTGTTCAAAGTTTGAGATATGTTTTTTATAGCCCAACCCTGGTCTGTACTTCTCCACAACTTTGTCCCTGACCTGTTTGGAAAGCCCCTTGGTCTTCATGGTGTCACTTGCTTGGTGGTAGCCCTTGCTTAGTGGTGTTGACTCTGGGGCCTGTCAGAACAGGGGTATATATACTGAGATCATATGACACTTAGATTGCCCACAAGTGGATCTTATTTAACAAATTATCTGGCCTCTGAAGGCAATGGATGGGACTTAATAGCAAAGAGGCTGAATACATATGCAAGCACCACTTTTCAGTTTGTATTTTTTTTAGAATTATTCAAAACAAGTTGTTTTCTTATTTCACTTCAACAATTCAACAATTTAGAGTATTTTGTGTAGGTCCATTACATGAAAATCAAAATCCATTTAATTTCCAGGCTGTAAGGCAACAAAACAGAAAGAATGCCAAGGGGGCATTATTATTTTTTATCTTGTTTGATTTCTGTTTTTTGAAGTGACCACTAGCTCCATAACAACAAAGATGATAGTGAATACTGGTATGTCAAACACTGTGGTCCTAGAACCTATAGTACATCCATATTTGGAGTCAAATCCTGGCTGGTTCTTTACACATTTTTTTTCTACTTGTTTCCCTCTTCCTCAACAGGGCCAAAGGTTAGCATACAGAACAGCCACCTCAGAGCTGGTAGGGATCCAGTACCTCATCAAAGCGCACTTAAGCAGGGCAGATACCAACCATTCATCTGAGCAGTGTAATTTCAGTAATTTCGAACATACATTTTGGTTCTTTAAAGAATCTGAGTTTGTAAAACAGTGCTACTGCATAAGAACTAAGATTTGTTTTCCAGTAAGACAACGACCAAGCAAAGGAAACACAGAAATGGTTTAAAGACAACGAGGTGAATGTTCTGGAGTGGCCGAGTCAAATCCCAATAGAACATTTGTGGCTGGACTTGAAAAGCGCTGTTCACACTTTATCCCATGAAAACTGACAGAGCTTGAAGAATGGAGTGAAATTGCTGTGTCCGGATGTATAACCTGATTGAGACCTATCCACACAGATTCAGTTCTGTGATATCGGTCAAAAGTGAATCTACTGAATACTGACTTGAAGGGGGTGACTACTGATACTGTCACTTATGTATACATTTTTGATAAACATTACTTTGTAGAAATATTTTTTCACTTTGCCACTCAAGAGTTTTTTTTTTTTTTGTAAATCTTTTGTTTTGTATAAACCTATATATACCTATGTATAAAAACAATAAAAGGGAAAAACATCCCAGGGGGTGAATACTTCTTTCAAGCACCGTACCATCAATTTCATTACAAGTTTACAAAGCAAACCATTTTATCAAAAAAAAAAAAAAAAAATGTTCATGTGAATAGTTAACCCCAAAATGTCTTGTTCATGATCCAGCTAATCGTCAATATAATGCAATGTTGCAGCTTTCAACTTAAGGGCTTTTTTTTCTAAATCAAATTCCAGATGTATTTTAAACCAGCTTCGAACCACCAAAAAGCGCAGACTCAAGTCAATTCATCAACAATCTAATCTGCATAATTTATCCACATAACAAGAACAGGGCCCTGCTATATGATATCACAAGTCATCCAAGTTAATAACCATACTTCAGTGTCTTCCAACAGTATTCATCCAAACCTAATCCAAATTCAGGCTTAGCTGTCCAAATTATATCTGACTGTTTTTAGAAAATGTAAGTAAAAATTTCTATCCCCAGGTGTGTAAAATTTTTGACCACTTAAATAGTTGAAGGGATGACGCATTAATCTCCTAATTCAATGCTAACAAAGAAGATTCCAGACAGTTTGTTTTAAATCCATATAGTTATTTGGATAAAAAATGGACAATATATGTGAAATACTATCTACAACATTGTTAACATTACATTGCCTGCATACAATGTAATGTAATGATGCATGTCATTATTAGAGATTAGAGACAACCTGGACAGACTGCACTAATGTCTTGACTGAAAGAGCAAACAACAATGGCCTTAGGAGACATTCGTACATTCTTCTTCTTCATATAACAACCCCAGACTGGGAGGTCTGTATGGCTTTCACCTAGGTGGAGGATGGTCATTCACTGCAGGTGGTGCTTTGATATATATTGACAAAGACAATATATGGAAGTAAAGCAGGGGTAGACAATAAGGGAAATTTGCCACTGGCCCGGCTTTTGAAGATCACTGGCCCCACCATTCTAACCACTGGCCCAGGACAATGCCATATATCGATCCCCATATAAACGAAAACGAACGTATCCCAGCCAATTCCTGTGGTCTAGCCATCAAGGCTGGAACTTTCTACGATACCAAAACTAGTAAATTTCCATGATTCTCGATACTTATTCGATACCACGATTTAAGAAAAAAAAAATTATTAGGCTACTTTATTTAATAAAGGGTTAGGGTAAATAACTGTTTCACATCAAGCTTCTATTTAAGCTCCACAGTAAAAACAGAGTTAAAATGGTAAATATGCCTCAACACAAACGTAAAGTCATGTAGTCATTACTTTTATCTTCCAGTAGTTCAATGATAGAACTGTTGTTCTCATTCATTCACTTTTAGGCTGCTTCCACAGACTGATGCAAAACTAGGTCATTGTTTCATTTCTCAGCTCTATTTTGTGTTTACACACGTTTGTTTTTTCTCTGCTCCAAACCATGGATGTATTATGGTGTAAACGCGCACCACCGCTGTGGCGCACACCGAGCAGCTGGAGCGCCTCGAGGATCGGCCACGTTCACATAAATGGACCGCGAGCTCGACTGTAGCGGCACCGAGACCCAGCGCGTGCTCTGGCCCGCGTGTAAGGTCCGCATCGGTCCCAACAGGACTCGACACGACGCGCGCTGAGGGCAAAGTTTAACGGTACCGAAAAAAAAGGTTCTTATCGGTTCTAGTGACAACCTTCAATCAGCAGCAGTGAGCGAGCGGCACGCGTTCTGCAGGAGTGAGCGAGCTGTGCACACTGCAGTAGCTTCCAGGTGGTGTGCTGACATCCCAGGACACAGCGCTCGCTGCGCACAGAAAGTAGATGTCTCTGTCTTTGATCGGGTCGGGATCTCGTAACACTATTAGCGGTAATTAGCTACCGAGACGATTTCACAGAAATCATTTCAAACCACCGGGAATTATTTTTCACTGGCCCCACCGGGCCAGTGCTTGGAGCGTTCTGGTGGCCCGGACAGTTTTAAAAGTACATCCGGGCCACCGGGCCATTTATATTGTCGACCCCTGTAAAGGCTGGGTTACGAACGAGGAACATTGTTTTCTGTAGGGGAGACTTCTTTTGGAATTTGCCTCACTATGCAGAGCTTTGTTTTCTAGCAATTGTCTTTCTTATTCTTCCCTTTTCTCTTATTGTCAAGGGTCAGATGAAAAACATCTTGACATTCCTGACACTATAATAAAGAAAAATCTACACTTTTATGTGTCAGTGTTGAACATGCACTTTTGGACTATGCTAGTAAGTGATGTCAGTGTGAGTTAGAATCAGGATCTTAGCAAGCTCACAATGTTGATTATTTGCACACACAAATTGCTCAAACGCATACACCCGATTAATTCTGTCAAAGCCGTGAGAGGGTGAATATGAGCACAAATGAAGCACATATCGAAGATTTCAGCATTTATCAGAATTCTCAGCAAGCTGGTCTGTGAGAGTGCTTGACTGAAATCAATGATGGCAGTTGTCTATTTGTTTCTTTATCCAAACCAAAGTACAACACAATATTTGGATTGAGCCTTTTGACTTCATTGCTTACTGCAGCAACTTAAACAAATACTGGACATTTTCAACAAGGCACTGTCCTCAAAGAAATGGCTAGACTGGCCCTGGGCAGAGATCAATGTCAAATCCTTTCAGATGATTTGGAACCTCAGTGTAAGCTACAAACAGGCTACAAACAGGACCAAAGTTATTGGTTAAAACAGCATTAGGTCTGTACAAACCTGCTATCAAACAACAATACAGGCTTTTTGACACACAGCAATGTGTGGTCATATTTTGTGATTTATTAAAAAGGTTAATATCTGGTTATAAGTGTAATTATGGTTCATCGGCTCACATTAACCCATTAAGCCCGTGCAGAGCCCAATTGGGATATTTTTTGAGTACCTATGATAACATAAAGGTAAAATATATAGTTTGGTACATGATCAATTTCAAATGGCACCGATGTTGCCAAAATGTGACAAACTATGCCAAAATGGCACATTTGGAAATGCTGTCTGAGTACTCTGTACTAAAACCTCTCTAATTTGGTTTTGATTCACTTATTAGTATCAAAGTTGGCAGAGTTAATGTTCAGATGTTTGGCTATGGTTTGCTAGATATTTGGAGCTGCAGCTACATCATTCCTCAGGGAGATTCATTCTAAAATTGTAATTGAAAAAAAACTAAAACATGACATATATACTTCTACTTAAACATCTGACCACATTTTTCAGGTGTTCCCTTTATTATGATACCTTGATTATTCAAAGAGATTTTGTAGTCACAGAGATACACTCTACAGATACGCTTAATTATCGAGCAGAGACATAGAGTAGAGGCTAGTTCAGGTTAAAAGAAAGAAAAGAAGAGGTGGAGGAGAAACATGTAAAAAAGAGCTATGGCACTATGGAGGAGAGGATGGATGAACAGAAAAAGAGATGACAAAAACAAGTGATGGCTTGAGAAGAATAGAAAGTCACCACTCAACCTCTGCTCCACTGTGAATACCCTGGAGAGACTGATGGCATGTGTGTGTATGTGTGTATTGGACGGACAGACGGATGGAGAGAAGGGAGGAAGTAAGAGAGAGAGATTGAAAGTTTGTGTGTATGTGTCAGTGTGACAGATAGTGACAGGGACAGGAAAGCAGCTGCGTCCCCAGTGATTGTGGTTTCTTGTCCGGTTACATATTCAGTCCTGACAGACACTGACGGCTGAATAAGGATTTACTTGACTGGACAGTTACAGACAGAAAGACACACATCACACAACTGAACTGTTTAGATTATGTTTAAAGCCTGGCAAAGCTTTTTCATTTATAAAATATATTACAATAATGTCTAATGAAGTTAAAAGCGAATAGACATAATATTTGTTGGTTCTTTATTCATGAAGCAAATATACTGAGTTGATCTGAACTCAATTTGGGGAACAGGTATTTGAAACATTTTTGACTTATCCTGAAGCAGACTGACCTCACAAAAATTCAAGGTGGCATTTGGATGTTGTCATTTTGATGCCCTTTAGATCAAGCGATTTTGCTGTGATCGGTTCACAGCAAAATCGCTTTGTTTTGCTTCATACCGATGTGGTAAAACAGAGCCGGTGGGGGTTGACAGACTACGGAGCAAAACCGTAGTGGAGCCTTTCCGCAACATACACGCAACCAGTGGAATTCCCGGGACAGTCCTGAGTGGGGAATGCTGGAGGGCATTGGCACCAAAGTGGGCACCAGAACCACAGCTGGCAAAGCGGGCAATGGAACTGGGTTCAACAATCTCCACGAACATCATGACAGAGACTGAAGAGGACAGTGACTGGGAAGCTCAACAAACTTTAGTTCTTTGTTTTGAGCATTTGACAAAGCTTTCTCACCTCCTTTCTCTCCTTGTCTGTTTTTTTAAGGATTGATATTTGTTACCTCCTCCTGTGCAAGAAAGCTACTGACTGTAAAATATGGACAGAGCCATTGCAGCGTTCCCCAGGATTCTGAAGAGCCAGAATGAAGCTCAAAGTGGTTGGTGATGGCATCCCCATCTTTACAATACCTCACTCCTCCTAACTAGTTAATCAAAAATGGGCAAAGGGTGGTGCTGAAGCGAGTTACATGAAGGCTGTGTACTAAAACATGGCCACCTAGCTTGAAGCTATCAACCTAGCTAAGGCTTCTAAGCTAGCTGTGTTCACAAAGAAAGAAAAAATACACATTTTTGCCTTGCATTGTTCACACAACGTTGAAATTCCGTGGTACATTATGTGCAAGACAATGAGCAGCAACCACCACAGAGGGTGTGTGTCTGTGTTACTCAAATGTATTTCGGTATCCTGCAGTGTATTCTACTTTTCCTATCTCCTCTCTGTACGTTCATCCATTGATCAGTCAAATAAGAGATGTATACAGGACATAACAGTGAAATTCACTCTACAGCTCAATTCTCTGCCGACAGGTTTGGAAGCAGAAGTGAAATCAATCCACTCTTCAATCTCAATAGTTAAAAAAAGAGACATTTTTTTAAGGCTCAGTATTTCCCCTGATTTTAGCCTTTCGCGTACACATTCATGACAATAAAGGACCATGTTACCCAGTGCAACAGTGTGGCTCGCAAATGTGTTCCTTATAGATTAGAGCGCTCGTTGGCACAGAGGGATACATTATATAAGGCTTTGCATACACACACATAACTTGTTAGCAGGATACATGCATCCTTTAACAGAGAAGCTTACATTATCCAACAGCTTCAGTAGCCCTTCTTTAAACCTACATCATGATATTTTTTTGTCTGCCTCCCACTTGAGTTGATATTAGTGCGACATTCATGGATTTCTGTCTTTCTTCAGTTTACAAACACAACATTAATTTTCTCCCTACACCCGTGTCTGTTCCTTCCCACAGTCCAGAGACATTCAAGTTTGGTAAACAGAAAAACTCCTGTCACCCATCAGCATGACTGTAATTATGAAAGTTACTGTGCCAGCCCTGTCGTAGAATGATGATGTTGTTCTCTCACCTACTTCATGCTGGGATGGCCTGAAGGCTCACGTGATGCTGAACAGGATAAGCAGTTTGGAGAAAATAAGACTGGAAAGAGGTTTTCATGCTAATGTGGTGTTCTCTGCCACATTTCACTGTTACTCTCTTGGCTGTTTTGAATCAAACATAAAGAGAGGTGGCTAAAATGGGCTAATGGGCCATCCACTTACAAACTTCAGGTGTTACACCTTTTAAGATCTACTTGAATACTTAAGATAGAAATTAATGAATGAAATGAATCATACATGTGACAGGAAAAGCAGCTGGTCCCTGTCTGTTCTCCTCTCTCAATCCCTCTATCACCGCAGCCATCTTAAAATCCATCCATAGCTCCAAATAAAGAGGTTAACATGACCAGGCCCGGTGTCTAAATGTGATTACAGAAGTGATTTTTTAGCCCATCCAACCACTAATGTGACAGGCAGCCATTTTCCGCTACAGACACACACACACACACACACACACACACACACACACACACACACACACACACACACACACACACACACACAGAGAGAGAGAGACCTCATACAGACCTCATACAGTAATACGCACATACTCCGCATCCTACAATACACACACACACACACACACACACACAAAAACACATGCACAAACTCCCCTGACACTCATAAAATTAGATGGACAGAGATGAGAGGAGGGATGGGGAAAAGGTGGTGGTGGAGGGAGGGGTGGGGGTTCAGGGACAACTGGGTAGTGTGGAATTTGATTGTTATTGCTTCCTCTGGGTCTGTGTGAGTATGTGTGTGTGTGTGTGTGTGTGTGTGTGTGTGTGTGTGTGTGTGTGTGTGGATGGGTGGGTGGCTGGGTGAGAGATTGAGACAAAGAGAGAGAGACCGAGCGATCAAGGTGATGAGAAATGATATGTACAAACGAACATAAAGAGAGGAAATAGAAAGACAATGAGAGACATCCAACATCTACTCAACAATACACTTATTAACAGCATCTCAGATGGCTACACACTTTCCATTTCATTGTTCCTGCCTTTCTAGCTGTACAGATGTTTATATGTTCAAGGGAGTTTAGGTTATTGTTAAGGAAAATGTCATTCCTGCTGTGTCACATGTCAATGTTTAACAGTTAAGCATTGCAGATTAAACTATTGATGCATCTAATAATTGCTTGCAGCTTTATATCTTAAATTCATCAACTCATAGTATTGGTTCTAAATGACAAATTCATTATATATGGCCGATAATAATTACACATTTAAACACCTCCTTTGTCTTCTACCCAGAAACATTTTCACAAAAAGCAAAACAACAATTCCTCCTTACTTAAACTGCTAAACCTATACACAAACCTGGTGGACATGAAAACGCTTTAAGTAAAATATTGATGAAGGTTCTCAGTCATCCAGGTCAAGAGACTTTCTCAGTTTAGAACTGAGGAAGTCTTTTGGATGAGAGGTGAAACATCGTGAAGAAGCT
>OZ023156.1:34627709-34645209 GCA_963678695.2 Diplodus puntazzo
TCAAATACATATATCGTATCCAGATATCATTGTGGAAATGGGCACAGGGGCACAGGGTCATTCCAGTCCCACAGCCATCCATAAAAATAATACATAAAACCCCTTTAAACATCCGTTTGCATATTGTTGTTCTTGCTTTACCACTCATTACACCTGTTAATTTGAAGAACAGCAAATCAGAGGGAGTGCAATTAAAAAAAATCTTGTTTCATCAGCGAGGTTCTCCAACAGCACTGAACAGCTTTCTCTGTGAGTGACCGCCTCATGCAGCTTTGGCTATTTATAGTGTCCATACCACAAATTCATCATTTTCCTAAACTATCATCACACTTATATCATATTTCAGTCCCCAGTATTAAATGTCTGAAGGATGATCAATGATTAATTTATAGCTCAGACTTTACAGAGTGTCAAGATCAAAAGAACATTGGCAGGGAAGTTATGGCCCAAAATTAAAAAGTGATAATATTCATAATGTACTGCAGTTGTTCCCAAAGCGACATGTGGGGTGCTGCAAGACTACCGAACAAAACCAAAACAAAGAAGGATAAATGTGATAGGGCATGTCTTGCCATTGTCTTTACCAGTACAACAATGGATAATGCAGAGACACCACAGTGTGTTGTGTGTTTCAAAATATTAGCATCTGACAGTGTTGAGCAAAACAAGTTAAAATTAAGATGTGTCACTGCATATTCTTCCTTTGTAAATATCAGTTTATGTGTGGGAAAAGGCATTTGCATGTTTCTTTGTGCTTACACGTCGTTTTTTAACACCCAGCTCCTGGGCTTTGTACACACATCCACATTTTAATGGGAATAAAAACACAACACTAGCAAAAACAAATGAAGAAAATGTCCATGGAGCAAAGTCCAGATAAGCAACTAAGTGAATGTCTAGTTCTCTGGACTAATTAAAACTAACCAAAACTAAACAAAAAAAAAAAAAAATATCAGCTTATTCTATTTTCAGATTTGGTCTGAGAGCTATTTCTTTTCAACAACCATTCCTTTCACATTGGGATCCTCCAAACCCATTTCAAATATCTATACAAAATATGTAACCGCATGTTATGAAGGTGCAACTTTTTATATGATGCATAATCACACACTTCTTCAGTTTATTTTGGTCAGTTCATGTTCTCTTCACCCTTTAATAAACGTTTACCTCTGGTTTTTACTGCCTCCATCCCTCCCAAACTCTGCTCTCTCATTTTATTTCTTTCTTTAAAGGCAGCATTTTTTTTCAGTGACGCTATAAGCAGAGTTGTTCCTCACCTACTTTGGGCCTTAAGCAAAATTCTGATCAGGAGTCCTCATACCTGACCTGGGATCTACTTAAACATTTCCATTGTTGCACACCTCTAAACAATCCTCCCTCCTTTAAAACAGTTTGCTTCATCTGACAGAGCTGAAAGTCCTATACAGACGAGAACAAGGTATAAACAAACAATGCTTGCATTTACATCCAGCACTGTACCTACGTACATTTCAAATTTATCACACTTTATACTTATATGCCACTGATGCCTAGAGGCATATACTGTACTGTTTACTCCACTGCAGTTGTGTGAGAACTTTAGTTTCAAGCTATCTTTAAGATTACAATTTTTTATCATTCTACTTTTTTTTTTAATTAAAATAGACTAT
Organism: Diplodus puntazzo; assembly: GCA_963678695.2. NCBI lineage: Eukaryota > Metazoa > Chordata > Actinopteri > Spariformes > Sparidae > Diplodus > Diplodus puntazzo. Next base: position 34,629,359 of record OZ023156.1, read on the forward strand.
TTTATAAATTATTTTGGATTACCTAAAAAATACACAAATGTATGTGAAAAGTTGACTTTTTGGCCATGTTTTTGACAAATAGACCAGGCTGATTGTTAAACATAAATAGCTCTTGTTCAGGCAATATGATCATTTCATTGACACGTGAAGCAGCAAAGAATTGTTGTCAGTTTTCAGAAAATGTGACTCCAGAATAGAATGAAAGACAAGCAGATGAATGCTGACATATGTGGGGGCAGAGAGAGGCTGTGTAAAAAGGGTAAATGACTCAACGAGATCCATCTGTCCAACATGACTGGTAAACAACAGGCAATATGGGCTACAGAATGTGTGTGTGTGTGTGTGTGTGTCCGTGTGAGAGAGAGAAAGAGAGAGAGAGAGAGAGAGAGAGAGAGAGAGAGAGAGAGAGAGAGAGAGAGAGAGAGAGAGAGAGAGAGAGAGAGAGCAAGAGAGAGTTAAAGACAGTGTTCGGCATTGTCCTGTGGTCTCCTTAATATCAATACTGACAGAGGTTTATCCCTTTATTTTTTTTCTATCTGTCTGACTGTCACTAGTCATATTATATTAGAAATTAGCTAAATATTGATTCCATCTTTGATACTGTAAACATCAATCATGTACTACATGGTATGAATTGTGAAACAATAGAGTTATATTCATTTATATGAAGTAAACAAAATGCATTGATTATTGAATGAGAACTCTGCTGATCCACATTTCAGTTGTCATGAGCTGTAAATGAGGGAATGAGTGATGAATGATGAGTTTTAAATGGATGACTTCTGCTGAATGTCACTTTAAGCAGTAAGGCACAAAAGCCTACTAAACATGGAGCTGGCAGGTCCACTCAGTGTTAAGTACAACTGGCAGAGTAATTGAGTTTGACAGAGAAGGATGATTTCATCACACTGGTTAGACATATCAACAGGACTCCAAACTGTGTTGAAGATATTGCTTCATCTGCAGTGTGATGTGGGCTGCTTAACAGGAGCTGAGTACCATGTTAAGTCTTCCTGCCTCAGGCCTTTACTAGATTCATGAAATACAGCAGAATAACATCTTCAACTCCTCAGCCAACCTGGTATCAACCATGTAATGTACCAGCAGGCCCACCATGTCACTGTTGTATAAGGCCTTGCCCTAATAACAGCCCGGTGCTACTCCATACTTAAGTTAGCAAAGCACCAAAACTACTTGGTAAGGTTCAGGAAAACATCTTGGTTTCACTTAAAATATCTATTTTCCTGAAACAGTCACTGTTGACAACTTGCTTCCCACAGGATTCGACTGGGACTGAGCTCCCTCTGCACTATTACTGTAAAATATGGCTTTCATAGATGATGATGTTAAAGGATATAGGGTTGTTAAACATTTGTCTTATTCTATTCTATCTCAAGATCGATTATTATATCAATCTCAAGACCAAAACCTGGCCCTCAGCTCCAAGCTCACTGGTTCCTAGAAAAGATTCAAATCTCCAAAACTGGTCAGGCTGGGTGCTGTGCTAGTTTTATCACCATCATCAATGTCAAAAATCATGTGGTTTGCTGTTGCTTCCACAGCATGCAGATGGAAGGCTAACTACACAGGTTCTCATGGAACAAGTAAGTTCTGTTTTCCTCCCTAACGCCAAACATTTTGGAATTCAGATTCTTTAAGTTAAGGCACAAAATTAAGTAAGTGGTCAAACATTATATAAAATTATCAGGAAACACCATAAAAATACCTAAACACACTGGAGTGGTACTTCAAAAAACACCCATATGGAACTGTTGACAGGAGCACTGTTTGGTGCAACTTGTGCTTTCAAGTCTTAAAATATCACCTTGTTTTTACGTTTACAATGTCCATTTATTCACTGATTCACTCATCTGTCAATTGAAATATTATTTAATACTTTCAACGAATACTGGTATGTTCGAATAATTTCCATTAATTAATCACAAATCTTGTAATTAAAACATATTTATTCACACACACACATATATATGTATATATATATATATATATATATATATGTATATATATATATATATATATATATATATATATATTATATATATATATATATATATATATATATATATATATATATTATAGCTGTCAAAGTTAACACGATAATAATGTGTTAACATAAATTTCTCTTAATGCCGTCAATTCAAAGCCCTGCCAGATGGTTCTCTCCTCAAGAACAAAGTTAATTGCATTTAATGTCGATGTGAACTGAGCTACCACCGGAGCACATTCAGTCTCAAATAGCACTTGCTAGCCAAGCACACAGCTGATGCAGAGAGCTCTCCTCCCATCACCAAAGGCAGACCACAGACCACACGTACAGTTTACATTGGAGATGCCTGAACAACTGTACTGAGACAAACTTTCAACAGCCTTCAATGGCTAAATGAGTGGCTACAGCTTTCAGGCTGGTTAACATTGTTTAGTAAAGTTCAGGTCAGTATGCCCATCTGTTGTTGCTTGCTGGGCTTGAGTTTGCAATGCTATATTTCGTCATATTTTTGACCATGGAGTACCTTTGAGGTTATTCTGGAGAATATTCTAAGCAGTAATTGTCATTGTTTTGGATTGTTGCATACATTTGCATAAAGCAAGCATATTTATTTGTCCAGTCCCATGTTGATAAGAGTATAGCATACATACATACATACATACATACATATATAGCAATTAATCGTGAGATAACTACTGTGCTTTTCTGTCTCTTTTACTGAAAAAAAAAATGGTATCATACATTTGTCTTCCTCTTGTAGAGGGGACAAACCATCTTTAAAAACCACACCATCTGGCCTATGAACAGTGGTACATGTGCATAATTATTTTCTTTACTACCTCCTCTCTTCTCAGTTTCTCTTTCTACCTGACTCACTGTTTCTTATCCATTTGTGGCCATTTTGCTCAGACCTGCATTTCTAAGTGTGATGCGTCATTCATCAAGGCCAGAGTAATAGCATGTTTGATTTATTCCATAGACATCTAGTTTGAATGTATGCATTTATCACTGTGATTGCTTCACTATCACTCTTTCACTACTGAGCTCAACAGTGCAAATGCAGACATATAGCATATGTATGCACATATTTGTACGTGAAAACGCACACACTCACACAGAAGTGCACACTTGCTCTCACACACACACACACACACACACACACATATATACACACAAATAGTTATACTCGGTCATTTATTTCTTATACATTGAGCGATATTTGCAGGTCCATATTTGCAGGTGTGTTGGAGAAACAGTCTTATATCAAACTCAGTGAAGGAAATCTCAGTTTTGCTCAGCAATATGTAGATGTATCCCTCAGTAGATTCTTCAACATGCTCTTCTGTAGTGATTCTTTTTCCTGTACTTGTGCATCTTGAGCTGTTGTGAATTTCTCCATTGTGGGAAAAATTAAGCCCATCTAATCTAATCTAATCAAAAGATTCAATAAACAAGAGTCTCACCTCATTCAGTTGTTATTATTAGTTCATCATGCAAAGTGTAAAAACTGTAATGGGTTGGTTGTTTATGTTGGAGGTGTAAAGAAAAGGCATTTATTATTTTCAAGACTTTATTTTAACAAATTAGAAATCATGCAAAACCGGGAATAAATTCAGAATGAAAAATAAATAGTTGTCAGCAGGGTTCCAGAACGTGATGTGATTGCTCCAAATGTAGTCCTGTTTCTGACCTGTAAAGCAATAGATGAGCAACATGATTAGATATTTTTATGGAACAAAGCTCGACTGTCCTCAGCATACTGTAAATATATACACTTACAATGGTGAATACTTTAGACATTCCCAGACAAAACTGGTGAAGATATCCCATTTTATTCTACTTTTTAAAAAATGTAATCTATTAATGCTTTTGACTTTAAGTACCAGCCCTTTATCTTTCTTTACATTTATACGTTTATTGTTATGGACTAAAACCCAAATTCAAATGGTGAAAAACTACTTGGCAAGAAATGTGATTCTGATTAGGGCACTTGTGTGTCCAAGATACATGCCTTGTCAATATTCTGTACAAACACAAGTAGTTTAGTTGTAAGTGATGTTTATCAGGACAAAAAAGCACAAGTAATGTTATACTTACTCTTTTCCAAGAACATCTGCTCCTTAACCTGTCTCCACTCCTACTTGCACATCCACAGCCTCTGCCTCCACCTCCTCGGACACTGCTAGTTGTCTTCCTGTTGTCCTCTCTGACGCGATGATGTGCTTCGCTCTGGCGTGTTCTAGTCATGAGAGTCAACGATGCTGTCAACTTGGAAACTCTAACATGCGAAACATCGTATTATTAGGAGTCCAATACAATATTCATGTTTGTCTGTGAATCACTGAGGGTAACAGAAAAAAAAAATGTGTAGCAGGCCCACCACTAATCTTGTTGTTTTAGCTTTGCCATATTTAACAATTCCATGGCCAGTAGCTGCTAGCTACCCAGCAATAGGTTACAGCATCAATACATTTTCAAAACAATTGCTGAATACAAACAAAGCTAGCTGACAGTACTAGCAATGGCTATGTTGGTTGTGTAGTGTTGTTATTGTGATGACAACGATGCACAATGCACTCTCCTCACCACTGCTCGTGAGGACATGGGACTCCATCTGTGGTATTAATATTTAGCTTTCAGTCACTTGACTGATGTGGAGCCTGTAGGGCAAAACACAGCCGCCAACATGGTGACAAACAGTGGAGAGACTGTAGAACTGCAGCGCAAACCTGTTAATTTTCTGCCTATTTCAAACCACAAATATTTACATCACCACTCTAAAGAAGAAAGTGAAAAGGAACAAACTGAGAGTTTTAGGTACTTGCAATCCATATACAGCACCAGCCACAGCGTATATGATCACTTAAAACAGCAAAGTCCCTGTCAGAGCCTCAATTTGGCAATGTTTACATACATCTTGTGAATCCCTCCCCTTACACTGCTGCCAGGATGAAAGCCTACAAAAGAACGACAGTTACTATTATTTTTGATCTGGAAAGGTCAATTATTCTTTATCATCAAAGCAAAGGTGAGTGCTTACATGTCCATCTCCTACCTACGTTGTCGACCCCAGGTGTTCTAAGCTTTAGGGTGACATACAATGTTGGTCACCGTTCTGGGGAAGTAGTAATAAGACAATAATATTTTCAGTTAGGTTAACACGGTATCTTATGACTTTGCAAAACTATTGTCCAATGTCCAGTGTCAGGTAATCCATTCCTACGGTGCAAATGAGCAAATGCCCCTGCATGCACTGATGAGGCCTGTAGCTGGATTGGATTGAGCCTAGTATGGTAGCCATAAGGAAAGCAGGGTATGCAGAAGGGAGCCAGATAGCTCATATATATATATATATATATATATATATATATATATATATATATATATATATATATATATATATATATATATATACATATATGTATATATATATATATATATATATATATATATATATATATATATATATATATATATATATACACATATATGTATATATATATATATATACATATATATATATATATATATACATATATGTATATATATATATATATATATATATACATATATATAGATATATATATATACATATATATATATATATATATATATATATATATATATATATATATATATATATATATATATATATATATACTTACATGTTTAAGGTTGTACATGTAAGGCTACTTACATGTTTAAGGTTGTACATCATGTTTTTCGTGGCAAAGTTTTTCTTGCAAAGTTTGCATGTCACCTTCTTGGGGTCATCCTTCTTCTTTTCAAAATGATCCCATATTTTAGACGTCTTTCCAGACATGGTTGGCTATTAATTGTTAACTGTCTAACTGTGACTGGGACTCTGATCCGAGTGACCATTTTAATCCTCTGAATGTCAAGCTAAAGATCCAACATGCTAGTTAACGTCAAGGACTGCGGTGGAAGACGACAGTAAAATATTTCCTCTCTCTAACACTGGATTTATTTATGCCAACGGTTTGACATGAAGTCGGATTTTTTGTGAATATACACTAACAAACTAGATGTTTCTCTTCAACTCACCGTAACAGTCAGTCTTAGGCGACAGTTTTGTCATTTTGTAACTAATTCATGGCTGCTTCGGAGCGGCACACAGACCCACCATCTGTCACCGTGTGTGTGTGTGCATGTGTGCGAGTGGAGGAGCCTCCGAGCACGTGAAGCACACTGCTCCAGGTTTGAAAACAGCTTCATATTATTATTTTTTCACTAATACAGCCCTGAATTAGCAATAGTGAAGTCAATAAAGGTAATGCAATCAAAAGAGACTGACTGAAACGTCGGTATGCGTTGGAAAGGCGGAAATATTTTTTCACTTTCCATATTCAGACTATGGCGGAGCAAATTAGACTATGGCGGGCCGTCACAGTCTCGTCAATGTATGGGAAACACTGTGTATATATATATATATATATATATATATATATAGATACAGTATATATATCTATATATATAATATTTGTAGTTTGTTTTTAAAATCCTGAAACAAGGATTCAGCTGCCTCAACAATGGCCTCTTTTATCATCTTAGCACTTAACAAAGTGGAACAAACAAAACAAAGAATAGACGACAGGCGCACGGAGGGAATAGCACCGTCCGTATCAACAAACTTGTGTCTGGAGGACCATCCAACATCGCTGCGAGCCGGTAGAGGCCACAGCAGCAGAGGAGAGCGACAAAGGAGCCAGGCGGTGAATAACCCCGAGGTCGTGGTGGAGGGAGGACCAACAGAGCAATGATGGACAGCCCACAGAGTGTTGAGAACGTTACGTTGGTTTGAACGTTAGCGTCGCTCGGCTTATAGCTGATTGAGGAGGCTAACAGCTGAGTCCAAAGAGCCAGTTGTTCAGCTGTGCAGCCTTTAATCTAAGTTAGTAGCACAGCCCCAGAGCTTGAAGGGACAACTTGGCTTTCATTTTCCAACGGAATAAAACACTTTTGCTACGGATTGAGAAGCGGTGATATTCAAGCCAGCGTTCTCTCGCATGATAGCGTGACTCACCCTGACGATGCTTCGGTGTCGGCCTCAGCTCGCTTTTCGGAGGGAAGTCAGTGTCGTGAGAAAAGTTTGAAAGTGTCTCTCAACAATCCCCTTCAGACAAGTGCACATTTTTTTGTATCCCTTCTTTTGTTGATATCAATTGAAGCCGCTAACCAGGTCACTTAGCTCGCTTGTGTTTTGCAGTAGCTATCGCGTCTGCGCTGTGCATGCATGGTGACTTATGACACGTGACCATACAAGAAGTTCTCAGACTGGCCGTCCTGTATATCAAGGTGGCATAGACTGTGCCTGTTGTAGAGTGCCCTTAGGTGGACGCCAACACTCATAACATGGTTGGAGGGGGTGTTTTGTCCGTTTTTATTTTATTTTTCAAATATTCATTTATCGGCCATTATAAATGCAGATACCGTTAGTTTGGAAAATGCCTAATATCGGCCCGCCGATAAATCGGTCGAGCTCTAATATATATATATATATATATATATATATATATATATATATATATATATATATATATATATATATGTACTAGGGCTGTCAAACGATCAATTTTTTTAATCGCGATTAATCGCATATTGTCCATAGTTAACTCGCGATTAATCGCAAATTAATCGCAGTTTTTTTGGCACATTTTTTTCTGTTCTAAATGTACCTTAATGTATTTTTTTCATGTTCTTAATATTTTTAACAACATAAGAAAGGTCAAATATGCTTGCATTATGAAAATGTTTATTCAACACTTCAAATCATGCAGGAAAAAAAATCCAGGGTTGTCTGCTTTTGGCGAGGGGGGGCGACGGGCTCTCTGCATCTGCCGTCTGTTTGGCTTGCAAGTGGTGTCCACTGACACTGCACGTTTTTCTTCTTCGCCTTTTTCACGCAGTGTGCTGCTTTCTGTCAGTATCACACTGATGATCGCCATGGCTCCGGTGCAGCAGAACAACAAAAAGCATGACTTGAAATTCAAACCTTCTGTCGTGATATATTAAGAGGAAAACTCGGGGGAAGCAGCCGCTAGACGTTTCTCTGTTGACCCCAAGAGAGTGAGAGAAACAGAGCTTCAGCGTCTGTCCGAGGAGGACAGCAGCAGGGCCAGGCTGCCTGCTGGAGGGAGGAAGAAGGCTAGCGAGGAGCCTGAGATAAACATGCGGGGATGAGCTATCAGCAAACGGGCACGCCATGAGAGAGTGTCCCGCAAAATGATCAGGGCGATGGCGAAACAAATGTCCGCCAACGTGAGTGACAGCAGAGATGAGGAGTTCGCAGCGAGTGCTGCTTTTCAGTCTGCCGTGTTTTTAACGAACCGCCAGCCCTGCTTCTTCTTCTTCTGATTCCCTTTCTTATTCTTCTGCCATCCTCTGTATCAAGACTACGTGTGCCGCCGACGGCCGTAAATCATACAATGCGCTTTTTTCTTTGACAAGACACAAACGTCAACATTAGCAAATTGTCAAGGCCACTTGATTGCTCCGGTCCACAGAATGTATGTATGTCAGATTTATTACATAAGCATATGACTAAAATTACTATAATTAAAATACTAAGTGTTTACGTGTTGAGCTTACCTGTGATGAAGTGTTCGCTGCAAAACCGCGTGTACTTTGACAGCTTCTATTGATTGCCCTTCCCAGGATCAGATGCGTGTCTAATAGCACAAATCCACATTTTCCTCCTCTCTGGCTTTCTATCTCAGACGGTATCCTGTAGGAGCACAACCCATGTCTGTCTTTAAACAGGTGCTGGGTTGTGCCTTTCATTGTGTTGGAAATAAATAACAAAGCATTGAACTTTGAACAGAAGAAGACTTTTCTTGCCTGCCAGGTGGCTGTTCTAACAACGATGTAATCGCGTGAAAAACTATGAATTCAGCAGTCGTCAGACAGTGCACGTTCATGGTCTGGCTGGAGTGGCTTTGGAGAGAGGTCTGAGTGCAGGGGGTGGGGTTTTCTGGTTTGATAATTTCAAAATCTAAGCTTGACGGAATTTCCATTTTACGAACCCCAGCTTTATAGGTCCGATGTTATTCTTTATAATAGGTTTGTTAGGCTTGTTTAAAATACATGTCTGAATTTTGGATCTATACCTTCCTCAATGGATTGAGCATTTTGATACTTTCACAGTATAGCATGAAGATCTATTTTTTAATGAAGACAAAACAGGGAATCTCAATTTCTACAATATGTGACCTTTAAAGTCTCAAAATCACAAGTGCAAAACAAACCCTCAATAGCTGTACAAATGTGTACAATACACACAGGGAGACAAGGCAAATGTCTTCTAAATTCACTCACATCCCACTTGAGCACTTTACCTTTACACTAATCATAACAGGATAAACCAACCTGTCAGTATGCATTTATTTTTACCACATTATTGAACAACCTATCTTAGTTACAGTTAATGTCATACAAAGTGGCGCTTTTCAATGCCCTTCAGAGAGATGAGACACACCTTATATCCAGTTTGTGGATGAGTATACAATTAATCCATCTGTTTCCAAAATCATCACTACTGCCCTGTTTGCCTCCAGCTCTTAACAGTCTACTTTACTGTGACCTGAGTGTGCATGAGCAATGAGGTCAAGTCGAAACATTTTAAACAGATATTAATATTTTAGCACTCTTCTTTTCTCACCCAAACCATGAATTAAACAAACTCTGTATGAGTCGCACCTGGATCTTTTCTCCATTTCCATTGATGTGTATCAGTTTTGTCTTTCTCTTATCTCACAACAGCCATCTATCAACCCCCTACCCATCCATCCCTCTGTCTTCTTATTTTCCTGCATCTATCTCTAAACTTCTCTTTCTGCCTCCCTCCATCCCTCTATCTCTCCATCCCTCTCCTTTTTTCTGTAGTTCAATAATTGATGTGAGGCGTTCCATCTTCCTTCAGCTGGCTGGGGAGGTTTAAGAGACATGACTCGGCTATGGAGGGCACTTTGTACAGCCCCTGACACACAGCCACACACACACACACACACACACACACACACACACACACACACACACACACACACACACACACACACACACAAATGAACACACATGCACATTTTACTGCAGAGTTCAAGCAAGGGTCATTTCTGTTGCATTAATGTTGTAGGAGAGAAAGTGCTTGGTGTGCGTGTGTGTTAAGCATTTATTCTCATCCTCATAAGTTGACATCAAATGGGGTAACCGTGCGTGTGTGAATCACTGCCATGTATATGTACAGATTGCTAACACTACCAGGGTCAAGGATATGTTTCACTTCCTTTAATTAAATTGTGCCATTCTGGCGTATGTTACTCAGCCTCATGACGTTCTGAAACTGGTTCTAAAACAATATCAATGTACCCTTTTGAAAGCTGAGTACTTAGCGTTAGCCTTTAGAAGTAGCTATTTAAAAACTATACTTATATATATATATATATATATAATATATATATATATATATATATATATATATATATATATATTATATATATATATATATATATATATATATATAGCACTATAGCATCCAGATGTGGCCAGCTGGGAACTTTGTGTGGCCTTCTCCTTTGCCTCTGAGAAAGTATGTCATTTAATCAATAACTTGTTTTTAACAGTTTTACACCTTACTGGTACAAAGGGCTAGAATTTGACACATCTCACTGATTGCAATTATTGATTATTAGCAATAGTTCAGAACACTGACAAGCAATGGTACACCAACCCAAATTCTGTTTGACGATCTAGGAATTAGACTTAATAACCCATTATCTCTCTCCATAGTCACCTAGTGTACCTTGATAAAACTGTAATATAGGTGGCATTATGTAGGATACAAAACATACTCACAAATTTGTGATATTTAATACAATATGCCAGAGACATGGTTGGCCTGTCAGGCTTTTCTAAGGTTGCTCTAGTTTCTTCCCACAAACAGGTTATGTGAAACTGCTGACATCAAGTTGTCCCAGCCTTTCCTTTTCTAAAAATTGCTATATCGATAAACTGTGAAAGCAGCTCATTACATATTCAGATTTGTTAGGCAGTGACTTCTAATTGTTTCGTTTCGTTTCATTTTCTTTTCCGCTTTTCCGTGAGGGTCGCGGGATGTTGCCCCTTTTTATCCCCCTGAGGGGTTGCGGGGCTTACTGGGGCCAAATCCAGTTTTGCTTATGGGCGAAGGCCAGGGTATACCCTGAATGAGTCGACCCTTACTGATGGCACAAAAGGTGCCAACTGCACATCAGGAGCAATTCTGGGGTTCAGTATCTTGCTCAAGGATACTTCGACATGTAGCCCCAGGGGAGCCGGGGATTTGAACCAGCGACCTTCTGGTCACTAGTCCACCAGCTCTACTCACTGAGCTACAGCCGTGTAAGAATAGATTCTGGCATGAATCTAAACTGAGTAAATATTCAGTTTTATGTATAAGGTTACAGTAATGTATTACACACATCTTAGAGATGATGCAAGAATGTTTTCCAAATATCTCATAACAGCTGCAGAGGCATTTTTAAGACGTTTAGTGATTCACTGTGAGCTGTAGTAGCTTTGTTTGCAGACAGATAACTTTGTTGGAAATGACTGTTATCTCCACACAGGAGGTTGTTTTCACCCATGTCAGTTTCTCAGTTGGTTGGGTAGTCAGCAGGATTACACAAAGACCACAGAGCGGATTTCTGTGAAACTTGAGTGGACGATGAGAATGCTCAATATTTGTGAACTGAAGAACTGCATTGCATGCATCACTATAATGCAGAAGCACTCTGCCTCCTCAGTTGAATATTGGTGCATTTGCTCAAAAGCAGTTAAATGAAATTGTTGAGGGGACAGAGGACATCAGAGGCAGAGTGTTCACCAGCAAAGGACCACCAGTGCATCAACAATGATGAGTGCAGTTGTTAAATAGTAACGGTGCAGATGCCCCTGACTTTTAGATGGAATAGGAGATGACACCGATTGGTTAAATCATGTTACACCCAAATCAAACCTTCGACTTAGATTAAATAACCTCTCTGCATGCCTTGATTATTGGCCATTAAAGTAGAAAAAGGGAGCTGGACGCACCTAAATGTACTTACACCATGACTTTACACCAAGAACCATAAATCCTTTTCTAATACAAGACCTGCAGCCAACCTTTGACCATTACTCAAATATGTCAAAAAACATAGCTGAGTTGAATCTGGCTAAACTGTTTGCCAAAAAACAATGACATATCTTCTGGTGACGCTTTGGGTGGGTAGAGTAAAATTACGTTGTAATGTGAACATGGTAATTTGTTGATATCAAGGATTCCTGCGCTTTTCTTTTTAACAAAAAAAAAAAAAAAGATCATTGTGATAACTTTCCTGGGCTGTGCCTTAAAATACAAATGAATTGGTCACAGAAAAGAACATTTTCTTGGGCAGGGCAAATGGAAAAAATTTAGTCGGATATATTGTTTGACAACACTGCATAGTTTTGACCGAACAGGGTCTTTATCTGGACAGAAATGTTTAATACATTGACTGAATGAACCTGGTATTTTATATCACAATAATATCAACAGTGTGTCAATGGGTACAAGTTTAAAAAGTAAATCACAAGACTCTTGGCACACTGTAGCCCACAACACAGTTCCATGAATGCCTGTTTCCATTCTCTCCATCGCTCTTTCATCCAAGGGTGGTAAAAACAATGCTTTTCTTTAGGTGATCCTTTTATTTCTTAAAACTGGCATAATCAATGCAATTAAATAAGCAGTATCAACACCCTACACTGCACTGGATGCAATATAGTCATCTATTTAGTTCCAATCATGGAAGGAATACAATTAAAATATCTTGTTCTAACTTAAAATCAAATCAACCAAGTGTGCTGATAAAATAAGTTCAGTGTTGATCATGTTATTTATCGTTTGCATCTCGTCTATATTTCAGCGCTCCACTCTGTCTCTCCTTCACGTCTTAATGGAAAGGCCATGGCAGGGGACCTGGGCAGCAAATAGCCTGATCAATACAATGCCTGATGTGTAAATTGATCGTGTTTGTGTGTATGATGGAGACTGTTCCTGTATTCAAGTGTTTGAGTGACGGAAAGCGCCTTTCCTCTGTGTGTGTGTGTGTGTGTGTGTGTGTGTGTGTGTGTGTGTGTGTGTGTGTGTAGTCATGCTCCCACTTATTGAGGTGTTCAATCAGTCTAATTCATTCTCGCCCAGAGACTGCTGTGTGGTTGCAGGACGATTCATTTACTCTGCAGGCTCCAATCAAGACTATTCCCAGCATTCCCTGCTGTAATAATCACTGCATATGAAATTAGAAGATCCATAATGCCAAACTGCTTCACACTAAGGACCAAACAGGCATGTTTGATATGAATGAGTCCTTATGAATCGTAATTGTTTGACTTCACAGTGGACATCACATTATGGAGAATCAAACAAATGTAGGTTAAAAAAATATATATATAAATATTTTCTCCAAATCAAATGAAATTTAATATGAAGATCAGGACAAGTTTTGAGTCATAGGTTAAAAAAATCTACCTAAACATTTTTAAAGGGGCACTATTTAGTTTTAGAGAAGAATGACAAAACAGGTATTATTTTAATATTTATCACAATATTAATGAGGTAATAACATAAACTCAATATGTCTTTCTTCCATAAATTAATAAACAAACTGTCCTCAGAAGAAAATAAGAACCAGAACACTGAAGCTAGAAAGGTGGCAGGGTCCGCCACAAATAAACAAGTAGAACAACATAAATTGTGTTGCCCTTTAAGGTCAGTTTGTTGTTGACTGTTTATTCAGTCAGAACAACTAGCCAATGAAGATGTTTCTCTTCTCATTAACATTTCTTCACCAAACCACAGAGTACTCCTTTAAATATTAAATCACTGAAATGAAGTCCACAAGACACCACTACCGCAACACAGGGGGACATTATAGGATGCCTTTAACAAACACAAACACACAGTTTGATAAGCCCAGCAACATGTCAACAGGACTGTACTGCATAGGAACCATAATTAGGAATAGTGGAAAGATAGTGGATATGGAGTTTTGACCTAGATTCAAGAGGCTTTTATGTTATGTGCCACCTGAAGAGACAATTGATCCAACTATGACTGGCCAAGAAATGTGTCTTTGATTTGAATCTTTGCTGCTGCCTGAAAAGGGATGGATGGTCGCAGGGCTCTAGGGTGTGACTGCTTTGTTTGCACAGTCCACAAATCTGTCAAGTGTGACGAAACATTTACATTGGTCGTGCTGGTACACCTGATATTCAGCAAGTCAGATTACATTTTCTTTTCACTAACAACAACTATTGGCATATTAGAATATTTTCTACTCATTATTTTGTCGTCCTGTAACAGAATGCACTGTGTTGACATCTCACACATGTGCAGTGCATGTCTGTGAGCTTGCACATGTGTGACACTATTTCACATGATGTGCTAGGAAATTAAATTAGGTTGTAGGTTACTATTGGTTGCACCTAGATAATGTTCCGGTGCTTTTTTTGCTGTTTTCCATTGAAGGCCCATTTAGATGAACTTTATCGATGGGTGCAGATTAGAGCATTAAACAAAAGGATTAACTGTTTAGAAAAGTTGGAGGCATTATTTTTCTTCATCTGCAGTAACAATCTCTTCATGTCTTCATCAATGCGGCTGCTCAATCTCACTTTCTTAATAACCACACCCAGGCAGCTTCCTTGTTTGTTAACAATAATTTATTTTCTCCTCTAAGAAAGCTATTTTCAAAGGTAAACATTATTTCAGGGCACTCCTCAAATTGTGGCCCACATTACAATTATCATCATTTGGCTGAGCACTGCACTTTACTTCCAGGGTGGCCCCTTCTCTCAGCTTGTCAACAATCCTTTATTAGATACATCAGATGGCATCAGATGTGAGCACACAGACTGAGAGGACAGGAACAAGGCAAACAGTGATCACGTGCTTTTCTATGAAGTTCAGGAGTTTCATCTTTGCTGCAAAATGGAAAGGGATGCATAATGCATTGCTAACAATGTACTGTATTTATATGAACAACAGTATCACATATACTGCATTCACGGACATAATTTTAGAAGATCCAAAGGTTAAAGAGGATTTTATGTAGTGGTGAAACCTGAATGTTTTGAGCATGCTCAGTGGATCAGATGTGGGTAAGACAGACGCAGTCTCTTTGGGATATTTCATCAAATTTCCAATAGACCTGTCTCTTTCTCAGTCCCTGCTGTTAATCTCCTTCTGTCTGTTTGCTTTTTCCTGCTTACTCTTACAGCATACTATGTGTTATTAATGTCTACCCTGCTGAATCTGTTATGATGCAAAAAGGCTGTGTTTTCACTATATACTATGCCAGGCTGACACTAATTAAATACACTGTTTAAAAGATACATAGATAATAACTATGATTCAAACAGGAAAGAGGAATGTTTCAGATAGAAATTTCCCAAGCATTTGTCCAGCATGTGTTTTAGTTGTGTATCACTTTTAAAGGCAAATTGCACCATATTTCCATTGATATGGGTAAATAGAGTGAAATACTGAATAAAACATCATCATTAGATATTCAGACTAATTTTGCCAAACAATCACAAGTTGATTAAGACCATTAAAACATATGGCAAAGGTCTGATGGTGATTTACAGTTTTATTACGAAATTGGATACCAAGGTAGATAGATACCCTTTCAGAACCCCAAATCTATTTAAAGTCTGTGTGTGTGTGTGTGTGTGTGTGTGTGTGTGTGTGTGTGTGTGTGTGTGTGTGTGTGTGTGTGTGTGTGTGTGTGTGTGTGTGTGTGTGTGTCATCAGTGGGGGGGGGGT